>JACEFZ010019808.1:0-107521 GCA_014155875.1 Cepaea nemoralis
GGACACGACAGTCAGGTCTGTGATCTAGAGACTATCAATCGTAGAAGAGAGTGGGTTGAAGTTCCGGAAGACATGACGGACTGGCACAATGTAATAATAACACTGGGTCATGAGTGCATAGAATGGGCAGCGGGCCGCACTGAGTTTGAAGTGCAACAGCTGATCCAGAGCAACACACATCAAGGTGACATAGTCATCTGCACCGATGGGTCAGTGGTGAGAAACAGACGTAGTGGTTGGGGCTTTATTGCAAAGACTAATGGACGAATCTTGAAAAAGGAGAGTCTGGCATATGAGACTACGACCTCCAGCATGAGAATGGAGGTGGAGGCAGTAACAGCGGCATTCCGTTGGCTAGAGGAGACTACTGCAACACACGTTGTATTCATTACGGATTCAAAGAGTATGCTTAGTAAGGTGGAGAAAGGAATTTTTCGTGTAGAATGGCTCTTGTCGCTTCAGAGGTCACAGATTGTGAGAATTGTATGGATATTTTGCCCTGGCCATGTGGGGGTGCGGGGGAATGAACAGGCTGATAGGCTAGCAGGGGATGCACCTCTTGGTGGCAGATTGCCTATGGACAAGGGAGAGGTGGTTCGTGCGCTTGTGGGACCAGGTGGAGAAGGCGGAGGAACAGATTGAGAACCCATATAGTGGAAAGAATGAGATTGTGGGGGATCGGCAGGGGTTCTGGAATGAATCTCAAAACTGAGAGGGAAGACCATGAGAACTTTTAATCAGATAGCGGTGGGAACTGATTAGTAGTGTGACTCTTCGCTGGCTGTTGAACGAGGGGGCGGAGCACGTATGGGAATGTCCTGAGTGCAGTGATGTCGGTTCTTAACTCAACTCAACAGGCCAAAAGATTCCCGGGAAGCCTTGGAGAGTGATTTTAAAGTATATTGTTGAACATTAGGACAGCTATAATCTGGGTATTTTGAAGGAAGCTACGCTGCAAAGACATAGATATCACAGATATCAGAAAGAAACAATCATAATTTTTTGGCTACATTATGAGAAGACAAAAACTGGAACTTGTTGTGACAACGGGAAAGATTTGTGGAAAGAGAGAGGAAGACAGTGTGAGAAAATTCTTGACAGTCTTGTGTCATGGCAAGGAAGGTAAGGAAGGTAGTCAACACATGAATTGATCCATGCGTCGGAGATAGCAATTTGTGGAGAGGTACAATCACCTACGCCAGCCGATAAGGCACTGGATGATGATGACTACGCCGTAGGCGGTGAATGGCCGAGAATCAAACAATGGCGCATGGGGCACATCCCAAGAGCACTGGGTATGTATGAACTAGCATATTTGTGTTCCAGTCAAGGTCGTTCTTGTCAACGTTCATGCTAGACTTCACCCCAGTGGTGAATGACACGCATTTATAAGAATAATCCAAATATTGTGAATAGAAGCCTGGTATTGCTTTTACCTGCGCTTGCTGGTGTCGACAGATAGATAGCTTAACGATTATCCCTTCATAATGGACACCAGAATTAGCTTTGATAATCTTTCCTCTTTTGTTGGCAAGAAGCCGAGGCTAGCCAAGTTGGACTGAACTCAGGTTTAACTAGACATGTTCATGTGTATTGTAATATATGCACGGCATTCTACAATAGCAATCAAGTAATGATCACAATAAGAGGACACTTCAGCAGCGTTTTATAGGGATCACACAAAAAGGGACCCGTGCATGTACACAATGTATTCATTACACAATGTATTCATTACACCATGTATTCATTACACCATGTATTCATTACACAATGAATTCGTCCGTTCTGACAGGATGGACTGTCGTCAGAAATCAATGGCAAGCTGCTGAACGTAAACTTGGCCATGAATTACAAACAGTCAACAAATGCTGGAGTTGACTGTTACAACTTGTCAAGGATATGCAACTACCTATTTGTTGCATAGGACGAGTCACTAGCCCAACGGTTTCTCAATAAATACATTCTCCTTTCTTGTCTCGAATATTTTCACTTCGAAAATAATTTAGATATGAACGAGAACACAGTTTGTAAACATTTCTATAAATAATTTCAACCAGAGCTTCGGATGTTTGACAATAGCTGTTTGCTTAACAAGGCCCACGTGATACTTTAGCCATTTAGCACCGGCTTTTTAGCCCGGAACTAGCTAACACTTGTCCGGAACGGGATGTGCCATCAGTGTTGCCATCTCCCTTTGATGAAAAAGCACCATCATGGACCCAAAAAAGCACCAACATGGACCCAAAAAGCACCAAAAAGCACCCAAAATTTTTGGAAAGCACCAAAAAATAAAAAAATAAAAAAAGAAGCACCAACTGTTTTTATTGATTATTTGGTTGTTTCGGGATTTGAAATTTAAATATTGGCTTCACACGCCAGTGATCCGGGGCTTGTTTCCGAATCCGGTCAGGGATATGCACTACTGACGAGCTCAAACGAGAGCGAAACTCGAGTATAGTGCTTCCATATTGACGTGGATAGGCCTTAGGTTCATACCAGAATACGATCAGCGTTGCCAGTAGTGGGTTGTGCTCAATATTTAAACTGTTTTTATTACAAATGTAGCAAGGTAGCACATTATAATTTAATATTATCACTTCATATTACAATGAAGTTTATTCCAGATCCGCCAAATCCCAATCAGAACTACTCTCGAGCCAAAAAAGCACTAAATCGCAATAATAAATTTTTGGAAAAGCACTAAAACAAGCACTGGCGGTATTCATTCAAAATGTTATCAAGTAGCACATTATAATTTATTATTATCACTGAATATTAGAATGAAGTTTATTCCAGATCTGCCAAATCCCAGTCAGACAACTCCTCTTCAGTTTCTGTAGCTATTTCCTGCTGTGTTTGCTCCTGTGATGATGATGATGATGATTGAAAGAAACGTGTATGTGCCTCCTGTGATCCAATTTTTCGAAGAATATCCTTAGGTAGTTTTTAATCATGACAGCATTTGCCATATCTTTTTATTCCATATCTAATAGTCAAAACAGCTGTCAAACTCTTGATGTCTGTTCCGCAATTTTGATTTTATAACTCCCATTTGACTGAAAATACGCTCAACGTCCGCATTAGAATGAGGTAAAATGAGCACAATTAAAGCTAAATCTGTAAGATCTTGGAGAGGATTTTCACCGGTGGCATCCCTGTATGAGGCTATTTTAAAGTAATTTTTACTCGCCCCAAAAAAGCACCAAAATATATTGTGAAACACCAAATTCGCGCGGCCGCGCTAAATGCAAATTTTTGGCACTAAATGACTTGGGGAAAAAACACTAAATTTGGTGCGAAAAGCGTCAAAATAGCAACACTGTGCGCCATTGCTCCATCCATCAATGACCGATGCAAACTGCCGATCTCACTATGGTTCACCCAAAAGTGTCTCAGTTTCTCGCCATCTTCCCTAACCTATGCAGGTATTTACTTCATTTACTTCCCTTTCATGACCAAGGGGTCTATAACGTTGTGTGTCCATTATTGTGCTGGTCGAGCATTGCCTCCTCTTAGTAAGTTAGTTAGTCGACAGATCATCCTCATTGCATATCGAACTATTCAGTCCATAAGTGCTCGGATCCTCTCCTCAGTAAATCGTGAAGCGTGTAGCAACTGACGACACCAGTTCTGTGTTGGATTATCAATCTTCTTTGGCTTCCCCCGTTGTGTTCTTGTTTGGCCACCAGAAGAAGAAGAAGAAAGAAGAAGAAGAAGAAGAAGAAGAAGAAGAAGAAGAAGAAGAAGAAGAAGAAGAAGAAGAAGAAGAAGAAGAAGAAGAAGAAGAAGAAGAAGAAGAAGAAGAAGAAGAAGAAGAGGAATTGAATAATAGGAAGACACAGATTATGGTCGTCACTGGGAAGAAGGAAATACCACAATGTGACATCGAGTAAATGGGCATATTCTTAAGCATGTGAATAGGTGCAATTATTTCGGAACAGTCATACCATCTGATGGCAGATGCGTTGAAGAGATTAGAAGGAGAATCGCCATTGCGAGGGTAGCCTTTTGCAAGATGGAAAACATACTGACCAATAAAAATATATAAATTGAAACGAGAAAAAGAGTGTTGAAGTGCTACACAGAACCTGCACTTTGTATGGATGTGAAGCGTGGACAATGAGCAGTCAAGCTGAAAAAAACACATCTGATGGCTGTGGAAATGGCCACGTGGCATGGTCGAGACAAGAACACGGAGTTCATCCACGACTCTCGTGATCGAGTGAGATGGCAGGACATGACCGCCCACGCTTATCGGCATGGCATATGATGGATAAGCAGAAAGCCAAACCGTGCCAAATCCTCCGAAATCACTACGCTAGCAAAAGAAAGCAGGTGTATTCCCATTTGAAGATCGGCCATGATCACACCAAGCAGTGGTTTTGGGTAATGAATCCGATGAATGGTTTTGGGTAATGAATCTATACCTAAGTAAGCGTGCTGGCAATGTCATGAGCGCGGTAGTTCCACAGTTCCACGCCTGTGTCCATAGTCCGCTAAAATAAGGACAACACTGGCCACCTATGGCTCGCCATAGGGGATGGACTCCCTGTGGTCAGATTAGTGTCCTAAACCTGCGACTGGCCTAGCAAGCCGGCAGGGGATCTTCATACTGCTCGTAGAAAAACTAAGAAGTATAAACGGACTGATGTCGATATACGAAGCCCATAACCGGGCACTCTCACGAAGTTTGTACTTCACCTCGACACCGCAAGGTACAAGAGGAACATGATGAGATGAGATGAGACTGGCCACCTACTCCTCCGTAAACTCCGTAAACTGTGTGTGTGTGTCTGTCTCTGTGTGTGTGTGCGTGTGTGTGTGTGTGCGTGTGTGTACGTGCGTGCGTGCGTGCGCAAATGTGTGTGTGTGCGTGCGTGTGTGTGCGTGCGTGCGGGCGCACGAGTGTGTGTCTGTGTGTGTCTGTGTGTGAGTGTCTGTGTGTATTTGTGCGTGTGTGTCTGTATGTGTGTCTGTGTGTGTGTGCGTGTGTGCGCGTGCGTGTGTGTGCGTGCGCGAATGTGTGTGTGTGTGTGTGTGTGTGTGTGATTTTCAATTGTAAATGGGCCAGTCAATATATGTTGGTGTATCAATATGACCAGTATGTGAAAGTACCACTCAGTAAACTTATCTGTCATAAATTTTGATCATATACATCTCACAATCATCATCATAATCATCATCACCATCATCATCATCCTCAGCATCGTCATCATCATCATCATCATCATCATCACCATCATCATCATCGTCGTCGTCATCATTTGCCCTGCAATTTGGCGTAGGAATCTCAGCAAATTTCGGTCCATAGAGTGATGGATCAATTCCACTAATGATATTCCTAAATGCCACCATCCATACCATCAGGCACCATTTCTCTCGGTCTTCCCATGCCTCTTGTACTGCTGATCTTTCATGTTGTCTAGATGTTTTCCAGTGTGTCTATTCTCAAACATCTGCTGGTTATTGTCGGTATATAATGTTCTACTTTGATAGGCTTTTTCCAAGTTATCATTGTTAGTTATTCTGACAGACCAAGGTATTGGCAACATTCATCTTAGTGTGCACATTCACGTGAGGGCCGTGAGGTAGATTTTCTCAATATGATGCATGTCTTCGAAATGCCGCCCCTTAATGATGCAAGTCTTTGTAATGCCGCCCCTCCTTTGCTGATTATGCCGCCCCTTTAGGGTACCGCCTGGTGCGGCCGCCTCTCTGTATCACAGTACGGTAGGGTCCAGACTTTTTGCATCAGATTAATTTCATTTTCTGACGTGTAGCTTTGGCTTGGCCTTTCTGTCCTTCATCTCTGTCACTCATCTTCTATCCGATGATATGATTTGCCTCAGATATTTGAATATATTAATTTGATAAGGCAATTTTCCTTACATTGTTATATTTTAGTTATATCATTTTGCGTTAAATATGCTTAGGTTTTATTCAGCTTTATTCAGGCTAGTCAGTCAATTTGATCCACAGTGGTTGACACTGTTCGAAATTTTATCACAATTACAGTGAAATAGTTTACACTATCAGGAAAAATGTGATGTTGTGAGATACGTCATACTATCGTGAAAGATATGATGTGAAATATAAAATATGAGAATTTTGAGCCATAATAGGAGGAATTTGTCTAGCTAGGGAATTTCACTTGGCATCACTCCACTGGGATTGATGAGAAATTATTTATTGTAAAAATGTGTATATAGTCAGGGAAGCACTGGGGACTGACTTTATACTTAAGCGCAGGTGATCGCCAGTTCTGAATAGTTCATCCATAATTTAAACAAAAAATAGCCTTAAAAGTCGAGAGGATCGACTTCATTGCACTGGGTGTTATACCAAATGGCCTGGTCTCTTTCCGCAGCGTGACCTGCCGAAAGCGTCTCATAAAGCACAAAAATTAGACATGTACATCACATGGGTTGAACTGCGGTAACTGGAAAACACGAAGTCCGGGACAGCTATATAAAATACCATCACACACAGGACTTTGTTGCGACAAGTATTCATCAGCAAACAACTACGCAAAAACAGCGCAAATAACACTGCAGTGACGCTATCAAAGCATAATATTATGGAATCACATGAAAGAAAAACTTAAGCAAACAGAATGGTGAAAAAATATCTGCTAATTAACACTAAGCTCCAAATATGAATAAAGTTGTCTAATGAATGTGAATTGTCTAGTGAATTGTCTATTGAAATGTCTAGTGAATTGTTTCTGTTCGCTACATCCTTCAATCTAATTCTGTCTGTGTCGACCAATACCTGTGAATGTATTTCCAACGGTTGCACTGTAGCTATTTGTCAAATGTGTGTCTTTGTATGGTGTGTGTGTGTGTTTGCGAGTGAGCAGAGCACGCGATTGAGTGCGTGCGTGCGTGCGTGAGAACATGTATTTAAAACAAAAATAAATGTATTATATTGCTATTAATATTGACTGAGTGAAATAAACTTTAAAGAGAGATTTGTCCTTCATGTGTACTTCATGTGATAGATACCTTGTGACAGTACGAATGCCCCAGATAGAGAACGCCCGTAACAGACCAGTTCCCATCTGTTGATTACCATTCACCAGGCTTGAAGAAATACGGCTCATTAAAACCCAAGGCCAAACTGCGGGCACTTGGAGAGTTGTGGGCCATCTGTTGGGCTCACGTGTCGGCTCTTCACGTGACGATGGTGACAGATTTCAAGGTTTGCGAGACACGTCATCGGCCATACTCCAACAAATGGCGCTCTTGCAGACATGGTTCTTTATTCCGGTTTTCTAAAGTTTCAAGCAGGCCAATACACTACACATATAATTCACTTCTACATAGCTTTAAAAAGCGGCAAAGTGAACACACTGCGATGCAGGCCTTACTGTTGTGTTGTCCCTTTAGCTTGTAGCATTTGTACATACTATATAGTTAATTTATTTAAGATAAGCTCACGTGTCCATTGAAATGAATGTAACTTTAGAAAAGCAGAAATTAAGCAAGGCCAATAGAGTTTGAAAATGGAAAGTTAGGCTAGAATAAAGATTTGTGTTGTGTATTATAGAATGAATAAATGTATATTATGGGGAGACTGTACTATTCAAATGTTCGTTTTACAAATAATAGTTTTGATAATATACTGAGTTTCTAAACTGGCTAACTTTGTCTTCACTGCACGGAACAACACCTTTATCGTTGTGCTGTGGAAGTGTGTTTTTTCTCATGATATAGTCTTTCCATATAATGTTAACTTTCCAAGTATTATGGTCAACGACAAAATTTAGTCTTGAGATAAACACCAGGAGAGATGAGAATATTTGCCTGGTGTATTTGTGTCTGGTCGACGTTGTGTCCTAGACTATATGAGATAAATACTCATGGTTGCTGTTGGAACTGATGAGAGGACGTGTATTCATCCTTCCGGCCAATTTGGTGCAGACTAAAGCTTGTCAGCCTGTCAGACAGTCTTTCAAGGGGCATCAGACCATGAAGAATAGGACGACAACTTCCCCTTTCAGTCGTATTTTTTACAGCTCCTCCCTTCACACTCTCACATAAAGAATGCTGGACGTGGTCCTTTGAAACAAGTCAAACAGGCGACCACAATGAATGCGGATTCGGTTGCCGAGGGTGTTAAAATTGTCACCTCCTGAAAGCTATAATTTCACGCAGATTTTCAAGGGAGACCACTAATTTCGCTCAGCCTGTTCTCACAACCTTTACAATCTCTCTCTCTCTCTCTCTCTCTCTCTCTCTCTCTCTCTCTCTCTCTCTCTCTCTCTCTCTCTCTCTCTCTCTTCTCCCTCCCTCCCCCCTCACCTCATCCCCTCCACCACATCCAGAGACACCAGTAAACAATCTCTACACACGTCACATCCCTCAGTCTCACAGATAACTGCCAACTAGCAGCAGTCCGACAGCCAGCACGGTTGTGTTTGGGGTTGTTCACCAAATCTGAACAGTTGAACTGTGCTGCCGTATGGGCCATTGTCTCATTCCGATCCTACCCCAATACTGAGTCACGTGATATCTCTTGTATTATTTTCCATGTCCTCAGCCCCAACATTATTTAAAATCCGAGCCCTTTTCACGCTGGGTAGTTAAAATTGCTGGAAGGCACCTCATTATCATTCATTCCCTTTTACGATATCCAGCTCGCCTCCCATCTCCAGATCTCTCATACCCTCACACTCTTCCATTTGACTTTTATTTTCTCAGATCACTGCTTTATTGCGTCCATTCTCTTCCTTCCATAAAATCTTCCCAGTTTACATGCGGATGTTGATAGCACTAACGACATTTGAATGCCGTAGTGGAACTCACCCGCTGCTGGCAATGACAGGATAGATTTAGGTCATCCACCGCCTCCATGTCGACCTGGCATTGTTCTCCCATCTGGTGTCCCTGGAGGATCTTCACATTCATTGTAGTGTAGTCACGTGATGTGACTGTCAGTTTCTTAAAGGTGGAGCTGTGCGGAAATGATCATTATTTCCATAGACCCTGACGGTGATCCCACTCCGGGTCTTCTCGCAAGCAAGAACTACCAACTGACATCTGACATCTCACCGTGGTTTATTCACACTTTCATCGAGGTGTAACATGCAATCATCATCATCATCATCATCATCATCATCATCATCATCATCATCATCATCATCATCATCAAGTGCCCTGCAGCTGGCGTAGACGTTTATGGTTCTCCAAAGATCTTGGTCTTCGGTGTTCTGGATCAACTCTGCTGATGATATTCCCTCATGCCACCGTCTCAATCCATCCAGCATCATTTCTCTTGGTATGCCTCTGCCTCTCTTCACCTCGATCTTTCCGATTATCACGTTGTTCTCTAATGCCTGTCTTCTCATCACCTGACCGAAGAAAGCTATTTGTCTTGTTCTTAATGTTGTATATAATGTTCTAGTTTCATAGTAACATGAAATACAGTTAATGAAGTCATATACCCCCTAAGCAGCCACCGACAACCAGAAGAATTGTATTTACCAACTGTATTTTGAAATGTCCTTATTGACCGTCATGAGGTCGTGGTCGTATAGTGGTAATTTACTCTCCTACCAACATAGTAGCCCTCATTTGGATCAGCAGCAGTGGCAGGATTGAACTGTGTCCAGCCAACACGGGATGGACCCATACTCCTAATGTGGGTACCAGCGATTTGTCTAGGACAGTCAAGGCGAACGGCATAGATCCCTCTTACAACCCTCCGTGTACCGCTCGGTCAGTGAACATGTGGGCCTGGCATCAATCAATCTTCGTATGCTTGCTTGATCCTCTAAAAGTACTGGAGAGTTTTGGTCATAGACCATAACTTTATGAAGGGAAAATCCCAACTGCACCTCCCCGCGGTAGAGGATGGAAACACACTACGGTGTGGCTAACACAGCTCTGGGGACCGAGTATCCACCGGAATAAGTGGACAACTCTGCAGCTGAGCAGAGCAGGGCACTCACTTGTCCTGACAGTCGGAAATGGCTGTCAAATGCAGAGGTAAAAAGACCACCATGTGGATGTGGAAGGCAAGGGGAAACCACCACATTATCTTCCCAAGACTTCATGGCAAAACATATATCAAAGTTAGTGAACGACGTTAATGGCTGTCTTAGGACATCCTCGTCCGGTAGGGACAGTCATGAGCCACAGGTGACACGAGGCCGTCATCCAGCTACTGATGGCAAAATCATAACTAAAATAAATAAATTTAGGGTAGGAACATGGAATGTTAGGACATTAAATGAGCTAGGAAAGTTGACCAACGTTCTAAGAGAGATGGATAGCATGAAAATGAATATACTAGGCGTTAGTGAGATGAGATGAAAGGGATCGGGCAAAATTATAGCTGACAATCACACAATAATTTATTCTGGAGGGGATACACATGAAAAAGGTGTAGGGATAATATTAGACGAAAACACAGCCAAGTCAATTAATGGATACTGGTGTATTTCAGATAGAGTTATTATGGTAAAAATCAAAGGCAAACCAATAGACATAAATATTATACAAGTATATGCACCAACAACAAGCAGTAGTGATGAAGAAATACAACACTTTTACGACGAAATAGAAATGGTGATGGCTCAAATTGGATCACAAGAAATAAAAATAATACTTGGTGATTTTAATGCAAAAGTAGGAAAGGGGAAAATGGAGGATGTAGTGGGGAATTATGGTTTAGGTACAAGAAATGAAAGAGGGGAAAAGCTAATAGAATGGGCAAATATCAATGATATGATCATTGGAAACACATGGTTTAAACACCATAAAAGACGACTGTACACATGGAAAAGCCCTGATAAGAAAATACGCAACCAAATTGACTACATACTAATTAATAAAAGATTTAGAAATGCTTTAATTAATGTAAAGACAATGCCTGGTGCTGACTGTAATAGTGATCATGTACCACTATGTGGACAAATAAAAGTAAGATTAAAGAGAGGGGAAAAAATGGTTAAGAACATGAGACTTAATAAAGAGGTTCTGAAAATAGATAAAGAAATGCAAGAACTATACCGAGTGACTGTGAAAAATAGGTACAATGCGATAGCTAAAATACAGAGTATAAATGAACAATGGGAAATGTTAAGGGACTCCATTCATCAAACTAGCAAAGAAGTATTACCGGAGAGAGGCAAAATAGCTAAGAAAAAATGGATGAATGAAGAAATCTTAAAACTGATGGACAAAAGAAAACAAAGTAAAAATGACAAACAAGAATACGCTAAGATAAATAAAGAAATAAAAGATAAATGTGGGAAGGCTAAAGAAAGTTGGTTAAACGAGCAATGCAAAAAAAATTGAATTAAATTCTATTAAAGATACAAAAAATATGCACAGACAAATCAGTGAGCTTACAGGAAGAAAAATAAGAATAAATACAGGGTGTTTGAAATCAAAAACAGGAAAGATATTATTAGAGGAAGGTGCTATAATGAAGAGGTGGAATGAGTATATTAGAGAAGTATATGACGGAGAAAGGGAAGAATTAACAGAAGATAGTAACTTAGAAGGTCCACCTATTCTAAAAGAAGAAGTCGCTGACGCTATGAAATATATGAAGAAAGGAAAAACGGCTGGGCCAGATGAAATCACAATAGAAGAATTAGAAGTATTTGGAGAATTTGGAGTAGATATATTAACCAAAATGTTGAATGATGTTTACAGTAGTGGATATTTACCCAGTGATATGCTGAAATCTGTATTTATAGCTATACCAAAAAGACCAGGAGCAATTGATTGTGAAGATTTTCGTACAATTAACCTTATAAACCATATCACTAAGCTTCTACTCAGAATTATAATGAGAAGAACCAGAAAGAAAATAAAAATGGAAATTAGTGAAGAACAGTATGGATTTGTGGAAGGAAAGGGCACAAACAATGCAATTTATACACTACGGACACTAATAGAAAGGTCAATAGAGAAACAGAGAGACATATATTTGTGCTTCATAGATTATACTAAGGCATTTGATAAAGTAAAACATGATGAACTGATTAAAATGTTGGAAGATATCAACATTGATGGAAAAGATTTAAGAATAATAAAGAATGTTTACTGGAACCAAGTAGCAGCAATTAAAATGGGAAATAAAGAGGGTAGTTACGAACAGATAAAGCTAGGAGTACGACAGGGGTGTGTCTTGTCACCAGATCTTTTCTCCCTGTATAGCGAAGTAATAATGAGAGAGATCAAAGAGATGCCAGGAATACTAGTTGGAGGTCATAATATAAATAATATACGCTATGCAGATGACACAGTATTGGTGGCGGATAATTCAACAGACCTACAACAATTATTAGACGTTGTAGTAACAGAGAGTGCAAGGAAAGGACTCTCCTTGAATATCAAGAAAACAGTAACAATGGTAATATCAAAGAAAATGGTGACACCAAAATGTGACATAGAAATAGAAGGAAAAATCCTTAACCAAGTGGATAATTGTAGATACCTAGGGGCATTTATAACATCAGATGGAAGATGTACAACAGAGATTAGGAGCAGAATAGGGCAGGCAAAGGCCGCATTTCAGAAAATGAAGAGTATCTTATGCAATAAGTCACTATCACTGAATGTAAGAAAGAGAGTGCTGAAATGCTATGTAGAACCAGTTTTGCTGTATGGCAGTGAATCTTGGAATGTAAATGAACAAATTAAGAAGAAATTAGAAGCAACAGAGATGTGGTTCCTGAGACGAATGTTGCGAATTCCTTGGACTGCCAGAGTAACTAACGACGACTGCCTGAAACAGGCTAATGAAACTAGAACATTATATACAACAATAAGACAGAGACAAACATCTTTCTTCGGTCACGTAATGAGAAGAGAGGCATTGGAGAACATCGTAACAACTGGAAAAAATCGAGGGGAAGAGAGGCAGAGGCAGACCATGAGAAATGATGTTGGATGGATTGAGACGGTGGCATGGAGGAATATCTGCAGCAGAGTTGATCCAGAAAACCAAAGACCGAGATCTGTGGAGAGCCATGAACGCCTACGCCAGCCGGCACGGCACTTGATGATGATGGTGTTTGCTTGACTGGGAGTGCTGACTTACTTCCATTTATTAGTCGACAGGGTCAGTTTGAGACAGAAAACACGTACACGGTGACCACAAACACACAGTGACCACAAACACATTCTAAAACAACGGGGGTCTTGCACAGGCTTGGCGAATGACGCTTGCCTGCTGGCCCGGGCTCATCTATTCGAATCCCCTTCAAGATGCGGGGTTTTCTCCTTGCTATAGGTTCCCGACCTAAACTGCGTTCCAAGAAATTTATTGGGAGGTAAATACGACTATTACTCATCAAATGCCAGTCAGTCTTAGTTTTGTGTCTGGTTCCATATACTCAAAACTCCACACGGCGCTTCTTGTTCCTCTTTAGTCCGCTTGAAAAGTACAGTCTGTACTGTAATGTTGTTTCTTGTGTAAACTGCCTCGTGGAATGAAAGGGGATCCCCTTCGAATGATCGAAATGAACAGAGATCTATGTTTACGCTTCATTGTAAGGTGAACACAAAGAAATGTGGGAAATGTAAAACATTGATGGTCAAAAACTGAAAATAATAAAGAACATATATTGAAAACAAAGAACAGCCATATGAATTAACAACCAATTAAGATCTTTTCAACACATTAAACAAGGTGTTAGACAGGGTTGTGTGCTATCGCCCTATTTGTTCAATTTGTACAGCGAAATAGTAATGAGATCTTTACAAGACATGCCAGACATACCGGTTGCTGGGCATAATGTAAACAACCTGTGTTATGCTGATGACATGGTTTTGGTCGCTAAAAATGAAACACGATTACAAGAAATTAAATGAAATTATAATTGCAACAAAAAAGTCAAAACAAAGGACTTAGTCTAACTATAAGCAGATAGAAAGGATGGAAAGGATACAGAATGAAGCTATGCGCATTATTCTTGGATGTACAAGAGATACAGCATGCAGGGCGATGCGCTACCTTCTTGATTTTCCAACCATTGAAGAGAGAATACAAGGTTGCAGGGCACGCGCCTACCTCAGAATTAACGCAAACACACAACATCCACTGCATAGTGAAATTAGGAAGGTGAAGGGCAGCAGGTTAAAAAGAGGACGGTCGTGGATGGGTCAAGCCGAAGACATTCTTCAACAGGTGTGTTCACTTGAGGACTTAGAACCTGGCGAGGAGTGGGGGCAAGTGACAACAGACTTCTGCACATTTTCAGTTTGCATCCAACTAGATAGAAAATGCAGTCAAGAAAATCCGGCTGCTGTTGAGGCTGAAGTACAAGCGTTGATTTTCGAGAATTCGCTAGACGGTGACGCGGTCATCTACACAGATGGGTCGGTCGTCTGACATGTGAGAAGCTCATGGGCCTTTACAGCTCGGGCCAGAGGGAGAATTGTGAAGGAGGACTCTGGTGCTTTCACTGAAACCACAAGTAGCCTGACCATGGAAGTCATGGCAGTAAGTAAAGAAATAACATGGCTCGAGACACAGACATTAACTAGGGCATGTCATGAGACGAGAAAAGCGGAATATGTCATCACAACCGGAAGGCTGGAGGGGCAGAGAGCCAACGGTAGACCAAGAGACAAGATGCTGGACACTTTAATAGTCAGAGAATGGAGGAGCGTCTATCTAAACAACGATTGGCAGCACAACAGGCAGACGACTGTGGACAGACATGATCACCAACGCCACAAGGAATGGAAGATCATTGATTTCCATGGTTGATAGAGCTAGATCCGTAGATGTTGGGCTGTATATGCTGTGTATTCTTATGTCCTTTTCCTTTATCATGATATAAACGTCTGTGATTTCTGCAGATTGTTAGTGTTCACAGATATTTCACCTGCAGGTTGCTGAATTGCGAATGAGTACTAGGACTCCACTCTTGTGTCCTTCACTGGTGGGACATATCGTGTGATATCTCCTTACTAGACATCTGTGCTACATGTTGATAGCTAATCTAATCAGGTCAGATATTGCGTATACTTCTCTGTTGGGCGAGTGGTAGCGCAGTGGCTATACCGCTTTGCCTGCCAGCAATGTCAACAATAGGCCTCCAAGCCTGGAAAATGGTACTTGCTTTTACTTATTATATCCTTTGTTCCCATCCCCAATGTCAAAGTTCAGGCAGATGTGACAAACCACTGAACGTAAACATTGCCTAGGAAATCAAAAACTGCCCAAATGTGCTGGGGTGATTGCTATTTTGTGTAGCAAACATATAGTTAACTTTGTTCCCATGGTGTACATATGCAAGGTAAAAGACGGTCTAAAAGAAACATTGAACTATTGAAAGAACCTTGCAGATAATCGGTCTGCCGGGTTAATCTGGTCTCTGCTGGCATAGTGATCTTCCAACAGCCAAGATTCTTGTCAGCATCACGGCAGCGTACTATAAGAAACTTTCAACAGTCATGAATCTAGTCAGCAGTACGGGGTCGTACTATAGGAAACTTTCAACATTCACGAATCTAGTCAGCAGTACGGGGTCGTACTATAGGAAACTTTCAACATTCACGAATCTATTCAGCAGTACGGGGTCGTATTATAGGAAACTTTCAACATTCACGAATCTAGTCAGCAGTACGGGGTCGTACTATAGGAAACTTTCAACATTCACGAATCTAGTCAGCAGTACGGGGTCGTACTATAGGAAACTTTCAACATTCACGAATCTAGTCAGCAGTACGGGGTCGTACTATAGGAAACTTTCAACATTCACGAATCTAGTCAGCAGTACGGGGTCGTACTATAGGAAACTTTCAACATTCACGAATCTAGTCAGCAGCACGAGGGCGTACTATAGGAAACTTTCAACATTCACGAATCTAGTCAGCAGCAAGAGGGCGTACTATAGGAAACTTTCAACATTCACGAATCTAGTCAGCAGCACGAGGGCGTACTATAGGAAACTTTCAACATTCACGAATCTAGTCAGCAGCACGAGGGCGTACTATAGGAAACTTTCAACATTCACGAATCTAGTCAGCAGCACAAGGGCGTACTATAGGAAACTTTCAACATTCACGAATCTAGTCAGCAGCACGAGGGCGTACTATAGGAAACTTTCAACATTCACGAATCTAGTCAGCAGCACGAGGGCGTACTATAGGAAACTTTCAACATTCACGAATCTAGTCAGCAGCACGAGGGCGTACTATAGGAAACTTTCAACATTCACGAATCTAGTCAGCAGCACGAGGGCGTACTATAGGAAACTTTCAACATTCACGAATCTAGTCAGCAGTACGGGGTCGTACTGTAGGAAACTTTCAACATTCACGAATCTAGTCAGCAGCACGAGGGCGTACTATAGGAAACTTTCAACATTCACGAATCTAGTCAGCAGCACGAGGGCGTACTATAGGAAACTTTCAACATTCACGAATCTAGTCAGCAGTACGGGGTCGTACTGTAGGAAACTTTCAACATTCACGAATCTAGTCAGCAGTACGAGGGCATACTATAGGAAACTTTCAACATTCACGAATCTAGTCAGCAGCACGAGGGCGTACTATAGGAAACTTTCAACATTCACGAATCTAGTCAGCAGTACGGGGTCGTACTATAGGAAACTTTCAACATTCACGAATCTAGTCAGCAGCACGGGGTCGTACTATAGGAAACTTTCAACATTCACGAATCTAGTCAGCAGCACGAGGGCGTACTATAGGAAACTTTCAACATTCACGAATCTAGTCAGCAGCAAGAGGGCGTACTATAGGAAACTTTCAACATTCACGAATCTAGTCAGCAGCACGAGGGCATACTATAGGAAACTTTCAACATTCACGAATCTAGTCAGCAGCACGAGGGCGTACTATAGGAAACTTTCAACATTCACGAATCTAGTCAGCAGCACGAGGGCGTACTATAGGAAACTTTCAACATTCACGAATCTAGTCAGCAGTACGGGGTCGTACTATAGGAAACTTTCAACATTCACGAATCTAGTCAGCAGTACGGGGTCGTACTGTAGGAAACTTTCAACATTCACGAATCTAGTCAGCAGCACGAGGGCGTACTATAGGAAACTTTCAACATTCACGAATCTAGTCAGCAGCAAGAGGGCGTACTATAGGAAACTTTCAACATTCACGAATCTAGTCAGCAGTACGAGGGCATACTATAGGAAACTTTCAACATTCACGAATCTAATTAGCAGCGCGGAGGCGAATAATTTAGAACTTTAAAGCCCACTAACCTTCGCCTTGATTGATGTATAAAATACGAGTCTTCTACCATAAGGCCAATGCGGCTTAGGACGAAATTACAGTGACAGAAGAAACCGTGTGCAGTTGAATGTTTTCTGATGTGATCGTTTGTATGAAATGTGCAGCGATGTAGACGATGTAATAAATTGTCCTGAGTACGGCATTGCAACAGAGTGTTACGTTAAGTTTTCAGTACACATCACAATTTAAACAAAGAATGAAATTACGCTTACATGTTGAGGCAATCTTAGCAACATATAGGTCAATAAATCTTACCAAGAGAGCACTTCCTTTTGCCATGCAACTTGTGTGCATATTCTGCAGTGTTCTTAGATCTCAAATGACTAAACATATTCTACCCCACTGAGTGTCGTAAAACTACGGCATCCGCCTAAAACAGGGAGATAGATTTATTCTACAATTTAGATTTAGGGTATTTACCTTCTGGCAGGGACAAGGAAGACAGCTTTCTGATAGCAGTGCTCTAATCACAACAAAGGAAATCCCAGTCTTAGTTCCATATTTATAGCCAGCCGAAAGCTGGTGCCGTTAACCCAGATACACAGTGTGCCTGTCGTCGACTAACAAGAGCAAACCTGATTCTCTTGGCCAGAGATCTTTACTTTGTTTACAAGCAATCATCACTGTTTCCAACAAGAGATGCCTATACTTCAGCAACAGTCAAACTTCGCCATCAATGTCAACTCATTACTTAATCAATGGCATTACTTGATCTGATAATAATCTCCACATGTTTGTTCTCATGTTATTGAGTGTGAAGCGAAACTAAAACGTAATAAGGTATTCCGCTGTTCTATTCTATACAGATGTCCTTGTGCTGAGTATCCCTGCTGGTCACTGAAATATTTCGAGGCATACATTCACGGGTACTGGTCAGAGATTGTTCGTGAACCGTCTGCGAATGGTATGCTCTTCTATCAACATGCACTTAACGAGTGGAGTTTTCTAACTTCGTGCATCCTTCGTTTGTGCAATGAGATTTTACTATGTTTGGTATCCTTACTTGTCATTAAACTATTAGTGTCTGAACTATCTTTGATTTCTTCTTCTTCTTCTTCTTCTTCTTCTTCTTCTTCTTCTTCTTCTTCTTCTTCTTCTTCTTCTTCTTCTTCTTCTTCTTCTTCTTCTTCTTCTTCTTCTTCTTCTTCTTCTTCTTCGTCGTCGTTGTCGTCGTCGTCGTTGTCGTCGTCCTCATCTTCTTCTTTTTTCCATTTATTACACACGCCTCAATGCCCGAGAAAGAGCTTCTCGTTGTTACTTTACACAAATGGTACACACTTATTTCAGGGGAAAGTCGGTCCCCTAAGCGGCTATTGTTATAGCAGATGTGTACGTACTTTCTACCGCGTTTAGATTCCTGCAATATTTTCATACAATATTGAAGCGTGTCTGTGTATACTTTGTATCTGTGGTTGTTGATATTATACGATAATCTCTTACTTCGTACTGTACTGAAATTCTCGAGATTGCTCAAGCGCTAAGATTCCAAACGAAAACAACAAATATAGTCAACCTGTTAATCTAGAAAATAATATTAACTGTTTCAAGTAGGAGAAAAATGAATAATTACTATAGAACTGAAATACCGTAGAGTGGGCTTTAAACAAAAACAACGAAACTAAAAGTTTCAGAAACGTACGATTTCTGTTTCTAACCGTAATGCTAACTTGAAATCTAAACTACATTCAACGCATCAAAAGAACTGACTTAAACCAAGCGGAATTTCGGTCTTGACCAAGGATGGGCAAACTTTGTGTGCGTAGGGCCACATTGACAAATGTAAAGCTATTGGGAGGCCGCATATATAATATGTCCACTTTGTTTACAGCAACCTATCACAATAATTAATTATGAATTATTTATGGGTGATTAAACAGTATAAATAACTAATTATTGAAATTTTATTTTACTTACACACTTATACATTATATGTTACAATATGGACAACAAATTTTACTAATTTGTTAACAAGATTTTACAGTTTTGTATTATATTTTTTTTAAATTATCTATCAATGGGTTTAATTTAGACACAAACCGACTATATTGTCACTACAATTGTTGATTTCAAATGAGATGTATGTAACTGCTTGCAATTTTTGACAATATTCTTGAAATCTGGAGAAAGTTTACTTGTAGAAACTCGCATGACAGCATGCAAGGTGCAATCCGACAAAAAAGACCAATTCTTAGATCTGTTGATCTTCAAGCAAGAAAATGCTTCTTCGCAAATGTATATTGACCAAAGAATGATAAAAGTTTTTCAAAGTTCGGAATTGATTCTTATGATAAAGATCCATAGAAATCCAGCAAACCATCTGACTTGAATTTCTCTTTCAGGTCATGAGTTGCTTGTAAGTCAAGCAGCTCCAACTGTATGTCCTCTGTGGCTGTATCAGCTTCTGCACTAAAAGGGGAACTGAGAATATTGAACTGTGGCTCTAAGTTCTTGAAATCTTGGAATATCCTTCCAAATTCTTCAGTCAATGCATCTAATTGGGCTTTGTACTTTTCAGTCATTTCAAAAGAAATGGTTTCTTGTTTCAGTCAAGGTAAGTGACAAACCCAGACCGTGTCGCGTTGGGTTATAACGTGCTGGTATAGGAGCCGGTCGTTCAGAAAGCAATGGCAAACTACTGAACGTAACACTTACCTAGTACATCAACAGCAGCTGAAAAATGCTGGTGTTGACTGCAACGTCCCATAAGGGATACGCAACAATACAAAAAAAGTGACAAAACCTGTTTTTCACTTGCTTGTCTCGAGAATAGTGAGAGTTATGCATGAAATGATTTTACATGTACATACAATTCATGTGCAAACACACCAATGCCCTGAACTTTGACACTTAGTTCATTTAACGTTTCCATAATTTCAATGGCAAACATAAAGTCTACCTTCCACTCTTTATTGACAATGTTAGTATTAAAGTCACTTTCAATACTAGGAGTATCACTATTTCTTCTCTGAGGTCCCACACTCGCCTCAACACCTTCCCAAAGACTCAGCAACCCAACACTGGTGTGGTACAGCACATCAGAATGTTCATTTTCCCAAATTGTCACGCAATGCCTTAAACTATCTGTGTTTAAAAGACCTCTCGATCAGATGAGGTTGATGACATTGTCAACTGGGTCAATAACAAGCTTTATATGCAAAACAGTTTTACACAGACTTTCTTGATGGATCACTCAGTGAAGTGGTAATAATGTGTGGCCAGGATATTCTGCTTTAATCGTATCACTTATCAACTTTATCAGACCTACATTTGTTCCAGTCAAAGCACGAGCTCCGTCAGGTGTAAACTTGCGTTCTTATTCCAAACCAACCCAGTTCTTTCAATGCAGTCAGTAACAGCCTTAAATATATCATGGCCTGTGGTTGTGTCTTGGAGTTACTCAACACTCAGTAACTATTCAGTGAGTTTGAAAGAAGTGTTTATTCCACGTATAAATATCGAAAATTGGGCATTATCATGTACATCTGTACTCACATCCAATGCAAGAGAGTATCACACACATTGTTTACTTGCATCTTGAAGTTTATGCATCAAATTGTCACTTATCTTGTCAACCTCTGACCACAGTTCTTCTTGATAAAGTAATGTTGTTATATTTGTGCTTTTGTTCTGGACACATAATGTTTGTTGCATCTAGCAAACATTCCTTGATGAACTCGCCATCAGAAAATGGATTGTTCTGTTTTACAATTTTGTGTGACAGCACAAGCCTAGCCTTCTGTTGCTAGCATCTTGAATTGAAGACTGTTTAGTGAAAACAGTTTGCTGCTTCTCCAAATTTTTCACCAACTCCAGGCATTTCCTTTCCCTCTCTTCGATTGTTAAATTGTATCCGAAATCGGAATGTTTTGTTTGATATTGTCCTTTTAAATTCTACTCCTTGAAGACAGTCAATGACTCATGACACGACACAACAAGCAAACTGATTTGCTACTAAGTTTTATAAAACAGTACTTAGTTGTCCATTCATCATTAAAAACACGGCATTCATCTTAAATCTTACGTTTATTTAGTGACACTCATTGTTTTAATAAAATTATAACAGTTAGAATTTTACAAAACTTTAAAAAGGAAATGAAACAAAACCTACTTCCGGCTGTATGTGAAAATAAAATATTCGGAAAACAAGGAGGAAACTCAGAATAAATTTTAGAAATATAACAACACTACTTCAACAAATAAATTAATTTGAACATTGTAAATGTGGAAATGAGTTATAACTGCAAAACAAAACTTTAAAAAAAAAAAAAACATTTAAATTTAATATTTTCTTGCAAAATAAATCAGTTTATTGACTGGAGAAATATATGTTTTTCATAAAATCATCCGTATTAAATTTTTACATGTCGATAAATATTTCTGTATTGAAATCGATAAATTCGCATTTTAGCATAACGTTACGAAGGTCAGGGACTGTTTACAAAAATAGAAAATTAGACAGAAATTTTTATCAAACATGTTAAAACAATCATAACGGTACAAGAAATTCTGTAAAATTCAACAAAATAACTTTAAAACGAAGAAAAAAATTGTATTTCCAAAAGCCGTAGAGGGCCGCATGCGGCCCGCATACCGTAGTTTGCCCAACCCTGGTCTACACTATTGTGCGGGTGTTGAAGTGTGTATCGTATACTGTCATTTATTATTACAGCATTTCTCTAGAGTAATTTTAGTTAAGCATTCTGAAAACTATATGCACCGTCGACTGGCAGCAAACAGGACATCTGGTATTAAACACGCTTGCCATGACTGAAACCTCACAAACTGGCCATGTCACACGCTAGAATTGATTGTAGAGAATTGTTACTGGCCAGGGTATTCTACACCGCAATGCAAAGGTAGAAGAGGAAGACAACAGACAATCCGAAATTATAGTAGTAAAGGACGAACAGTGTCTTCTGTAATGCAGAAGATTGTGAAGGCTACAAGCAGTGGAGGACTTACTAAGAATGCACGAACTGCACCACCTTGATCACACGCATATGTGGTTATGTGTTAGAATGCACTGAACTGCACCACCTTGATCACACGCATATGTGGTTATGTGTTAGTTGCACTTAAACGTTGACTTCACGTTAAAAAAAAAAACAAAAACAATGATAAACTACGGAGCTTACAATTGTCTAGAAATTAAATATGGTGCCAGGATATGACTGGACTATCTGAATGAGCTACTATCGATACTTGTGTAGCAACACTTCTCGTGTCCAACAGGGGATGATTCATTCTTCTCTTCTTCTCCAGTCAGAACCCTGGTCATCTCGCAGCACATGAGTATATCATGGTTACTCGATCATACGTCATAAACCTCACCCACTCGAACTCCAGTTAACTCGAACAAGAGTGAACACAAAGACTGTTATAAGTTTCCTACGTATAATATACACAACACATAATCAAAGATACCATCACTTATTCGACAGTCACATCACATTACACTACATCACAGATTAAATGCGTGGCTCAATGTAGAGCCATAACGCTGTCTACTTTTCACCATGTCCACACAGGACGATGGATCAACGCCGACTAACTTGTCCCGAGCATACTTCCTGTCACCTGGGCAGTGAGCTCCAGCGTTTTCACGTTGTGTGGAAAGCCCCTGCTTTCCACGTTCTCGTGTTCACTTCCGAACACAGTCATAACCTTTACTCTCTGAATTAGGTTATAACTGAACCATGCCATGACGTCGTCAGGCTCATGGCATTCCCCCCTTCCACGGGCAAAAATTGAGAATCAATTGTTTCAAATATACAATGTTCAGTTATGTAGCAACATTAATGTACCTTATTTCTTTTGTAATGTACCAATACTACAATCTAATTCTAATTTAACTATCTGTCATCTTTCCATAACTCTTGTTAAGTTCTTGTCACTCTGAAATATACAACTAGTTAGTTATTCTCATCAAAATATAAAGTACATCCAAATGCATACCTCTATTTTGTCCTACACCCTTTAATCCAATTACTATCTACAATATCAATGTAAATGTTCTTTGTAACATTGAATCAAAATTTCTACATCTAAATTCTATTATGACTCTATATTAACCTCAGCTTCTAATATCACTCCGAGAATTAATATTTCCATTCTATCAATGCTGTGATGGTATCATAATCAATTTCCGCGTTTTGTTGGTAGGTAGCGTCTATAGTGGTCATACAAGACTGACCATCACTCAGCTTCATCTGCTCATCCTCACCACTCATTTGCTAAGCCACTCGTCCCAGGTCTAGAAGATCAGCTGTTATCGCGTTACATACAAGGCCACCTGTACAACGCAAGCCAGCGTTCCCATGGTAGACAGACTGATACCCGACTGCAAGGATTACCCAAGGAAGATACTAAGTTCCAAGTACCGCCAGCACATCTTTGCTGTTATCGCGTTCCCATACTTTACCACCCGCATCTCCAGTCAGTCAGCCACTGCAGCCACAGACTTCCACCACCGCCCATGCTTGTACCAAGTTCCAAGTACCGCCAGCATATTAAAATAGACATCCTCTTTGACTCTGTCGTTGTAGACCCAGCGTATAGCAATGAACATAGTTGCAGCCACTAAGCCTGAGAGCATCTTATGTTACTGGCCGCTTCGTTCCATTTGACCAACTCATTACGCTTCAACTGCCACAGCTTCTATTGTGTCTTCATCCTCTATATAGTATTCTCATTTCATTAATTATTCCAATACTAAGTATCCTATACATCTAAACAACTTGTTCTTAAATTAATTAAAATCAATCAACAAATATCTGTAAATGCAACATAATAATAAATATCAACACAAATATATGCCTCAATCAATAAATCAATAACAAAATTAAATAATATCTATACTCAACTAATAAATAATTATATTCTCATTACTAGAATTATATAGCATTTACATAAATAGTTCACAATATTCATTAATACGTATCAATAATAACTATGCAATGGTAATAATAATTATATACTATATAATATAATACTATATTTGCAATAATAACAATCATTGCTTATAATTTAAGTTCTCTATCCATAAATAATTACTAATTGTTCTCAATCTAATTACATAGTCACTCATATTGCAATATAGCTTCCTTTCCAATAACATCTCTTCAATTTCAATTCTAACTCAACCTGTATGGCTATGTGGCACCAAGACCACGTGTTAGTAATACATGCAATCAATCATCAAATTATTTACATAGGTTAGTTCTGTACAGTAAGTTAATTCATAGTGCCTCCATACATGAGTGAGTCTCCATCTGCCACTAAACCACACATATTAACAACCTGCAATGTGAGACCGCCATCACACAGCGAGCACACACTCAGCTCACCAGGTGTTAGCAAACCCACATTCAATGATGCAATACCCATATGGTTTTACCTATCCACTACTGTTATCAATAGCAAGATCTTTCAAAATTAAAAAAGTATAATCCAATAAATATCGAAATGATCTGTGCCGCCGGTCCCTGTCACGGATTATCATTTAACACATTCATTCCATTCACATCAACCACCATAACCCGTATCAGAGATCAGCCCGCCCACATGACGTAACTTAATCATACTATCAATATTGACAAAGTCATCTCCGGTTTCCATCCCAACTGATGTTTTCTCCCAGCGATCTCTGCCAATGCCGTGCTAGAGTCGAAAAGTCTGATGTTACCAAAGAGAACACTGCACTGCCAAACACCGCTCGGATATCCACCCATTTGACATGAATTCCCATTCACTAAAGTTAGTATTAACCAAAATCCACTAATGAAAATTAAACCAACTACGATGCACCAAACTTCTGCTAACTCGACGTCATCTCAAACCGACGCTCTCCCAACAGTTGTCAAACCGGTGCTGCACCAGTGGTACCAGATGTTAAAATTAAATACAACACCACTCCAAGTTTGCCGAGACCCCAGCAGTCCAAAAGGAAGTCCCTTTGTTAGTTTGGTGTCAGTTGTTAAATCCATACTTAAGATGTCTTTTAGCTCCGTAAATAAATAAATAATTTTTCACATTAACCCATAATTCTGTAAACCAACATCAATCATTGCCATATATAAACAACAATCAATTACTTGGAATTGTTAATGTTTTGAACACAAAATGAATCCATGCAAACCACAAGTGCATAGCCTTAATATCTATGAACGCTTTATGATATCACTTTTAAGTGCTGCATCCTATTGCCTATACTACTTATCACATGATTCCTCGTCCCCTAACAGCCATTCGATAACCAAGTTATCGTCTCCAACAGTCAACAACAACGTCTTAACCTCCACTCCTTATTTCTGGATGCAATGTTGACTGCTGTCTACAGCGATGTCCAAATCATTATATTAACACCATGAAGATGATGTCTCTCTTGTTAACTACACTAGTGTTTCCCTTTCTATCCTCATTAACTCTCTTGCTTTATCTTTTAGGCACCACTATTATATTATTAGTCACTCAATAGAAAAATCTTCCCCTAGTTTGATCATATTCTCTGCAAATCTATCAACAAACTGTCCTCATGTTGACTTATTGCTTTCCTTCTTATTCTGCAGAGATTCGTGTACGGTGCTACTATTCCTTACCTCAGAGATTGTACCCTACTCTTGGTATCATATGGTATGACAGATTCATAAAATCACGGACCTTCGGTCGGCCCACACTGTACCTCTTTACTTTATATCTTGTCTCTATGTACCCTTGACTGTATCTGAAAGTATACTTGCTTAGAACAGAAAACTAGCAATATTACACTATAGCATGCAAGAATGATGATGTTAACTCAAATCAATTAATCTATGCATGCCACCAACTCAACTTGAAACAAGAAAGAAACAAGAAAAAAAATAACTAGCAATATTACACTCACCAATAGCATGCCAGACATGATGATGTTAATCTAAATAATTTCTGCATGCCGCAAAACCCAAATTCAAAGAAATTTTTACAGTGGAAAATATGAACTAAATCCTTAGAAAAATTTTGTTCCACCATAGCCAAAACAATGTCGCGTATCATAACCCCCAAAAGCGACACCGGTCAGGTGCTGATACAACACAACCTCACATGCTGCTATCAATTGTAAGCTATTTTTATTTCTAAATCACACTTACCTCAACAACACTCTGTTGTGTATCATTTACCCATAGACACAACAATAGTTAGTTGAACCTACAATCCCGGACGAGCCCCCAAGTGCCAGGATATGACTGGACTATCTGAATGAGCTACTATCGATACTTGTGTAGCAACACTTCTCGTGTCCAACAGGGGATGATTCATTCTTCTCTTCTTCTCTAGTCAGAACCCTGGTCATCTCGCAGCACATGAGTATATCATGGTTACTCGATCATACGTCATAAACCTCACCCACTCGAACTCCAGTTAACTCGAACAAGAATGAACACAAAGACTGTTATCAGTTTCCCTACGTATAATATACACAACCACATAATCAAAGATACCATCACTTATTCAACAGTCACATCACATTACACTACATCACAGATTAAATGCGTGGCTCAGTGTAGAGCCATAACGCTGTCTACTTTTCACCATGTCCACACAGGACGATGGATCAACGCCGACTAACTTGTCCCGAGCTCACTTCCTAGTCACCTGGGAAGTGAGCTCCAGCGTTTTTCACGTTGTGTGGAAAGCCCCTGCTTTCCACGTTCTCGTGTTCAATTCTGAACACAGTCATAACCTTTACTCTCTGAATTAGGTTATAACTTAACCATGCCATGACGTCGTCAGGCTCATGGTATATGGGATCGGGGCGCAAAGTCCTCCACGGACATGCAATGTTGTTTCTTTTTATCTGTTTTTCTTTTTTTTTTTTTTTTTTTGGGGGGGGGGGGGGGAGAGAGAGGGGAGAGAGAGAGAAGAGAGAGAGAGAGAGAGGGGAGAGGGGAGGAGAGAAAAGAGAGTAGAGAGAGAGAGAGAGAGATCATGGGTGTGTGTTAGTGTGTGGGTGTGTGTATTGTTGTGTGACGAAGAAGATCTTGACAATAACTTCCTAAACCCAACCCAGTTCTTCAATGCAGTCAGTAACACCCTTTAATATATCATGGCCTGTGGTTGTGTCTTGGAGTGACTCAACACTCAGTAAACTCTTCAGTGAGTTTGAAAGAAGTGTTTATTCCACGTATAAATATCGAAAATTGGGCAGTATCATGTACATCTGTACTCACATCCAATGCAAGAGAGTATCACACACATTGTTTACTTGCATCTTGAATTTTATGCATCAAATTGTCACTTATTGTCAACCTCTGACCACAGTTCTTCTTGATAAAGTAATGTTGTTAATTTGTGCTTTTTTTCTGGACACATAATGTTTGTTGCATCTAGCAAACATTCCTTGATGAACTCGCCATCAGAAAATGGCTTGTTCTGTTTTACAATTTTGTGTGACAGCACAAGCCTAGCTTCTGTTTTTAGCATCTTGAATTGAAGACTGTTTAGTGAAAACAGTTTGCTGCTTCTCCAAATTTTTCACCAACCCCAAGGCATTTCCTTTCCCTCTCTTCGATTGTTAAATTGTATCCGAAATCGGAATGTTTTGTTTGATATTGCCCTTTTTAAAAATTCTACTCCTTGAAGACAGTCAATGACTCATGACACGACACAACAAGCAAACTGATTTGCTATAAAGTTTTCATAAAACATACTTAGTTGTCCATTCATCATTAAAACACGGCATTCATCTTAAATCTTACGTTTATTTAGTGACACTCATTGTTTTAATAAAATTATAACAGTTAGAATTTTACAAAACTTTAAAAGGAAATGAAACAAAACCTACTTCTGGCTGTATGTGAAAATAAAATATTCGGAAAACAAGGAGGAAACTCAGAATAAATTTTAGAAATATAACAACACTACTTCACAAATAAATTAATTTGAACATTGTAAATGTGGAATGTGGAGTTATAACTGCAAAACAAAACTTTAAAAAAAAATAAAAACAACTTTTAAATTTAATATTTTCTTGCAAAATAAATCATGTTTATTGACTGGAATTTGTTTTCAATAAAATCATCCGTATTAAATTTTTACATGTCGATAAATATTTCTCTGTATTGAAATCGATAAATTCGCATTTTAGCATTACGTTACGAAGGTCAGGGACTGTTTACAAAAATAGAAAATTAGACAGAAATTTTTATCAAACATGTTAAAAACAATCATACGGTACAAGAAATTCTGGTAAAATTCAACAAAATAACTTTAAAACGCAAGAAAAAAAATTTATTTCCAAAAGCCGTAGAGGGCCGCATGCGGCCCGCATACCGTAGTTTGCCCAACCCTGGGCTACACTATTGTGCGGGTGTTTAAGTGTATATCGTATACTGTCATTTATTATTACAGCATTTCTCTAGAGTAATTTTAGTTAAGCATTCTGAAAACCATATGCACCGTCGACTGGCAGCAAACAGGACATTTTGTATTAAACACGCTTGCCATGACTGAAACCTCACAAACTGGCCATGTCACACACTAGAATTGATTGTAGAGAATTGTTACTGGCCAGGGTATTCTACACCGCAATGCAAAGGTAGAAGAGGAAGACAACAGACAATCCGAAATTCTAGTAGTAAAGGACGAACAGAGTCTTCTGTAATGCAGAAGATTGTGAAGGCTACAAGCAGTGGAGGACTTACTAAGAATGCACGAACTGCACCACCTTGATCACACGCATATGTGGTTATGTGTTAGAATGCACGAACTGCACCACCTTGATCACACGCATGTGTGGTTATGTGTTAGTTGCACTTAAACGTTGACTTCACGTTAAAAAAAAAAAAAAAAACAATGATAAACTACGGAGCTTACAATTGTCTAGAAATTAAATATGGTGCCAGGATATGACTGGACTATCTGAATGAGCTACTATCGATACTTGTGTAGCAACACTTCTCGTGTCCAACAGGGGATGATTCATTCTTCTCTTCTTCTCCAGTCAGAACCCTGGTCATCTCGCAGCACATGAGTATATCATGGTTACTCGATCATACGTCATAAACCTCACCCACTCGAACTCCAGTTAACTCGAACAAGAGTGAACACAAAGACTGTTATAAGTTTCCTACGTATAATATACACAACCACATAATCAAAGATACCATCACTTATTCGACAGTCACATCACATTACACTACATCACAGATTAAATGCGTGGCTCAATGTAGAGCCATAACGCTGTCTACTTTTCACCATGTCCACACAGGACGATGGATCAACGCCGACTAACTTGTCCCGAGCTCACTTCCTAGTCACCTGGGCAGTGAGCTCCAGCGTTTTCACGTTGTGTGGAAAGCCCCTGCTTTCCACGTTCTCGTGTTCACTTCCGAACACAGTCATAACCTTTACTCTCTGAATTAGGTTATAACTGAACCATGCCATGACGTCGTCAGGCTCATGGCATTCCCCCCTTCCACGGGCAAAAATTGAGAATCAATTTTTTGAAATATACAATGTTCAGTTATGTAGCAACATTAATGTACCTTATTTCTTTTGTAATGTACCAATACTACAATCTAATTTTAATTTAACTATCTGTCGTCTTTCCATAACTCTTGTTAAGTTCTTGTCACTCTGAAATATACAACTAGTTAGTTATTCTCATCAAAATATAAAGTACATCCAAATGCATACCTCTATTTTGTCCTACACCCTTTAATCCAATTACTATCTAACAATATCAATGTAAATGTTCTTTGTAACATTGAATCAAAATTTCTACATCTAAATTCTATTATGCCTCTATATTAACCCTCAGCTTCTAATATCACTCCGAGAATTAATATTTCCATTCTATCAATGCTGTGATGGTATCATAATCAATTCAGCGTACTGCTGGTAGGTAGCGTCTATTGTGGTCTTACAAGACTGACCATCACTCAGCTTCATCTGCTCATCCTCACCACTCATTTGCTAAGCCACTCGTCCCAGGTCTAGAAGATCAGCTGTTATCGCGTTACATACAAGGCCACCTGTACAATGCAGGCCAGCGTTCCCATGGTAGACAGACTGATACCCGACTGCAAGGATTACCCAAGGAAGATACTAAGTTCCAAGTACCGCCAGCACATCTTTGCTGTTGTCGCGTTACCATACCTGACCACCCGCATTCCCAGTCAGTCAACCACTGCAGCCACAGCCTTCCACCACCGCCCATGCCTGTACCAAGTCCCAAGTACCGCCAGCATATTAAAATAGACATCCTCTTTGACTCTGTCGTTGTAGACCCAGCGTATAGCAATGAACATAGTTGCAGCTAATAAGCTTGAGAGCATCTTATGTTACTGGCCGCTTCGATCCACTTGACCAAATCATTACGCTTTAACTGCCACAGCTTCTATTGTGTCTTCATCCTCTATATAGTACTCTCATTGCATTAATTATTCCAATACTAAGTATCCTATACATCTAAACAATTTGTTCTTAAATTAATTAAAATCCATCAGCAAATATCTGTAAATGCAACATAATAATAAATATCAACACAAATATATGCCTCAATCAATCAATCAATAATAAAATTAAATAATATCTATACTCAACTAATAAATAATTATATTCTCAATACTAGAATTATATAGCATTTACATAAATAGTTCACAATATTCATTAATACGTATCAATAATAACTATGCAATGGTAATAATAATTATATACTATATAATATAATACTATATTTGCAATAATAACAATCATTGCTTATAATTTAAGTTCTCTATTCCATAAAATAATTACTAATTGTTCTCAATCTAATTACATAGTCACTCATATTGCAATATAGCTTCCTTTCCAATAACATCTCTTCAATTTCAATTCTAACTCAACCTGTATGGCTATGTGGCACCATGACCACGTGTTAGTAATACATGCAATCAATCATCAAATTATTTACATAGGTTAGTTCTGTACAGTAAGTTAATTCATAGTGCCTCCATACATGAGTGAGTCTCCATCTGCCACTAAACCACACATATTAACAACCTGCAATGCGAGACCGCCATCACACAGCGAGCCCACACTCAGCTCACCAGGTGTTAGCAAACCCACATTAACCGATGCCAATACCCATATGGTTTTACCTATCCACTACTGTTATCAATAGCAAGATCTTTCAAAATTAAAAAAGTATAATCCAATAAATATCGAAATGATCTGTGCCGCCGGTCCCCGTCACGGATTATCATTTAACACATTCATTCCATTCACATCAACCACCATAACCCGTATCAGAGATCAGCCGCCCACATGACGTAACTTATCATACTATCAATATTGACAAAGTCATCTCCGGTTTCCATCCCAATCGATGTTTTCTCCCAGCGATCTCTGCCAATGCCGTGCTAGAGTCGACAAGTCTGATGTTACCAAAGAGAACACTGCACTGCCAAACACCGCTCGGATATCCACCCATTTGACATGAATTCCCTTTCACTAAAGATAGTATTAACCAAAATCCACTAATGAAAATTAAATTAACTACGATGCACCAAACTTCCGCTAACTCGACGTCATCTCAAACCGACGCTTTCCCAACAGTTGTCAAACCGGTGGTGCACCAGTGGTACCAGATGTTAAAATTAAATACAACACCGCTCCAAGTCTGTCGAGACACCAGCAGCCCAAAAGGAAGTCCCTTTGTTAGTTTGGTGTCAGTTGTTAAATCCATACTTAAGATGTCTTTTAGCTCCGTAAATAAATAAATAATTTTTCACATTAACCAATAATTCTGTAAACCAACATCAATCATTGCCATATATAAACAACAATCAATTACTTGGAATTCTTAATGTTTTGAACACAAAATGAATCCATGCAAACCACAAGTGCATAGCCTTAATATCTATGAACGCTATATGATATCACTTTTAAGTGCTGCATCCTATTGCCTATACGACTTATCACATGATTCCTCGTCCACTAACAGCCATTCGATAACCAAGTTATCGTCTCCAACAGTCAACAACACCGTCTTAACCTCCACTCTTATTTCTGGATGCAATGTTGACTGCTGTCTTACAGCTATGTCCAAATCATTATATTAACACAATGAAGATGATGTCTCTCTTGTTAACTACATTAGTGTCCTTGCTATCATCATTAACTCTCTTGCTTTACCTTTTAGGCACCACCTATTATATTAGTTAGTCACTCAATAGGAAAATCTTCCCACTAGTTTGATCATATTCTCTGCAAATCTATCAACAAACTGTCTTCATGTTGACTTATTGCTTTCCTTCTTATTCTGCAAAGATTTGTGTACGGTGCTACTATTCCTTACCTCAGAGATTGTACCCTTCTCTTGGTATCATATGGTATGACAGATCCATAAAATCACGGACCTTCGGTCAGCCCACACTGTACCTCTTTACTTGATATCTTGTCTCTATGTACCCTTGACTGTATCTGAAAGTATACTTGCTTAGAACAGAAAACTAGCAATATTACACTATAGCATGCAAGAATGATGATGTTAACTCAAATCAATTAATCTATGCATGCCACCAACTCAACTTGAAACAAGAAAGAACAAAAAATAACTAGCAATATTATACTCACCCATAGCATGCCAGACATGATGATGTTAATCCAAATAATTTCTGCATGCCGCAAACTCAACTTGAAAGAAATTTATACAGTGGAAAATATGAACTACATCCTTAGAAATTATGTTCCTACATAGCCAAAACAATGTCGCGTATCATAACCCCGAAACGCGACACCGGTCAGGTACTGATACAACACAACCTCACTTGCTGTTATCAATTGTAGGCTATTTTTATTTAAATCACACTTTACCTCAATGACACTCTGTTGTGTATCATTTACCCATACACACAACAATAGTTAGTTGAACCTACAATCACATATGCCCAACACCCTGGATAGCAAGTCCCCCGCCACATAACAATTACCCATGCCATATGCCGGAAGGCTGCTCTACACGATGTGAAACACATTCTTGAGAAATGCTCTTGTCGGCACAGAAAGATTACCCACGAACCATGCCGGCATTGCACGTCTCCAGTTGTAAACAAACTCACTCATGCGAAATTCACTTCGCCAGGTGTTAATTCACTATCTGTTAATTTTCCACTGTATAAATTCCGGACGAGCCCCCAAGTTGCCAGGATATGACTGGGACTATCTGAATGAGCTACTATCGATACTTGTGTAGCAACACTTCTCGTGTCCAACAGGGGATGATTCATTCTTCTCTTCTTCTCCAGTCAGAACCCTGGTCATCTCGCAGCACATGAGTATATCATGGTTACTCGATCATACGTCATAAACCTCACCCACTCGAACTCCAGTTAACTCGAACAAGAGTGAACACAAAGACTGTTATGAGTTTCCTACGTATAATATACACAATCACATAATCAAAGATACCATCACTTATTCGACAGTCACATCTCATTACACTACATCACAGATTAAATGCGTGGCTCAATGTAGAGCCATAACGCTGTCTACTTTTCACCATGTCCACACAGGACGATGGATCAACGCCGACTAACTTGTCCCGAGCTCACTTCCTGTCACCTGGGCAGTGAGCTCCAGCGTTTTCACGTTGTGTGGAAAGCCCCTGCTTTCCACGTTCTCGTGTTCACTTCCGAACACAGTCATAACCTTTACTCTCTGAATTAGGTTATAACTGAACCATGCCATGACGTCGTCAGGCTCATGGTATATGGGATCGGTCGCAAAGTCCTCCACAGGACATGCAATGTTGTTTCTTTTTATCTGTTTTTCTTTTTTCTTTTTTTTTTGGGGGGGGGGAGAGAGAGAGAGAGAGAGAGAGAGAGAGAGAGAGAGAGAGAGAGAGAGAGAGAGAGAGAGAGAGAGAGATAGAGAGAGAGATCATGTGTGTGTGTTAGTGTGTGGGTGTGTGTATTGTTGTGTGACGAAGAAGATCTTGACAATAACTTCCTATAAAAGCAACAGATCATTGGCACCATGCCGTCTTGACAGACGATAGTTTCTGCTTTAAAAAGGCATAATAACTTTTACCTATGGCGGTAGCGAATGTGACTGATAAGGTCCAATTCGCGCTGTAAATGATCCGTTCACAGTGGGTGCACTGTGAACACGTGGTCATTTCCACCATCATGCACCATCTTACGTCTCACACGCTCGGTGTGTGACTTATCTGCAATAATTTTCTCCTTTGTCTTTATTCCATTTCTGATGTTTGCCCTCCATGCAACACGTTCAGCGGCGACTTGCTCCCAATGTGCATTATCAATGCCTGTATCAATCATGTCCCGCTTACACACATCTTTGTATCGTAGTAGAGGCCGACCCTGAGATCTCTTACCTATCTGTAATTCACCAAAAAAGATGTCCTTTGGTATTCTACCATCATCCATCCTCCTAAGATGTCCTATCCATCTAAGTCTACGAAGACTGAGCATGGAATAAACCGTCACACAATCTGATCTTTCCAATACTTCAGTATTTGTGATTTTGTCTTGCCACTTAATACCAAGAATTCTTCGCAGACACCGCATATGAAAGCTGTTTAAACGTTTCTCTTGGTGTGAGTAAGTTGTCCAGGTTTCACTGCCATAAAGAAGAGTACTAAGGACACAGGCTTGATAGACAAGGACTTTTGTTTTGGCAGTAAGCTTCCTGTTCTCCCAGACTCTTTTTCTTAACCTGTTCATTGTTGTTGCTGCCTTACCAATCCAGATGTTGATTTCCTGATCTAGGGATAATTTGCTATTTACCACTGATCCTAGATATGTAAAATGGTCTACCATCTCTAGTTCGGCGTCGTCAATAAAGATTGATGGTACCCCATGTGCACCTTGTGACATAATCTGTGTCTTCTTTTTGCTAATTGTTAAACCAAATTCAGAACAAGCATTGGAGAATGCAGATAGCAGACATTGTAATTCTTCCTCAGAGTGGGTCGTAACTGCAGCATCATCTGCAAAATGCAACTCTCTGATCAGTACCCTCCTAATTTTGGTCTTGGCCTTCAATCTCTGAGCATTGTAGAGACCGCCATCTGAACGTGAGTGAATGTATATACCACCATCCTGATCACGAAAGACATATTTCAGTAGAAGTGAAAAGTATATTCCAAAGAGGGTGGGAGCTAGTACACAACCTTGCTTAACTCCACTCTTGATTTCAAACTCTTCAGAAGTTGCACCATCAAACTTGATTATACCCTTCATGTCTGTGTGGAACGATTCCACAATGGACAGAAGAGTTGGTGGGCAGCCAATCTTCTTTAGTGCCTTGAACAGATTCTCACGACTGACCAAATCAAATGCCTTTGTGAGGTCAATGAAGGCAATAAACAGTGGTTGATTCTGTTCACGGCATTTTTCTTGCATTTGTCGCAATGAGAATATCATATCAATGGTAGACCGGTTCTGTCGAAAGCCACACTGTAATTCGGGGTAGACTTGATCTCCTAGGACTTGAAGTCTGCGCAGAAAACTTCTGGCAAATACTTTTCCAACAATACACAGAAGTGAGATACCCCTATAGTTGTTGCAGTCGCACCGATCACGCTTGTTCTTGTACAGTGTTATGATGCCTGAATCTTTGAAATCCTGTGGGACTTGTCCTTCTCGCCAGCATAGCTCTATTAGCTGGTGGATCTGTAGAGTGAGTGTGTCTTGCCCACTCCTGATAACATCTATTGGAATCCCGTCCTTACCTGGAGCCTTGCCAATGCAAGTTCATTTATAGCACAAACTTCTGTTATGGTGGGAAGTTTTGGGTCAAGAGTTGGTAGAGCCTCTATGGCGTTGAGGGCATCATCCGCTAGTTTGGTCTCACTTGAGTAAAGCTCCAAATAGTGCTCTACCCATCTGTCCATCTGCTGTTTACTTATCAGTTATGATTTCTCCAGTCAAGGTGTTCAATGGTGCACTTCTTTTGATCACTGGACCACAGGCTTTCTTTATTCCTTCATACATGCTTCTTATGTTTCCCTTATCACTTGCGATTTGAATGGACTCACATAACTTGATCCAATAATCATTTGCACACTGCCTCGCAGCCTTTTGCACATCCTCCCTAGCTTGCCTTAGCTCACTCACAGTGTTACGCGTTGGTCTTTCCTTGTTTCTTAAGAGAGCTATCTTCTTTTTATCAATCAAGGAGTCTCGCTGTTTGCCGCAAACCAGTCCTGCCTCTTATGATCCACAGTGCCGTAAACCCCTACGGCAGTTTTATAAAGAGTTTCCTTAAGTTGACCCCACTTTTCATTTACTGTACAATTTTCTGGTGTATCAGTGAAAGCGTCTTCAAGTTGCTGTTGAAACTAAAAGCACTTTTCAGGATCGTGAGTGTTAATAATATTAATCCTAGGGCTGGATTTGTGTTTAGCTGTGTAGATTCTCTTTGGTCTTAGTCTAACCCTTGCAACAACCAAAGAATGAACCGTATCACAGTCAGCACTGCGGTAACTACGAGTCAATGATATATGGTTCAGGTGTTGTCTCCGTGTGATGATGAAGTCCAGCTGGTGCCAATTACCGGATCTTAGATGTTTCCATTTGACTTTATGCATCGCTTTTGTTTTAAAAAAGGAGTTTGTAATACATAGGTCATTACTGGTGCAATGCTCCAGCAGCCTTTTGGCCATTTTCATTCATGCGACCGATGTTGTATTTTCCAAGGCACACTGGCCATGAACTCGAGTCCTTGCCCACACGAGCATTGAAATCACCGAGCATATAAATGTAGTCAGATTATGGAACTGCCTTGATCACGGAGTCTAACTCCTCATAGAACGAATCCTTCACATCATCAGAGGAATCGAGTGTCTGTGCATATGCAGTAATAATGGTGGCAAGACCACAAGAGGTTGCCAAGCGCAGGGATAATACTCTTTCATTTCCTCCTGCTGGAATTTCAATCATTCCCAGTAGCGAATTCTTCACTGCAAAGCCCACACAGTAGTATACAATGTGCAAATGACTTATTATTTGTGGTTTCAAACCACCGATAAATCATTCTTTACGGGGTTATCCGGCCATCTTGTTTCGTCATATTTTACGACCACAATTGACCTCAAAATTTTGAACTTGGCGGGTATTTTCTTGAGTCTGGGTGACTTCTTCCGGTTGTCACTTCCGGTCCCTGGGCGGCGGCTGCGGCGGGGGTGGTGGGGCGGACAACGAGACAAGCCCCAGGCATGTGGAATGCTTATATAGATCAGAAGACCATCTATATGTCGGACGCCTCGGTTCGAGTCCCAGTGTGTGTGTGTGGGGTGCGGTCACGTGGTGTGATCGAACCCCAGTCATATTGATCCCCTCCTTCGATGAGGAGATCGAAATCCAATATGACAGAAAATTGATTTAATTCATCTCTCGAGTTACCCCGAGTAGGTCAAGTAATGACCGCCTTAATAAACCTTTTCACGACTCAGTATGCTAGTTAATTCGGCAGGTTTCCCTACCCATGTATCAACATTAAGAGCTTGGTGAAAATCTGGTTTAAAAATATACTAGACACGCATACAATAATACTAAAAATTAAGCGTAATAAAATAATACCGGTTAAATTTCTTGTATGTATTGTGGCGAGTAGTTATTTCAATATAAAACTACGAATCTCAATTAAATTAAGGCGTAACTTACCAAGATAATCATAATAATATGTAATATTCTTAAACCCCGCAGTTATAGTCCCTTAATTATAAAAGTAACCAAGGGAGACAAATCGGGTCCCTTGGTTCAACCAAAATTGTTGCCCCTTTGCATACTAACCTCCCCTGACAGCTAGATTTTTACCTGCGCGGGCAAGCAACCGGTAATGCTCCACCGAGCACGACCCAGGAGAAAGTTAATAGCCAAGGGCAAACGTGTACTGATAAGCGGTAGATAAAACATGAAGATAATTACCTTTGACGCGGTAGGCGAGTTGTGGTCATTGGTACTAAGGTCGCTACTAAACGCTGGCTTGTATAGTTTTTTAAATGAGTGGTAGAAATAACAGTGTCTTAGTTGTGTTTAACAGACAAGGAAGCAATGTGTAGAGCTGCTGACAGTCTCATAGATATTCTACGACAGCAAAGAGTATCAACACCCAGTGTGTGTGTGTGTGTGTGTGTGTGTGTGTGTGTGTGCGGGTGTGTGTGCTATCAATTACAGGACGTCGCAGTTAGCCCCAACATTGTTTATGCAATGGATTTACAGGACTTTACATACAGCCCTAACATTGATTGGTTGACCGTGTGCCATCGAGACATCCATGTGTGCGTGCGTGTGTATGTGCATGCGCGTGTGTGTGTACATGCGCGTGTGTGTGTACATGTGTGTGTGTGTGCAATCTATTACACGACGACGCAGTCAGCCCCAACATTGTTTGGTTGTTCGTGTGCCATCATGATTTGTCGTGTCACCTCAGGACACAATGTATGGCTTGTACTAGGCATGTGCGTGTGAAGAGGGTGTATCAACAGCTAGATGTCTATCTATTACAGGACATCGTAGTCAGCCAACATTGTTTATGCAATGGATTTACAGGAGTATAACTGTGGGGTTTAAAAATATTACATATTATTATGATTATCTTGGTAAGTTACGCCTTAAATTAATTGAGATTCGTAGTTTTATATTGACATAACTACTCGCCGCTATACATACACGAAATTTAACCGGCATTATTTTATTAAGCTTAATTTTTTTTATTATTGTATGCGTGTCTAGTATATTTTTAAACCAGATTTTCACCAAACGCTTAATGTTGATACATGGGTAGGGAAACCTGCCGAGTTATCTAGCATACTGAGCCGTGAAAAGGTTTATTAAGGCGGTCATTACTTGACCTACTCGGGGTAACTCGAGAGATGAATTAAATCAATTTTCTGTCATATTGGACTTCGATCTCCTTATCGAAGGAGGGGATCAATATGACTGGGGTTCGATCACACCACGTGACCGCACCCCACACACACACTGGGACTCGAACCCAGGCGCCCGACAAATAGTTGGTCTACTTATCTATATAAGTATTCCACATGCCCGTGGCTTTGTCTCGTTGTCCGCCCCACCACCCCGCCACCGCCACCGCCGCAACCGCCGCCGCCGCCAGGGGACCGAAAGTGACAACTGGAAGTAGTCACCCAGACCCAAGAAAATACCCGCCAAGTTCAAAATATTGAGGTCAATTTTGGTCGTAACATATGACGAAACAAGATGGCCGGATAACCCCGTAAAGAACAGTTTATCGGTGGTTTGAAACCACAAATAATATATCATTTGCACATTGTATACTACTCCACACCGTGTTGCCTTTTTTCTGCCTGCCCACTACTCTTCCAAAAATAAAGGGTGTAATTGTTTTCCCTGAGTGACCCTTCCTCAGCGAGGCGAGTCCCCTGCAGGCCAGCAATATCAATGTTAAGACGATTGAGTTCGGCATAAATCACAGCCGTTTTTCTCACATCGTCAATATTGGTCAAGTCAGTGGAAAATCCTGGACACATGGTTCTCACGTTCCAGGTTGCAAGCCGTTGCTTGAGGTTTGTAATTTTCTTTTTTTTTATGTGTACCTTGTGCATTGGTTTTACAGCCTGCGTTACAGATTTTGTCCTAGCCCCAAGCACCCATTGAAGCAGGCAGGCTGTGGCGGATCAGCACCCAATTGGCCGCAGGCTGCCCAGCTTGAGGCGGGCGGAAGCTGATCAGATACACCTGTAGGTGTCTCCCACCGTCATAGGCAGCGCGTGGCGCCCCATGTCTACGCCAATTGACAGGGACTTATAACCCGTAACAGTTGCCTCTCGATTTGATTCCGAGACCAGTTAAGACCAGGGATGGAGTTATTGCCTCTCCATAGCACAAAGCCTGGGCTAAAATATAGAGATCATGTGTTGCCCATGCAGCATGATCCCTCTCTCGGCCTGCCTAGTTCACTCCAGAGGAAAGGTAACACCCCTACATCTGGAACAAGACAAGCTGCAGAAGCTGCCGGATCAGCAAAGCAATGCTCTAACTGTCCGCCTGTCGGAGCTTCGATCCTAGACCAGCCGCCAACCAAGGCTTAGGGCCTGGTCTGCCCTGCCATGACATTTTGTCTTTAGGTTGCATTTCCTCGCACCAGGGTAATTCTTGTACCCTCCCAATTGCGCTCTTCCGCCCGAAGCCGTTGGCACAATGTGGGGTGTCGGGTTTGTTAAGCGCCGCCCAACGTTCGGCGCTTACAGAAAGCAGGTAGAAAGCAGGTATAAAAGCAACAGATAGTAACTTCTAAATCCCCCATATCACTTGCTATAATTTGTGTTATTTAAACCAAAGTATCAGTTGAAACCTATCCAAATATGGGACATCCATGGTAAGTGATGGGAGTATTAAACAGAAATATATTCCTTGTTCATCAACCGACATTCTTATGTGCCTCAAAGACTCAGTTCAGTTGAGTTTTCTCATTTTTCTTTTATTGACCATTGAGGAGTATGGTCACAGATAACGTAAACTATTTAGACGCAGCCATGGAAATTATAATAATCGGTCATTCTGGGCAAAGATTATCTCCACTGACAATATTTCTTGACCGTTAACAAAAGCGACGATCTCAACTGATAATATTGTGATCCCCAAAGTCCCTACACTTGCTGATCGGATCCTTTACAATTAGTTTTCGAAGACATTTCCTCCCTCATGTGAAGCAATCTTCTTTGAATGAGAAGCTCGGCGCCTCTTCAGCGAGGGGTAAAAACTAAATAAAAAGTAAACCACACGTCACTGCCCATTTTCTATCTCTCCAGTTGACGAGTATTAAATCTGAAAGAAATTAGTACCTCCGAGAACTCTTTTCATATTTCAAAGTCAACAAGTTGTCTCCCGTGCATCTTCCTTTCACTGCTTATCACTCCTGTCACGGTGTACACCACTAGAGTCTTTCACGGTGACAACTCCCTGTATGACTTGAATATTATGTGACCTGAACACGACAGCCCTTGTTCAGTTTTCAGTGACAGGGTTTCAAATATAAAGAATGAACATGTTCGGTCTCACTCCTGACCCGTCCAACTTTCGCTCGGATCTCAGCCCTTCATTCTTCTGGATTCCACTTTAAGATACAATAACAAAAAAAAAAAATAGAACTCTTCTGATATAATCATACAAAAACAAAATCTCTTCTTTTTTTTTTTTTTGCTCTTGTCTTAAACATTGGAAACTGGAGTCGGTCTTTCAGTGAGCAGCGACACCGGCCAACAAGAGAATGAATCAGAACTTGAAGGAGATCCGATAGCTGCTTTAACACACACACACAAAAATATGCTACAGACACGGTCGGTTTTATACGCGTGTCTGGCTGTATGCTCGTTTGTGCTGAGTTCCGTCTGTATTCGTATTAAATAACGGCATTTCCATATAACTTATTACTTTTTACAATAGATATACAGCTCACAATACATTTTATAAGATCTTCAGTTCGCAAAGAATAATTAAAACGTGGTGGAATCAACGATGCTGTCAGGCTGCAGTGACAGGCGGGAAAAAGTTGAGAGGGGGGGGGGGGGGGGTGAGGGCATGATAACAAAGGACAACAGCAAATGGTCTATCATAATCCAAGCTCATACACCAAATCACCGCAATAACACACTAGAGGAGGGAGGCATGATACTACTTCCTCTTCTTCTTCTTCTTCTTCTTCTTCTTCTTCTTCTTCTTCTTCTTCTTCTTCTTCTTCTTCTTCTTCTTCTTCTTCTTCTTCTTCTTCTTCTTCTTCTTCTTCTTCTTCTTCTGCTTCTTCTTCTTCTTCTTCTTCTTCTGCGTTCATCCAGAGTTTGTTTTATTTTCTAGACGTAATTGCGTTGTGCCTGTTTACTTGCACCTATAGGCACTTCTGCGGGCGTTTGTTGACTGGGTTAAACTTCCCGGGTGTTTTGAAGGATATTCCATTCTCACTCGGACGTTTTTGCTTTATACCTGCTTATTTGCGAATTTAAGCCGACACATCCGATGTCTGCGGGCATTTGTTGACCTGGTTAAACTTCTCTGGTTTGTCGACGGACATTACACTCTCACTCGAACGTTGTTGCGTTGTGTCTGTTTATTTGCGCCTTTAGGCCAACACATCCGACTTCTGCGGGCATTTGTTGACCGGGTTAAGCTTCCCGGGTGTTTAGAGGAAAATTCGACTCTCACTGTTGTGATGTTATCAACATCCCAGCTGCTCAAGTTAGAACAGTGGAAGACATCCGTTCGACCCTCAAGAGAAGGCAGGGGCAGACAATGGGCATTCTCCTCCATCCAAGGAGGCTTCCATAATTGCAGAGCCGACACATAGCGCTCTGCTCCTGGGCTCACCCAAGGAATCGTCACGTCCTGCACATAGCTTCTTAGCCATACTTCCGTATATAGGGCCTCCCGTTCACCACAGGCAGCTCCTCCAAAGACCAGGAGGAAAATGTATGCAGCTTTCGCTTCGGACTTCCACGTAATGGATTCGCTAGCCTAGCAATATTCCATTTCGTGCCATTGAGATGATTTCCCACCTTTGATAAAGCTCACCCAATGAGCTTTAGATACGGACTTTCCTCGTAATTGATTTGCTAGCCGAGCAATCTTCCATTGAATGCCCCTGGGAGGCTTTTTTCCATCTTTGGTAACGTTCACGAGATAGCCTGCAGATGCTGCCTGCTCAGCATCTTACTTCCATTCAGCAGAGGGGGAATAACGGCCAGGTCTTCACATCCGGGGGATATTGACTTAGAGGCATTCAGCTATATCCCTCAGCTGAGAGCCGTAGAACAAGTGTCTGGACCAAGCATGTAGTGGCACCTTGCAAATGATTGGGACTTTATATGAAATGAATTTGCTAGCCCAGGAATATTCCGTTTCGCTGACTTTGCCACTAGGGATGCTATTCGGCAACATTTATTGGCTGGATTACGACGGTATCTGATCGTTTTCGTGCTTCTGACTTCCGTTCTTGATTAATGAAAACATTCTTGACAAATGCTTTCGCAGTAGTTTGTCTTGCGGCGATCCCAGAATTTCACCTCTAACTTTGCAATACATATGCCCCTGTTAGTCTCTGTTAATCATTACATCCAGTTTCGAAAATCAACAAAATAAAACCGAGGTCTTATTCCATAATTCCATGTACCATTATTCAGGCAGCCGATGTCTGCTTTGAACACTCTAATTTTGTCAAAGTAAACGCGCCGGCCACCTGGGACGCTCAACGAAGAGTATCCACGGGAGAGAACCGACAGACAGTAGGGCAGGAACAACAGGCAGAAAACCGGCTCGAGCCGGACCCACCCGCCTGCACCTGAGATTCAGCTACGAGATTTTTAACTGCAGCAACTTTGATATACGCTACTGGAGCTGGAATTACCGTGGCTGCTGGCACCAGACTTGCCCACAAAAAATGAAGACGTCACCGATCAATTACTGCTAAAACAAGAGTTTGAGAAACCAAACTGTCGGCGCTACCAACAGACAAGATAACCATTCTGTTGGAAAACAAGATTGGAAGAAACAGCATCTACCAGCTGCGCAAGACACCTGATGGAGTAGTGGTCACCATCAACAAAAACCCAAAGACCACAGCACTTATGTAGAAGATTGCACAAGGAGAGAAGGCCGACATCAAGATTCACCAAGGTATCTTATTGGAAGCCACCCGGCACCGCACAAGTAAATGATAGGTCATTAAACGAGTAAAGACCCATCTCACTAACGACCAGATCAGTGAGATGCTGACGAGACAGAACAAGAAACTCAAGATCACCAGTGTTGAGAGAATCATCGGTAAGAATAACAGTAGTACCTCGGGCCCTAACTAAAGCGAAAATCTGGAGCCGCTCCAGATTTGTGATGTCATATTTTACTGTACGAAGAGTATGGCTCCAGATCGGTGAAGCCATAAACCGACTAATTTGGCGAGTGTTTTGGGTACTTCCGGCGTCACTTCCGGTAGACTACTTCTAGTCCATGGTGTGTGCCACCGCTTCCAGTGCCCCCCACCGTTCGCCTCGAACGGCTCTGGGTTGTCGGGATCGAACCCCTCTGTGTAGATATCGAAACCCTCGATGAGGAGACCGAAGTCAATATGACAGATTGGAAAATGACATTAGTCACCGCTCGAGTAACACCGAGTATCCAAAATTGGCCTTATGAAGAAAATTTCAAGGGACGTCACCCACACAGAAAGATAAGTCACGTGACTTGACAACCATGACCCCCCCCCCCCCCCCCCCCCCCCCCCCCCCCCCCCCCCCCCCCCCCCCCCCAAGCATTATCATTCCGCTGGTAATATGTCCAAGGAGGGTATTCATGTTTCAACTTTAGGCGATAGGTGAAATTATGCTTTTTAAAATACTAGCGAGACATACATTAACAGCAATAAATTAAATCTAATAGAATATAGATCTGGTATATTTCTAGTAGGTATAACCTAGATTATTAATTTGAAAATAAATATATTTATTTGAAATAATATAATTAATAACTTTGTACAATATCTTTGAAATATAAGAAAAATAATAAACAACGCGAGTTATGTCCCTTGCAAACAAAATACTAATAGTCTCCCTTTGCTTCTTTCTTCGGTAGTCTTCCATGAACTGTCTTTGGTAGTTTATCTGCGCGCACCCCGTGATAGTACAACAATGAAGCAGGCAAGCAATATAAAATGGAAACAAATAGGTATATTTAGCTCCTGCGAGAAGAAACGTACTAAACACAAACACGTCGTATACACACAAATCGTATACCGGTGGAAATCCAAAATCAGAAGTAATCAATAAATATATACAATTAAATAATAAAATAAAAAACGCACAAATACGTACACAGGACGGCAGACGCCTCGATTCTCAGAATCTTTTTCAAGTGTGAGCGGGTGTGATAGGGTTACAGTACTGTTCCGCCGAATGGGGGAGTGGCTGTAGAGCGGGTGTAAGACGAGTTTTCGTTAGTAAAAAGGTGGCGGGTCAAGTGGCGACGCGGCTGAATGGTGGAGACAGGGGTGGAAAAGATACTAGCGAAGAGTTCACCGGGGCTGAATGGTGGAGACAGGCGTGAAAAGTGAATAGCGAAGAGGTTACCGTGGCTGAATGGTAGAGAAAGGGGTGGGAAAGTGATTAGCGAGGAGGTCGCCGTGCTGAATGCTGGAGACAGAGGTGGAAAAGATACTAGAGAAGAGGCCACCGGGGCTGAATTATCCTATCACACGTGGTAATATTTGTACGAGCAACCTAAACACGTGGCTAAAGTAAATTAAATATTGCATTCGGTCACGTGTCTAATGGGATACAACCGGATAAAAACGTGACTAAAGCCAATGTAAGATGGCGCTGCATCCGGTCATATGTGTCAGGGTACAGCTGAGACACGTGGTTAGGAGGGATACTACAGGCAAAAGATGTCATGGCGGGTGTCGAATCACGGGAACTAACTCGTGATGATCAGAAGTAAACATTAAAAATGTGTGTGTGTAGTGGAACCGAGGCGGCAAAGATACAACCAAAGAGGTCACCGTGTGTGAAAACCATCGGTAATGACTTAACCGGTCAAATATGACGATGCATCCGGTCACAGTCTAAGGGATGCAATCGAAAAACATGGCTAAAACTGGTCAAATATGGCGTTGCTTCCGGTCATATGTATGAGGGTACAGCCGAGACACGTGGCTAAGAGGGATATTACAGAAAAAGGTGTCATGTCGGGAGGATCAACAGGTGATTTCACTAAATCGAAAACATCACAGCCAAAGTCTAAAATGGTCTGCATTCTCTCTCTTTTTTTATGTCCGTGTAGTCCTAGTGTCACCAAGTAGCTCTAGAGGACAACCACACATCAATACAACCTAATCATGTCTCTAAAGCGGCATACCCACGTGTAAACATTTCAACACAGTGTCTGACTAAGCCTTGCTCATAGTCATAGAGGAAAGCTGTGATCACCGATACCACTCGAGTAAGACATGTCTTTTACCTAACAACTAGCGGGTCATACACCAACGAGTGTATATCGCATCTTTTCAGATGTATAATACTACTTAGTTAGTTAGTTAGTTAGTTAGTTAGTTAGTTAGTTAGTTAGTTAGTTAGTTAATCGCAGTTCCAACTTCACAGCAACGGGTCGTCCCCATTATGCTCCGTTCCTGTGTCAGTAAATATCACACATAACGCTCCCCACTGCCCAATGTGAAAAGTGGAAAAGACAGGCGTCTCGACAAACAACAGCCCGCACAGATACACTGTGCATAATGCCGCCATCAGAATGTCAACACACCAGTCCCCCACGAAACACCCAGTTCATCTCTGATGGAGTCGGCAGTATTTTCCTATCTGAATGTTTCCTAGATGTTCACCCACACAGTCCACGAAAATACAGTTTATCGCTGATGGCAGTGGCAGTCAACCAGAAGCCCAGCAGCCACGCATTTCTGCATAAGGCAAAGACCGGTCAACTCTGGGTCATAGCCACCTACCATCACTCCGAAAATGCAGTCACGTTCCAAAGAACCTCAGGCAGATTCAAAAAGCATTTCACACGAAACTCACAGCTCACAGTGTCGCACCACGCACTCACTCAGTAGCCGGGCGACGGAACCATCAAGCCTCCTTAGTCGCCTCTTACGACATGCGTGGTAGGCTACAGTGTTACTATTCTTTGCTTCCCTTATGGGCCCCGGTAACACACGGGAGTATATAATATTACACACGAACACAACAAACTGTCCATACGGATCTCTGCGTCGTTCCCAAGAAACCCGTTTCCAAGACCAATATATGAGCAGGGGAGCTAACTCACGATGATCACTACATATTGGAGTGATTCCAATATATCGTCAACATTGCAGCTGAAGGCTAAAATGATCTCTCTTCTCTCTCTTTTTTCTATGTCCATGTAGTCCTAGGGTCATCGAGTCAAAGAGCAATCTGACCTCAATACAATACAAGGAAGTTTCGACTGTAGCATACACAACTATAACCAAGTCATCACATTGTCCGACAAAGCCTTGCTCATAATCATAGAAGAGAGGTGTGATAATAAAATAAAATTGTACAAAATTTAACAATTAAATTTCTACATGAAACATTAAAATTGAAAACAATAAAGAGAAATTTAATTGTTAATCTTTGTACAATTTTATTGTTGAAATTTTATTGTTTCATGCAACGATAGTGACTTATTACATAAGATACTTTTAATTTTATGAAATACAGCTATTGCTTGCATAGGGGACAGACGATTATCTCTAGTAGATTGGAAATTTGCCCAGTCAGCAGCAAATCGGCTGTGGTGTAATCAAAGACAATGTTAGTGTTAAGTGGTATGAAACGTTGAAAATCGGTTAGAAGATGAGGTATATGGTATTCAAGGGGGTCAATAAGGCAGACGTGGTTTTAAGAAAAGGTAGACTTCATAATAGACACTGCTGGTTGGTTTGAGAATTTACGCTATTGCGGATGTTAAATGACAATATGAGATATTTTTCCCCATTTGGTTAAGAAATTTTCATACTTTTTATAAGCTTGTTTGGGATATTTGAAAGTTTGGTAGAGATATTTCTGTATTTGGCCAACGTTTTCCCCCTTTGGTCAGCAGATTTTCCTACTTTTTATAAGTTTGGTTGCAATATGTTTACGTGTGGTTGAAATGTGGCCAAAGTTTTTCACATTTGGTAAACAAAGTTTCCTACTTTTTTATAAGTTTTGTTGAAATTTGGCGAAACTTTTCACATTTGGTTAACAAAGGTTCCTACTTTTCATAAGTTTGGCGGAGATATTTCGTTACTTGGTCAATCTTTTTCCAATTTAGCTAAAAAAAAATTCATACTTTTCATAAATTTGGACAAGATATTTCGTTACGTGGGAAATGTAGTTTTCCTATTTGACTAACAAATGTTCCTTCTTTGTTGATATTTTTTCCCAATAGGATAACAAATGTTCCCACTTTTTATAAGTTTGGCCGGCTATTTCTGTATTTGACCAATATTTTTAATACTTTGTCTAGCATATTTTCTTATTTGACTGTTGAAGTGGTACATATATATTTTTTCCCAATAGGATAACAAATGTTCCCACTTTTTATAAGTTTGGCCGGCTATTTCTGTATTTGACCAATATTTTTAATACTTTGTCTAGCATATTTTCTTATTTGACTGTTGAATTGGTACATAGAAGCTGTACCTGTGTCTGGATATGAAGCGTGACACTTGAAGTTGTAAAACGTATATTGGTCTTGGAAATGAGTTTCTGGAGAAAGATGTAAAGTCTGTATAGACAAATTGAGAGGTAATGAAAGTGTAGATGCCCGATTTGAGTCGTGTAACGTCGCTGTTTATGACAGCGGACACGTGCCGTGTCATGTTACGTGAGTCGCCTAAGGTCGAGTTGGGATAGTTTGTTGTGTTCGAGTGTAATATTATTCATCTAACAGGTTGCGCTATACACTCGTTGGTGTATGAGCCATTAGTTGTTAGGTAAAAGAATGTCTTCCTCGACTGGTGTCGGTGACCACACCTCTCCTCGTTGATTATGAGCAAGTCTTAGTTGGACAAAGTGATAACCTAGTTATAGTTGTGTATGCTACAGTCGAAACTTCCTTATATTGTATTGAGGTCAGATTGCTCTTTGGTGTTACTCGATGCCCCTAGGACTACATGGACATAGACAAGAGAGAGAGAGAGAGAGAGAGAGAGAGAGAGAGAGAGAGACAGAGAGAGAGAGAGAGAGAGAGAGAGAGAGAGAGAGAGAGAGAGAGAGAGAGAGAGAGAGAGAGAGAGGAGGTTATTTTAGTCTTAAGCTACAATGTTGACGATATAATGGAATCACTCCCATACATGGTTATCATCGTAAGTTAGCCCCCCTGCTCATATATTGATCTTGGAAACGGCTTTCTTGGGAACGACGCATAGATCCGTATTTGCACATAGAGAGGTAACGAAAGTGTAGATGCACGATTTGAGACATGATAACGTCGCTGGTTAGGACAGTTGATACGTGGCATATCATGTTACATGAGACGCCTAAGGTCGATTTGGGACAGTTTGTTGTGTTAATGTGTAGTATTATACATCTGATACTCCCCCGATGTGTCTCCACCTTGCCTAAATGGGAGAGCTTGAGTGTCCCACTGACCCCAAGCGCTGTGCTGATGGATATTAACTACATATTGGACAGCTCTTGGGATAGGGACCAGACTAAGAGAGACACAATCTGCTGCCCTGCAGGTAGACTGGGGATAGCAGTCTAAATCAGGCGAATGATGTCAATAATCTCAGTACGGACACAACCTCTAAGACTCTCAGCTGAGGGGTATGGCTGAACGTCTCTAAGCCATAGACCCTCGGATGTGAGAGCCTGGCCGACTTACCTACATCAAAATTGAGGTGAGGTGCTGAGCACGCTTGGTGCAGATACTCGATCAAAGGCTCTTAGCTGGGGGATATGAGGGATCCCCGGATGAGAGGGCCTGGTCGTTTCTCGCCCACAGATGCACGGAGGTAAAGTGCTGAGCCGGTAGCACACGTAGCCTACCTCGTGAGCGAGTACTAGAAGGTGGAAAAACACCTCGGTCGCACGTTCCGATGAAAGTCTGTAACCGTACTCATGGGGTGAGTGTAGCCAAAGGTGGAAGATTGTCTCTGTCAGGATCTCCATAGCCTGTAGGTGAACGGCAAATTACGACAGTCAACACCACCGACAGCGAGGTGTCGCCGAGTACCGGCTAGCCAAGACGCAATTGACGCCCAGTGGTCATCGTGATACATGGGACGCACCAGTGGCGAGAAGGAAAGGTCTGACCAAGATTACCTGTGTTGGGCAGACGGGTTGCGGACAGCGAGACGGGACGGACAGAGAGGGTTATGCGTGTATTCTCTAACTGTAGTGAGATAGCGTGGCTGACTAGTAGAGTGGATTGTGTTTGAGCCTGAGACAGACAGAGAGAGTCATGTTGTATTAATATAAGATGTGTTAATGTATATACTTCGTATTGTGATAATGCAACTATTCACGAATGTACTTAATGTAAATAGTTTACCGTGAATAAAAGGCTTACTTCACGCGGCTGTGCGTGAGAGTTCGATCATTGAAAGTGTATGATTGTTTCACCCCTGTTCTGAGATAGCGAGCCAGATGTCCATATAATTTAAGATGATGACACGGAGTGAAAGTGGGTAGCTAGTCCGGCCTTCAACATTTGAACAATAGATGTTTGTTAGTGAGCGAACGTGAAGAGTTAAAGATTTCATCTAGTTAGAAGCATATACACGAACGTGTTTTGAGAAATAATGTATATCACTGTTATTTAAACTTTGAAAAGCATGTAAAATGGAATATTGCACAGAGATAATTCTGTGTGAAAGTGAGCAGAAGCAGCCTTAACCATCAAATCTAACTCGCAATAAATCTGAACATACATTATCCTCTATTATTCTTGTAACCGACGATGACGACAGTACAAACTTACATTCATACTTGACTGCATACAAACCTATACACAATTAGTCGACAACGCATACACCCCAAAGTCGAACAACTAATAACATTTTCTTTCCCCAGCAAACAGATTTTTCATCAAGTAGTACAGACAAGCTGAATTGTTTTTCCGGGCCGTTAAATACAAACACCCCATTTCTGGTGTAGTCATCGAAAGCTCCGAACTTCATCGGCAGCTAAGTATTTTTTTTTGTTATATATTTTTGTGAGAGATCATGCCCGCCCTGTATTTTTGTTTTCACCATTGTAATTTTTATATAACTATTATATTTACTTGCATATAGTTGATTGCATACTGTAATTTTGTTTTTCTGATTTTGAGTGCCATTGTAACACATTTTCGAACAGTAATGGCTACTTTACACGACTTCATAGAGTCAGGCCTAAAATTAGGTTTAACGGGAGAAGATTTAACGAAATGGAGTGAGACAAAATATACAGAACATGTCCAATTGGAAGAGAAAGCTAGAGAAAGAGAGGAAAAAGCAGCAGAAAGAGAGGAAAGGGCAGCAGAAAGAGAGCTAAAGAAATCTGAGTTAGATGCTAAGAATAAACAGGCAGATGCAGAGCTAAAGAAAGCTGAGTTAGATGCTAAAAATAAACAGACAGAGGCAGAAGCAGAGCTAAAGAAAGCTGAGTTAGAGCTAAGAAAATCAGAACTTGAAATGCAGTTGAAATTAAAACAACTAGAAGTCGAAGCTGATACCAACAAAGAAACTAGGAAAATGGAAACCAAAGAATAAGAAAACCAATATAAGAAATATCAAGAAATTGTCAACATTTTCACAACTGGGAATTGCATAGCAGCCTGGTCCCTGAACTTTGAGACGATAATGAAGCATTACCAAATACCAGTCTCAGAATGGAATATGATATATATGAAAAGTCTGTTAGGAGAACCTTTAAAAGTCAAAGAAAACATTCCTGATGAACTAAGAACCGACTGTCATTATATCAAAGCCAAAATCATGGCACATTTTTTTTTTTTTTTAGATGAAGCAGGTTATAGAGAACAATTTGCCAAATTATCTCCAAAATCATCACAAACGTTCTCAGATTACACCACTCAAGAGGAAAATATTTTCAATAAATGGCTATCAGCAGCTAAAGTGAACAAGGATTTTGATCGTTCAAAAGATCTCATTTTAAGTGATAAGATCATATCATCACTGCCATTACTTTTTCACGATTTTTGCAAGAATGTGAGTGTGAAACAGTGGTAGGAGGAGGCGATGTAGTTCGGATGAACGACACTAACAGAAGTCACTCCAACTCTGTCCGTTGTTTAGTTTACAGTTTATTGGAGGTTACATCGCTTCTCGTTTCAAAAATGCTGGAGTACAAACCACATATATTGTTACATTCAGATCATATTTCATTCCAGATGGTGCCCACAATGATCATGCGACCTTCTTGGATGTTAGAATGGTCACAACTAACTTTGTTCCCAAGATGCTCGTCATAGGATGACAAGCCCTAGCTACCTCCTTAGCGATGTGCCCAACCGTGCCCATAATAATCTTCCCATTGCACACCACGTTAAATCCCCCTCTGCTAAGATACTCTGTTATAATACCTTATTCACCCAACGAAGACTTTTCCCCGAAAAGTCTTAAACCCAAAACCTTATCTAACATATCTCTAACAACCTCTATATTCTAAACATGTACATCATAACCTACACTCTTCCTGACCCTTCTCAACCAGGCATGGAACTAGCTAACCGCTATTTCTTTTGGTCATTATAACAACACCCCACCATATATGTGGACCTTTATAATACTTCTTCTTCTCTTCTACAAGGTCACAAGCAATCCGCTTAAATCTTTCACTGTTATAAAAGACATGTATGCCTATCCAAATCATTAGTATAAAAATTCAAGACTATTATGGCCATATATGCGTTATGAAAATGCAACATATCATACTCTCCCGTAATCAATTAAAACAACACAGGATAGACAGACAGAGAAATGGTGCGCACCAAGAAAAGATAGAAAGAAATAGTAACATTTATCCTCTCTTGTTCACACAAAACTTTATGAAATAAAGTTTTTCAAAACAAAAAACCCTTATATAAATCTTATAACCCAACAAAATGATATGTTTCTCTCTAAACTTGTTCACAGTAAATTATATTGTTATCCACAACACCTATTACCACGTGCAAGCCTACATGTATTTAGCAATCTGAAAACTCCATCTGCCCCATATTATGTTATTAAGCAAAGTAAAAACACTATCCAAAACACTTCACCTAATCTCTGACCAGTACTAATTGTGCTGCTATCCACAGCCAGTAAAATATTATCAATGACTTTATGTTTATACCATATCCGTATCCTCCGCAATTAACTCTACTCTTTATTTGTCCACGTATCACGGACCTTCGCAAACTTCCAGTTCATGGCTTTCAATCCATGTTTGCTCTGGATCGTGCTGCTACCACAGCACCCATAAAAAAATATTGACAGTTCATCTATTATGAACATACTTACTACCCCCTTTGCATTCATTGTTCATTTATTATGAACATATATAACTTAAACCTCGAACATTACAAGTTGTGCTGATATCCACAGCCCCATCTATGGCCACCCCCAGGTTAAACCAAGCCCCACATTCTGACATGGCATCAGTCCATGTGTGCTCCTATTATTGCTGACTAACGCAGCCCTCTTAAATACTACTTATAATACTTATAATCATTTATCATATCTACTTCTCCTAAAACCCTGCAAGCTCATCCACTAGTTGCTTTCGGTTACATTGTCAACCACAGCGACCGATCAACCCCCAATCCATTAAATATCTCTTTATCAAATTCTACACGTATAAGCTCATGGCACTTACTCCATGTTTATCCCAGGTTTACTAAACCCACTCCCAACAAGGCAAATACATCTCTCTTTATTTTCCAAAGTCGTTTACTTATTATTATCGGAACGTAATTTCTTTATATAGAGGTATACCTAATCCCAAGGATCTTATTAACATGGTCATTCAATAAGGCTAAGTCTTATTGAACCCGGTTATACTTTTAAGTATAGTGTCTACCTGTAATACAACGTAACTTAACTTTTTATTGCTTAACCAAACTACTACTCAAAACAAAATAATAACAGTTTTTCAAACAAGTCATAACAACTCATCAAACTAATATGCTGATATTAAACAAGGCAACATAAATGAAAGTACAAATCATGAGTAATTGAAAACCAAGCGCAATTTAAAACAGAAACACTTTCCCCCCCTTAATTTTCATACATCATGTTATCCCCCGACATATTTCAAAATAATGTAAATAATAAGATAAGAATCATTTTTAACCAAGACAAAATTACTTAGTGTCATCAAACATTATTAGTCGCTTTTACGGACTAAATATTTATTCGTTAAAAAAACACACAATAACTTATAACCAGGCCAAAAGTTAACCTGCATTAAGCACAGAATTTATCTGTTATCTACAGCCTATTTTCTCATCAACTACAGTGATTGTTTCTATATAGAGACTTTTTCTGTATTTCATCGAACTTTACTATAAAAATAACAACTATCAAACCAAGAGTGTACTGCTATCCACAGGCTATACTCTCACCAGTCAGCATCCTATACGCTATCTCTCCCGTTTACTTGTTTCTTCAACAACTCTAAATTTCTGAAATATAATTTTTTTCTTTCTATAACAGCCATATCTCTATCAGCGTCTTCACCACTATTTTCATGGTAAGGACTTGTAATATCTTCACTCATACTATTATCTGCGTCGTGCTCTGATTCTTCATCCATTTCCTGCTCTTCTGTATTTATGTTACTGGCCTCTAATTTTTTTTGTTCGATATCTAGTCTAATTTGTTTGTCTTGATTCCTCAATAACCTTTCTAAAACCGGGATATCTTCATCGCTGGATGAACCTTCTCTAATTCTTTTTATTCTTTTAATTTCTCTCTCTTTTTGTCTATCTATCCTTCTTTTCACTGCTTGTCTGGTATTCTTATACGGAGCGTCTAACTCCTCCATAGACTCAACACTATCAGCTCTGGACCCATCGTACATCTCATTTTCCTCTCTCACAAAAGTTGTTTTCGGTTTCGTCTCCGACTGTTCACAAGTTTCTTCATATAAGGGTGGTGTGGTTGTTTGTTTTCTGATACAACGATCTTTTCAGTTTCCGGAGGTATCACATATTTAACTCGTCTTACTGAACTATACCAACGTCTCAGAAGCTCTCGACGCGTTCCACCACTAAACATCTCATTTTCATTCAAGTTTTCAGCTCTAATCATAGCAGATTGCCTCCTAATAATAGTGTCTCTCTTCATCTACCTCATTTTCAATATCTGTAACTGTCAGTAAAGTATTCAGGTCTTAAACTCATATATTCCCTGATCTTCCTCGCGTCATCTTCTGTATAAATCGGACCAATTTCCATTCTTGCTATCTGCCTATTACTCTTCTTCTTCTTAAGTGCTTTCTTTCTATTACCTCTATTTGTTGTTTGTGTCTTTACTGCGTCAGTCTGTTCGTTATATGTCTTATATCTTCCCATTTCGTCCTCTGAATAGTCATTGCCTATAGTTGTTCCACCAGCCTGTTTACTATATGTTGTAGAAGAGGAAGCAACGTCTCTGTAATCAGAACTAGCACCTCTGGTATTCTCATTTATGTTACCACCCTTCGTACTTCGGTCGGGTATATAATTTATGTCCAACTCTGAAGATTCTGAGCCATCTGTCGTATAATCTTCTACATTTACCAACATACTGTTTGCAGACCTATCCCTAACGCTTTTTCTAACTTTCTTCCTGGTATTCTTGGTCTTTGTCTGTCTATCTTTCTCAATTTTAACTGTGTCTCCCTTTTCTGATTTCACCTGAGGTTGCTCTGAAATTTCCACTGCATTGGATCGAGTTCCTCGTACTATTTTCTTAGTTGATTGTACTTGAGTTTCCTTTTCTACTTTATCAATCGGTGTCTGGGTACTCTTCTCCACATTACTAACTGTTTGTGTCTGTGTCTCTCTTTCCTGTCTGCCCCTAAAAACTGAAAACACCTTCTGACCATCTGAGGTCCTATTGACCTGATCTTCTCCTTTGCTTGACTTTGCAAGTGAATATCTCAACCGTCTGATCTCGAACCATTGATTTCGCAATGTTCTCACCTCTTCATTATTAGATGGCCAGTTCCATCGTTTCTTATTGAAATTCTTCCTCTGATAAGTATTGAGTTCTGGCTTGTTATGTTGTTTCTCTTTCCCTATATACCTCCGTGTTCTTGTCACGTTAGATTTTATATTTATACTGTTTATAGCACGCCTGCGGTACTTTCTGTCATTGTTATAAAGCGGTTGTCTGCTATAAAAGTGTACCTCTTGCCCACAGTTAAAGCAGGTTGAACTTTGACGTGGCCTTAACGTAGTGGTTTTATATTGGCCATTCGAATGGAAACCCCTACTATGTTGACTTCTATTATGTGTCCGTGGAGGAATTTCTATCCTAGTTTCTATATGATTTATTCTGTTCCGTCTCCAGTTATTTCTAGCGTGACTAATGTCCATTGGTACTTCTACTCGTTGCTCAATATTTCTCTGGTTTCTTGGCCTTCCAAAATTTCTTTGCATTTCTCCAAAATTTCTATTTTGCCTCCCATTAACAGGATTCTGTGTGTTTACTTGAGCGCGTCTGTTGCCACAACACCTATACCTGTGTCCATTCTGTCCACAATTCCAACAGACCATACTTGTACTACTTACTGTCTCTCTTTTAGAATTTCTCACATGTCTTCTTCTACCTTGAGCACCTTCATTATTTCCTACCAGTGTCTGTATTTCAGCCCTGATCTAGTTAACTCCATGTCTTCTCCATCCATACCTTGTCTGCCCTAATTCCATAGGTTCTTCTATTCTTTGTTCAACATTGCTTCCTATTTCTCTTCCTACTCGTAATCTAAACCTCCTCCTTAAACTTTCCTCTTGTATGGCTATATCAACTGCTTGTGACAGTCTTGCTGGATTTTCTCTCATTAACTTAAATTTTAATCCATCTGAGCGTAATCCATCCACAAATATTCCCACTAACATTCTTTCAACTTCTTCACCCTGCACATTTTGTCCTAAAAATGCCTCTTCTGCCAGATTTATCAATCTATCGCTATACAATTGTACGCTCTCTCCATTGTCTTGTCTAGACTGTCTCAACACCGAGAATGCGTGTTGGGGATCTGTGATCTCTGCATATTTATGTGCCAGATCGTCTTTAAACTGTTCCCAACTTTCATCTACTCCTGCTTCTAACTTACGTCTGATATGATCAGATACCGGTGTCAGACTAGCTTGATATGCTATTTTCTTCTTCTCTTCGTCTGTAGCTCCTACTAAAAAAGCATGTTTTTCAATCGCCACCATCCACTTCTTAAAATGCTTTGCCTGCCCGTTAAATTTTTCTGTATCAGTGCCTATACCCTGTTGTTTTAATGCTGTATCTAGTCTGGATATGGCTCTCCCTACTCCACCTAGTACCTTGCCCCAATGAGAGGTCTTGAGCTTCCATTACAAATTTACACAATACAATAATTTACTAATACAACACTATCACTAATCAAGTTCTACAGTCTTCTATTAATTAAATTTTAAATTTATACTTTACTGTAGTGAATTCCTCGGTTACAGGTGCCGGCAGCCAGCTGTAGACAACTCCTTTACTTTCTGGTTCACCGAAACGATTAGGACACCCCTTCAAGGCTAGGTGGCAGGCACTCGATAGCGACCGACTGTACAGTAAGGATTCTCTCAGGTACTCGATAGCGATCGACTGCACAGTAAGGATTTCTCTCAGGCACTTGATAGCGACAAACTGCACAGGAATGATTCTCTCAGGTACTCGATAGCGATCGACTGCATAGTAAGGATTTCTCTCAGGCACTTGATAGCGACAGACTGCACAGGAAAGATTCTCTCAGGCTACTTGATAGCGACATGACTGTACAGCGATGACTTCTCTCAGGACACTTGATAGCGACAGTCATGTACAGCGAAGATTCTCTCAGGCACATTGATAGCGACAGTCTGTACAGCGAGGTTATCTCAGGTACTTGATAGCGACAGACTGCACAGCGAGGATTCTCTCAGGCACTTGATAGCGACAGTCTGTACAGCGAAGTTCTCTCAGGCACTTGATAGCGACAGTCTGTACAGCGAGGTTCTCTCAGGCACTTGATAGCGACAGACTGCACAGCGAGGATTCTCTCAGGCACTTGATAGCGACAGTCTGTACAGCGAGGTTCTCTCAGGCACTTGATAGCGACAGTCTGTACAGCGAGGTTCTCTCAGGCACTTGATAGCGACAAACTGCACATCGAGGATTCTCTCAGACATTTGATAGCGACAGACTGCACAGCGAGGATTCTCTCAGGCACTTGATAGCGACAGATTGCACAGCGAGGTTCGCTGAAGAAATACTTACAGACAGCCACCCCATGCCGGACTTTTGGCTGCTGTAACTCTCACAGACGACGTTATAGAATCAGAGGCCATTTTTCAGTTTCATCCTTTGACAAGCGTGTTCAATAAGCGTTTATAAACGTAGTTGCACCTTTTCCTCCAAGCATCCTTTAGGTAATTCCTGCTGTGGCGCCACTCCGCGTATTCTGCGACAACAACCCAGGATTTGAAATCTGCTGTCTACGGCACCATTTCGTCTCCTATAATAGTGGTAAGAGGAGGCGATGTAGTTCGGATGAACGACACTAACAGAAGTCACTCCAACTCTGTCCGTTGTTTAGTTTACAGTTTATTGGAGGTTACATCGTTTCTCGTTTCAAAAATGCTGGAGTACAAACCACATATATTGTTACATTCAGATCATATTTCATTCCAGATGGTGCCCACAATGATCATGCGACCTTCTTGGATGTTAGAATGGTCACAACTAACTTTGTTCCCAAGATTCTCGTCATAGGATGACAAACCCTATCTACCTCTTAGCGATGTGCCCAACCGTGCCCATAATAATCTTCCCATTGCACACCACGTTAAATCCCCCTCTGCTAAGATACTGTGTTATAGAGTGTGAAACAGTACAACAGATGGAGAAACGTGGATCAGCTTATTTTACAGCAAATAAAGATTGCTTTGCTAATATTCTGAAAGATACAGAATTTGTAGCAGCCGCTACATGCGATAGATCCAAACCTACTGTATATAATAAAGCAAAACCATTTAGAAAATTCAATAACTACCAATGTAGGTACTGTAAATTTAATCACAATGAAAATGACATGTGTGATAGCAACCCTGCATATCTTACATACCTACAAAATTTCATAGATAAACAAGACAGGGAACGAAAGAACTGTAAACGATTAACTAAATGTTTTTCTTTGTAAAGCTTACGGACACTGGCGGCATTCATGTAAAGGTAAACAAATGACAAGAAAAGCTAATGCTGCAATGTTTGACAGTTAATCCTCTGAGGAAGAACAGGAAAAAAGTCAACAACCAGTAAATGCAGCTGAAAGTATTGATGTTTTCCATCTAGATAAATGTAGAACTTTCAACCAGCTTCCATGAAGATGGTGTTCTAACATGTGGACATTCTGTTAACATAACAAACGAAGAAGCAGATTTAGTCATAGATTCCAAAGGAAAACTCAATATTCATCAGGGTTATGTCAACGAAAAATTAGCTACTGTATTAAGGGATAGCGGCAGCACGCTTATTGGTTTAAGAAAAGACTATTTACATCCCTCAGATTACACAGGAAAATTCGTTACCTGTAGAACATTTTCAGGGAACTTTGAAAAATACCCATTGGCATGGGCATACATCCAATCACATTTTCTAACAGGCAAGGTGAAATGTGCCGCATTACTTAACTCATGTTGTGATTTGATCATTGGTAATCTTCCAGAGGTAATTGACATGCCACATGAGCATACTTCAACCTACTATAAACAAATCTTACCAACCAATGCAGTAACAAAATCAGCTGCAGAAACAGAACCTCAGATAAACCAAATTGAGACATCATAACAATTAACAACAGCTCACAAAGACATGAGAGAAAACCTTGTAAAGGCACATAAATCTGATTTGTCATCACAATAATATGTGAAACTTGCAGGCCAAAAGTCAAAAGAGGGCCAAGAAACATCAAAAATGAACAGCACAATAAAATTAACACAAATCAGACATCAACCAATACAAAACAGATCGAATCAGAAGACTGCAATATTTGGTTTAGCACTTTTGTACTGCTTAACTACAATATCATTATCATGCCTTATTACATATGCACTGTTTTATTGTAATTGTTTAGCCACCAATAATTTGTGCCCAGAATCAGAGTTACAACATGGTAACAAAATGAAATCACCCAACCGCTACACAGAACGGCAAATTCAACCTTCATTACTAAATGAACACAACAGCAGACAGACTGTGCACCCACAGACTCTATCCACATAACAACTAAAACAAGACCAGACAACTCAACAACCCATCATACAGACACTGACACAGACCAAAATAAAACAAATGTTAAACACCTAATCAGACTGACAATCAAAATCCAAAAGAGACATAATTATTCGAAACTACATTGCACCATCATACTACACACGGTTTTAACAATCTGGAACAACAGCAACAGTTACACGACAGAAACAGCAACATCAAAATACAACACGACAGAGAGTTACAGGCAATCATGGTCTACAGATGACCCAACACAATTAAAACTATCCACCGTACCATTGAATTTCCATCAATGGCTACATGTTACATTCACTTCAGTCAAAACATACTCAATCAATTTAGAAAGACAAGACTGCTGTTAGAAGACGTACCCCATGTACTGACAGGCATACACCTCTTCATGCACACCAGCAGTATGACTGAACACCTAGGGACACTGCAACAAACGTTTGAACGCATCAGGCAACACGGCCTGATTGTAAAACCAGCAAAAGTTGAAATTGCTTTTCATGAAATATATATTTTTAGGCTACAAAATTTATGATGGTAGCTTTACTACTGATAAGAACATTGTTTCTAGAATTTTGAAATTATCGCTTCCTACAACGAAAAAAGAAGTAAGAAGTATACTAGGATTGTTAAATTATTATAGAAGGTTCATACCGAACTTCTCAGATTTAACAGAAGTCTTCACCAATCTGTTAACAAAACGCCAACCAAATAAAATTGTAAACAGAGAGGGCCTGAGATCAGCTCTTACAAAAATATTATCCTACTTTTCACCTGACCCGATACTAAAATTACCAAACCTTAACACTTCTTTCACAATAAGATGTGACGCGAGCAATGTAGGTGTGGCTGGTGTCCTGTTACAGACCTACGACGACGTCCTGCATCCAGTAGCGTATGTCAGCCGTAAATTAACAGCACGTGAACGGAACTACAGCTCATCAGAGTTGGAATGTCTGGGTCTAATTTATTCAGTGTCTAAATTATCTAAATATTTATTAGGTAAACATTTCATTGTGGAAATAGACAACAACCCATTAAAGGTGATAATGCAGGGAACACCAACAAATCACAGAATTGCCAGATGGGCGTTACTGCTCCAGAACTACAGCATTGACGTACGCGATATCAGCGGAACGGAGAACACGATCGCAGACATCCTGTCAAGAATTCCTCTCGACGAGTCCACTGACAGTCTAACTACACCTGAGCGCAAAGATTGAATACAATTACAAACTGCGCTCAGACATATATCACAGTACAGCCCAGACAATAGCCCGTCATAAAAGAACGTCTTCAAATCTTATACATTGTGATACGGACTATGTCCTTTTTATATTCCCAAAGTACAGTTTTAATTTGTGAAAGTGGGAATACATGAATACGTCAGAATGTGCAAGTGAAGAGGATATGAAACTGTGAAGTATTTTCACAAATAAGTACAGAAAGAACAGTACTACACAACCACAAAATCTTATCCTTATTTCTAGAACTTGGTAATAGTGAGTAGTACCAGTACTTATTAACATTGTGAAATAACTCCACCTTATTTCCAGAACGGGTTAATATTGAGTAGTACCAGCACTTATAACTCCACCGAACAGTGCTAATATTTTAAGTGAGTTACAGACTGTGTAACATAAACGACAACGTTGCATAGAACAGTATAATCCAATATTGTACAAATGTACTTTATTTTTATTTTATTTTTGAAAGTATCTGAAATTACCCCGCATAGTTATTTACAGTTGTTCCTAAGGGGAGACAATCTGACATTGGTAAAATTGATACATGCATATATTTTTTGTTTCATAGTGGTCAAAGCGACTACAAAACACCAAGTGGAGTCAACTAGAGGTGGACGCTGTTTACTAAATTTGACAGACCAGGATTAGAATATCTGGCCATATGGGTTAGTGTTCTGGTTCTTAAATCGTCATTCAAGTTGACGATTTAAAGCATAACATGTTTTTGTTGTGAGGAGGTGCGTAGCTTGAAAGATAGCGTCAATCGCTGTTAACTTCTGGTCTGTGTTGAGTCCATTGTCAAATGAAGTACTGGTCCAACCAGGGGACAATACTTGATGCAAGTAGCCGAATGGCAGAACTGAATGAAGTATATATATATATATATATATATATATATATATATATATATATATATATATATATATATATATATATATCATGCATCACTGTCAGGCATATAGCACCCTATAAAGATACCATGTTACAATTCATCAGGATAAGCAGCTTTTCGATCCTGGCTTATAATTGCATTACAAACTGAGACTATGAATAACCACCCATATGATGAAAGGTTACCCTTTCATACAGAAGGGCGGGGGAGAGTTCAGGATCTCCATAGCCTGTAGGTGAACGGCACCTTACGACAGTCAACACCACCGGCAGCGAGGTGTCGCCAAGTACCGACTAGCCACGACGCAATTGCCACCCAGTGGTCATCGTGATACATGGGACGCACGAGTGGCGAGAAGGAAAGGTCTGACCAAGATTACATGTGTTGGGCAGACGGGTTGCGGACAGCCAGACAGGACGGACAGAGAGGGTTATGCGTGTATTCTCTAACTGTAGTGAGATAGCGTGGCTGACTAGTAGAGTGGACTGTGTTTGAGCCTGAGGGGAAGAGAGAGAGAGAGAGAGAGAGAGAGAGAGAGAGAGAGAGAGAGAGAGAGAGAGAGAGAGAGAGAGAGAGTCATGTTATATTAATATAAGATGTGTTAATGTATATACTTCATATTGTGATAATGCAATTATTCACGAATGTACTTAATGTAAATATTTTAACGTGAATAATAGGCTTACTTCACGTGGCTGTGCGTGAGAGTTCGATCATTGAAAGTGTATGATTGTTTCACACCTGTTCTGAGAGAGCGAGCCAAATGTCCATATAATGTAAGATCATTACAGTCTCGTTGACACGAAATGGAACGCTTGGCTAGCGAATACATTAAGTGGCAGTACGAAGTAAAAGCCTGCTGAGAGGAAGTCGAAATAAGAGTCTAACTTGCCTCAAAACCCAAGGAAAGCTAACCTCATTAAAAATGCCCGTCGAAGTGGGAAGTGCCAGCCTACGGGCAGAAAAATAAAAATGGGCACTACGCAATTACGTCAGAGTGAAATGTCTTTCGTGACCGGAAAAGCTCTAACTAGTCTTCACTCGTGCTAGGAACAGCTACCTAGTTTCCGAATGCCGCTCTTGTTCGGAACAACTCTGAGTAGGTAGTTTTCCGAATATCCGACGTGTCTGGAACTGTTCCGACGGGCACAACGACAAGCACATGTCCGAATCGAAAATCGCTGAGTGGATACCAACTGCAGACCAGTCTGGTTTGTGCGGGAACGGCCCGGGGCGAACGAAATGCCCAACATATTGAAGTTTTGAATTAAAGTAGCCATGAGCAGGACGTGACGATTCCCTCGGTGAGCCAAGTACCAGGGCGCTATGTGTCGGCCCTGCAATTATGGAAGCCACCCTAGGTGGTGGAAAATGTCATGGACTGTCCCTGCCTTCATTTGAGGGATGACCGTTAAGTCTTTCGAACGTTCCAACTTGGCCAGCTGGGTTGTAGTCCTTACCGCAAAAGTGAGAGTCTCCCAGGAATGTTACCTGGTCAAAAAAGCACGCCAAAGTCGGATGTGTTGGCCTACGGGTTTCGGCCCAAGGGCGCATAATTTATACACACCACAATCACATCTGAAAAAATACTCCGAATGAACGCAAAGAAGAAGAAGATACATCTGATATGTTGCGCTATACACTCGTTGGTGTATGACCCGATAGTTTTTAGGTAAAATACATGATTTCCTCTAGTGGTATCGGTGCTCACAGCTCTCGTCTATGACTATGAGCAAGGCTTAGCCGGACACTGTGTTGAATTGTTTAAACGTGGGTATGCCGCTTTAGAGATCTGATTAGGTTTATTGATGTGAGGTTGTCCACTAGAGCTACTCGGTGACACTAGGACTTCACGGACATAGTAAAAGAGATAGAATGCAGACCATTTTAGACTTCGGCTGCGACGTTTACGATTTAGTGTATTCACCTGATGATCCTCGCTAATTAGGTCCCATGATTCTATACCCGACATGACACCCTTTTCTGTACAATCCCTCTTAACTTCGTGTCTCGGATGTACCCTCACAATATGACCGGAAGCAACGCCATATGCGACCAGTTTTAGATATGTGTTTCGATTGCATCCCTTAGACATGTGACCGAATGCATCGTCATTTTTGACCGGTTGAGTCATTACCCATAGTTTTCAGCCATGGTGACCACTTCGGTAATATCTTTGCCGCCTCAGTTCCACTTCACAAACACACACACATTTGCAGTGTTTACTTCCGATCATCCCGAGTTAGGTCCCGTGATTCGACACCCGCCATGACACCTTTCATCTGTAGTATCCCTCCTAACCGAGTGTCTCAGCTGTGCCCTGACACTTATAACCGGATGCAAGCGCCATCTTTGATTGGCTTTAGTCACGATTTTTCCCGGTTGTATCCCATTATACACGTGACCGAATGCAGCGCAATCTTTGATTGGCTTTAGCCAAGTGTTTCGGTTGCTCGTACAAATATTATCACGGATCGTTCAACACTGGTGACTTCTTCGCTAGTATCGTTTCCACCTCTGTCTCTACCATTCAGCCACGGTGACCTCCTCGCTAATCACTTTTTCCACCCCTGTCTTCAGCATTCAGCCACGGTGACCTCCATCACTAATCACTTTTCCATCCCTTTCTCTACCATTCAGCCCCGGTGACCTCCTCGCTAGTATCTTTTCCTACCCCTGTCTCCACATATTCAGCCACGTCGCCACTTGATGCCGCCACCTTTTTACTAATGAAAACCCGTCTTACACCTACTCCACAGGCCTCTCCCCCATTCGGTGTAACAGTATTGTAACCCCATCACATCCTGTTCACACGCCTATGTACGTCCCGACATTATAAATTACTGTCAGCACCGAGAAAGAGATAAATAGAGAGAAAGACATGAAGAAAGAATGAAAGACAGATAGAAGGAGAGGAAAGAGAGACAGAAAGATAAAAAGAGACAAACACCATTTTGAAATCCTGGAATGATCACAATAGGAAGGGCTTGGAAACGCAAGACTTGTAGTTCTGAGCCCAAAACGAGCGCTCGCGCACAGGTACACATGCACACACACACACACACACACACACACACACACACACACACACATGCGCACGCGTACCCATATTAATGCACAGCATACACATCATTATGTGTGTGTGTGAGTGTGTGTGAGTGTGTGTGTGTGAGTGTGTGTGAGTGTGTGTGTGTGTGTGTGTGTGTGTGTGTGTGTGTGTGTGTGTGTGTGTGTGTGTGTGTGTGTGTGTGTGTGTGTGTGTGTGTGTGTGTGTGTGTGTGTGTGTGTGTGTGGCACCTTGCAGTCTTGACAGGCTAAAGTATGTGAGTTGGAATGTGGCCAATATTCCATCACAATGCCTGGGCAAAGCTTCAGAGAAACATATGGTGCCCAAACGACATGATCCCTCTCTCGGCCTAATCTTGTGTTTTCCAGAGGAATGGGTAACCAATACGCTGGCGGCACAGCGTGACAACCTCCGAGACCTCGCCACCACGAGCAGGTGGCTAGTGATGGCCAGACCCTGGCGCCCAAGGGACCCGGCTTAGAATATATATATATATATATATATATATATATATATATATATATATATATATATATATATATATATATATATATATATATATATATATATATATATATTCTAAGACGCAACTTGTAGTTATATGTTTATTTACATCCTCTGTATTCCATATTTCACTACCCTGCATTAGTTCTTCTTCTTCTTCTTCTTCGTTCATCCGGAGTTTTTTTTTTTTCGGATGTGATTGCGTTGTGCCTGTTTACAGCAGAGCTGCGTTCTTGCGCCGTTAGGCCGACACATCCGACTTCTGCGGGCATTTGTTGACCGGGTTAACCTTCCCGGGGGTTTCTTAGGACGTTTGACTCTCACTGTTGTGGTGTTATCCCCCATCCCAGCTGGTCCATATAGAACAGCCAAAGATCCTGGTCAGCCCTCAAGGGAAGGCAGGGGCAGACCATGGGCATTCCTTGCCATCCAAGGAGGCTTCCATACTTGCAGAGCCGATACATAGCGCTCTGGTACTGGGCTCACCCAAGGAATCGTCACGTCCTGCACATGGCTGCTTAGCCTCACTTCCGTATATTGGGCCTTCCGTTCACCATAGGCTGTTCTTCCGGAAACCAGAAGTATGCAGTCTGCAGATGACATCCACACAGTGAGCTTTCGATTCGGACTTTCCATGTAATGGATTTGCTATCCAAGCAATATTCCATTTCGTGCCACTAGGACACTTTTCCACCTTTTATGAAGTCCACACAGTGGGCTTTTGATTAGGACTTTCCACGTAATGGATTTGCTATCCAAGCAATATTCCATTTCATGCCACTAGGACACAAATAGCCGAGAAACATTGGGAATATAAAAGAGATCTCCATAACATTTTTGTGGATTTTAAAAAGGCTTATGATAGTGTCCATAGGAATAGTCTATGGAATGTTATGCAGGAATTTGGAATACCAAGGAAGTTAATTAACATGACCAAACTATGCATGGAAGATACTTATAATATAGTAACATATAAAGACAGGAAATCAGACCCCTTCCAAATAACATCTGGCTTGAAACAGGGTGATGCACTATCGCCGCTACTCTTCAATCTGGCTCTAGAGAAAGTTGTAAGGAAGGTAAAGGAGGAATGTGATATTGGAGGAACATCCAAGCTGCTTGGTTATGCAGATGATATAGATATTATAGGACAAAGTGAACAAAAGACATTAGAAATATTGACTCACTTAAAGGAAAAAGCCCAACAGATGGGGCTGGTTATCAACCAAGATAAGACAGAATATATGGTAATTTCAAGAGACGCAATGGCTAAAAACTCTGGCCACATACAAATAGATAATATGACCATTAAAAGAACGGAAACATACAAATACCTGGGTACAATCTTCAACTGCTCCAACATCATAAGGGAAGAAATACAAACTAGAATCAACTCTGGAAATAAGATATACTATGCACTACAACATCTACTAAAATCAAAGGCGCTATCTCGTAACACCAAAATCACAATATACAAAACACTGATCAGACCAGTTGTGCTGTATGGCTCTGAAACCTGGAGTACAACGAAAGGAGACGAAGCCTTGTTACAAACCTTTGAGAACAAAATTTTAAGACGCATCTTTGGACCCATTAGGGATACACAAAGTGGAGAGTGGAAAAGAAGAAGTAACAAAGACATTTATGATTTGTTTAAGTCCCCGCTAATCACTGGTATCATGAAGGCTAATAGACTACAATGGCTGGGGCATATAGAAAGAATGGAAGATAATAGGGAAACAAAACTCGCTTACACTCAGGAAATAAATGACCGTAGACCCCGAGGTAGACCAAGAAGGCGGTGGAGAGATAATATACATACAGACCTACAAGCACTTGGAATCAACGACTGGCAAGAGAAGGTCCACCAGAGAGACGAATGGAGACAGATTGTATTTGCAGCAAAGAACCTCAATGGCTCGGAATGCTGAAGAAGAAAGAAAGAAAGAAGATGCCACTAGGACACTTTTCCACCTTTTATGAAGCCCACACAATGGGCTTTTGATTCGGACTTTCCACGTAATGGATTTGCTATCCAAGCAATATTCCATTTCATGCCTCTGGGTCTTCATGCATCTTTAAATGTCAACCTGTATGCAGTTAAAGTAAGCTGCGGTCAACTTGAGCTTGTTGATATCTCCATAGAGCTTGTCCTCAAATGAAGCAGGTGTGGGCCAAAATATCTTTCTCTGTTCTGCATACGTTGGACAATCCTGCAGCAAATGTTTTGCTGTCATTTTTCCAGTTCTACAATTACATTCATCAGTATCTCCTATCTTTAGTTTATTGAACAAGTGGTATTTCAGCCTGTTATGTCCTGTGCGGAGTCTGAAGATTGCTACTTGTTCTCTTCGGTCAAGTTTGTAATATGCATCATCCTTCTGATGGCCTGGATGCTCTGATTCCCATTTGGTTCTATAAGTGCTTTTTATCAACCTCTTTGCCTCATTATAGGTTATGTCTATGTCAGGCTGTGGTAGTCGTCCGCCCTCTTTTGCCAGTCTATCAGCCTCTTCGTTTCCAGGTATACTGCAATGTGATGTTATCCACTGTATTACAACTTTTTTGGATTTCTGGCATAGACTATGGAGTGCTGCTCTTAGGTCAATTAGTTCTGTGCTGTTATTGCTCTTCAGTATTGAGACAACTGACTTTGCATCTGTGAAGATAGCTATTTGCTTCTCTTTATTTTCCTCCATCAGGAGCATTTCTGCTGCAGTTTTCATAGCCTCTACCTCCGCTTTGAAGTTACTTGAAAATTTTCCAGTTGCCATTGAATGTGTTTTTTTCACTCCATTTTTTAAATTTAGGAGAATTCCTCCTCCTCCATTCTCTATTGAATTTTTGGCTGATCCATCTGTATATGCATGTATCCAATTCCTGCTTGGGTAATGTTCTTTTATGTAGTTTAGGGTTATTTCTCTTCTTTCGGTTTCATGCTGAGTGTTCTTTTTCTCAATACCAGGAATGTTTTCTATCATCTCAGGCAGTTGCTGCTGTCTCCAAGCTGGGAACTTGTGTGCAATGTGTATGGGCTTGACTGTTGATATGTTAAGTATAGGATCTGCCCTAATCCTTCGTTTTGCAGTTTCTACAAAGTTGCTACGCTTCAGTCTTCCCTTTCCAAAACCATTAAATCTGTTGTACATAGGGTGGTCTGTCAATCTTCTCAATTTTTCTGCTTGTTGCTGGGCTCTGCTATCTCTTCTATCCTGCATTGGTTGTAAACAAGTGATCTTTTCTAGTTCATTAATCGGCGTTGTCTTCAGGCTTCCAGTTATGATTCGCATTCCTTGGTTTTGGACTCTACTTATTTTGTTAAAGTTTGACTTAGCTGCTGTTGCCCAAGCTGCAATGCCATATTCCAGTACTGGCCTCACCCGTCCAGTATATAACTTCTTGAGAACTTTCTCATCTGCTCCCCACGTTGTACCAGCAAGCTTTTTCATGATTGCCATTCTCTGCCTTGCTCTTGTTCGATTTTTCTCAACCTGTGTCTTCCATGTCAGGCGACGATCAAAGGTGACTCCTAGATAGTTTGGATTTTCTTCATGGCGCAATATTTTTCCATTCAATACCAGCTTAGGTTGCTGAGTTTTATTTGAGAGGGAGAACACTGTGCATGTTGTTTTCTCCTCACTTATCTTCACTAGCCATGATTTTGACCAGTCCTCTAGCGCTAATAAGGCTTGCTGTATTTTGCTGTTAGCTGTACTAATATATTCTTCAGATGTCTATATGGCTAGGTCATCTGCAAAGGAGGATGTGTGTACTCTGGCTGGAAAATTTTCTGTGATGTCATTTATATATGCTAGGAATAATGTTGGTGAAAGAACTCCTCCTTGGGGGACACCTTGCTCCAGCAGCATCATTTTGCTTGTTTGTCCTTGTACTTTTGTCCTGGCAGTTCTGTTCTCAAGGTAGTGGCTGATCCATTTATACATTTTTCCACCAACATGCATGTTTTGCAGTTTTACTTTCAGTCCTTCCTTCCATACTTTATCAAATGCTTTTTCTAAATCTATCCAGACTGCTAGTGTGTGCTTTTTCTCTTGGAAGGCATCCTCTATTTCTTGAGCTATATAGGTTATTTGATCTTCAGTGGATCTGTACTTTCTGAATCCTGCTTGGTGTGGTGTTAAGAGTTTGTTTTCTTCCAGATGCCATGTTAGCCTGCCATTGATAATGCGTTCCATTAATTTTCCTACACAGCTAAGTAGACTGATAGGTCGATAGCCATTTGGTTCTTCCAGGTCTTTTCCTTTCTTTGGGACTGGTATTAGTATAGCTTCCTTCCATGCCTGTGGGACTATTCCTCTCTTCCAGCTGTTATTTAGGACTGCTAGTAGTTTCTTTTTTGCCTTGTTGCCTAGTCCTATTAGCATTTCATTTGTGATTCCATCCTTTCCTGGTGATTTCTTCTTTTTTAGGGTATTCATTGCCTGTTCCATTTCTTCCATTGTTAGATTTGCCATCATATATTCTGCTGCTGTCTCTGTATTTCTATGATGTATCTGTTTGTCTTTGATTGCTTTCTTCTGTTCGGTTGTAATATCAATGTGGTTTGCATTTGCATAGTGTTCCATTAGTGCATTTGCAGCCTTTTTTCCTGTAAGCAAGGCATTTCCTTGTTTAATTGTTATTTTTTTGTTTCTAGGTCCTTCATTGTTCATGGCTTTCACTAGTTTCCATAGTTTGTTTCCATCCCTGTCAAAATTCAGGTTTTCTGTTTTTTCCCTCCAACAATCTCTTGTTGTTTGATTTACTGTTCTTTTATATTTTGCTGAGATGGCTTTGAGAGAGATATTCGCTTCAATTGTTTGTTCTCTCTCTGCTGTCTTCCTGGCATCTTCAACTTTGTCCTCCGAACTTTTGTAGTTCTTCAGTCCAGTATGGTTTGTAATTTTTCCTCGCTCCTCTAGGAATGGACTCAGTGGCTGCCTGTATTATCGCTCTGTTTAGACTTTCCACCATTTGCTTTATGTTGCCATATCGTGTATTTATGTTTTCACAATATTTGTCTGTTAGTATGGCAAATCTGTCCCAATCTGCTCGTTTGTAATTCCAGCGGGGCAAGGGCTTTTGCTCCTGTGGAACATACTCCATATTCATTACAAGCTTGATTGGTCTGTGGTCACTACCTGCTAATTGGTCCAGCACATGGCGATCGATTTTGTGGAGGATGTCTCCTGTGCAGAAAGCTAAGTCTGGAGTAGAAGTGGTAAGCCATCTTCTGGAGTAGAAGCTCGGTGTGTCATCCGCTTTGTTGAGTAGATGGAGATTTGAGTCTATTTCCCAGTCCTCCAATTCATCTCCTCTTTTGTCAGTATCTGGGTATCCCCATCTTTCTGAACGGCTATTAAAGTCTCCGACAATAATGCAGTTTGTGTCAGTTATTTTCATGTTTGAGAGTGTAAGGTCCTTATCTGCTGGGCTATACAGATTGTAGATTCTTATTTTCACGTCCTTTATCATTATATCAACACCTATAATTTCTGTTTGGTTGTCAGAGATCACATGATACTTCGCTGCAAGGTATTGTATTTCGTGTAAGTATTAGAACTCCTCCTTTATGTCCTTCGCGGTCGAAACGTGTGGCCTGATATCCTCTGACTGAAAATTTGCGATTGACATTGAGGTGTGTCTCTTGAATGCATGCCACATCTATTCTATCTTTATGAAGACGCTGTGTCAGGGATTCTTTCTTGTTATAAACTCCTTCGGCATTCCACTGTAGTATGTTGAGTGTCCTTGGTATTTGGTCAATAGCTCTTAACCTACTCCTCTGTGCCTTGACTCCACAGCACAGGGGAAGGTGACCACCAGTAGTCATGGGTGGACCCCCTCGAGGCAGGGGGCCCGGCACTATCACCGCCTGATGGGACTTCAAGGGATTAGCACCATAACGATTAATTTTCATCTGTGGCATCATGAAATGATAAAGTTACGTTGCACTTCTTTGTCAAGCTTGTGGCTCAGTACATCCGATTTCGACAAGCACTTTTCGGGATGCATTAGTTCTAATCGCCAACACGCGGCTAGCATGCGAGGTTCCAGATTTATCAACACGTTAATTAGAGCAGTGCCCGTATGCAGGCTTGCCGTTGGCCAGTGGATATCATATTTCACACGTGCGCGTGATGGGCTCTGTGGGTTATTGCTTGCCTACCTCTGAGTTGTACTATCGCTGGGTGCACGCAAGTAAACTACCAAAGACAGTTCAGTGGAGACTATTGAGGAAAGAATCAAATTGAGACTATTAGTATTTTGTTTGCAAGGGACATACCTCGCGTTGTTTATTATTTTTTCTTATATTTCAAATATATTGTACAAAGTTATTAATTATATTATTTCAAATAAATATATTTATTTTCAGATTAGTAATCTAGGTTGTATGCTATTAGTTTTAATTTATTACTGTTAATGTATGCCTTACTAGTATTTAAAAATCATAATTTCGCCTATTGCTTAGAGTTTAAACATGGACACCCTATGAGGACATATATCACCGGGCGGAATGATAATATTTGGAGGGTCATGGTTGTCAAGTAACGTGACTTATCTTTCTGAATAGGTGACGTCCCTTGAAATTATATTCATCAGTCCAATTTTGGACATTCGAGGTTACTCGAGTGATGACTAATGTCATTTTAGATATCCACACAGAGGGGTTCTATCCCGACCACCCCGAGCCGTTCGAGGCGAACGGGGGCAGGGGCGGCCGGTAGGGGGAACCTGGGGACGGCTGGTGGGGGAACCTGGGGGCAGGGGCACACACCATGGACTGGAAGTAGTCAACCGGAAGTGACACCGGAAGTACACAAAAACACGCTCTTGAAAAATCTGGAGTCGGTTTATGACTTCACCGATCTGGAGCCATACTCTTCAGTATAGTAAAATATGACGTCACAAATCTGGAACGGCTCCAGATTTCCGCTTTAGTTAGGACCCGAGGTACTACTAATAACATCCCCTCCACAGTCGTCATCGTAACATCGGAGGACCGAGTGATCACTCAGTTCATCAGATGGGACAAGAGAGACCAAGTTCCAGAGCGCTACATATCGAGAGTGCTGCAGTGCTCTAAGTGCTAGAAGTTTTGGCATACCCGTGCCACCTGCAGGAGTGAAGTGGTGCCATGTGGCGTCGGAGGCAAGGGACAGTGATTTAGAATAAGATACGGAAATTGTGGCAAACAGAACAAGAAGAGTTAACCAAGAAGCGGCATGATACGCAAGTTGCTAGATGACGTCACGGCATACTACGTCACTAAAGTAAGTTAGGTTTTGGGATGATCATGGAGCCGGTCGAATAAATAACAACACTGAAATATGAACGCAAATATCCAGCAGAAAGACATAGCGAACATGCCATCTAGTACTCTAGGAAGATAAGGAAAAGGGGCATAGTCTGTATTACGGAGAACGATCGGAAGATGAAGATTTAACACAGAGAAAGTGAGGAAAGCATACTGCATCAGAACTTGCCGGTCGTTTGTCAAATAGAGGTCATGGCGTCAACACACACATAGCTCGGCGTAAGTAACACTGTTAGAATCATGGGCGTAATGTAGTTTGCAGAACGATGGACCGTATGAAATTTACTCGTCATTGATGAAAGTAGAAGGATGGAATCGGACTCTACAGTTAAGATTAAATATTTACAAATGATTATTAATTATCTGTCACCGGCCCTCCCATTAACATGGGAACGGTGACATTGTTATATTCTACGGACGATTGCCACCAATTAAGATATATTTGACGAGGAACGCCAGCGTTGATGAACTCATTTCGTTAATATTTATTCTGTCTCCTGTTGAGCTGCAATGTTGTTTTACTAGACGACGAGCATAATATTAGAGGGAAACAGCATAGAGTAGTATGCAGATACTGCTTTGGACTTCATCCATACAGTCAGTGCGAGCATGCAAAGATCGGTAAGGACTTCATGATGTCTAACACTAACAGAAAATGTGCCACCTGCCTTGGCAACTACGGCTAGGAGGCAGTACGAGGCCACCAACGGACTCACAAAAAGCGACAAAGCGCAACTGGAAGGCCAACTGAAGGACCTGAGATCAAAGTTCAAAAGCATGGAGGACGAAAAAGACAAGACACAAGAGACACAGATAACAAGCAGTCCAATATATGAAAAGACAAGCTACGAGCTAAACCTTCATCATCATCATCATCATCTTCCACTTCTGCCGTCAAGCGTCGTGGGGAGGAATAATTTGCGTTCCAGCGCCCGGTGGACGGCACTGGATAGTGTCATTCCGTGTGGTTGTACAATGTCTCTGATGTCGTCAATCCATTTTCTTCTTGGACGTCCTCGTGGTCTCGTCGCAGATGATCTTTGATGTAAGGCCAGTGAAGGTAGTTGCTGATGTTGCATTCTAACAACATGGCCAAACCACTTGATCTTCTGTCTTTCAATAAATGTGGCACAAGGTGTTGATCCCACAGTCTGTCTGATAGTAACATTTCTTACTCGGTCTCGGATTGTTAAGTTGGCAGCTCTCCTCAGGCATCTCATTTCGCAGGTGTTGATTTTGCGAAGGTGTAATTTGGATAAAGTCCAGGTTTGAGATTGGTAGCATAGGGTTGGTGTGAATATGCTGTTTATTATCTGTCGTTTTGCGGACATGGGTATGTATGGATGTTTCAGTAAGGGTGACAGTTGATATGTAAGTGCACTTGCTTTTTGACATCTGATTTCAATTTCTCTGTCTAATCTGCCATCTTCTGTGATCATACTTCCAAGGTATTTGAATTCTTTAACTTGTTTCAGAGGTGTGTTATTTATCTGTATACTTAGTGGGCCTGGCGATCTGCTAACTTGCATTACTTCGGTTTTGGCTGTGTTTATACTCATATTGTATCTGCTGCAGGTTGAACTCAGATTAGTAATATGATTTTGTAAATACCCCAATTATGGCCAAGTCGAAAACTCGAAGGCTGAAAGGGGGTATTCGTACCAAAAATTGGATTGGATTGGTCTATCATAGCCCAAGCCCATTCACAAAACAGCCGCGGTAACACAGTAGAGGAGAAGGGGAGGGGCATCATATAATGAACAAAAGCAAGTGGTCTATCATAAACCAAGCTCATACACCAAATACTGCGGTAACGCAGTAGAGGACGAGGACATGATCCAAAAGACAACAGCAAATGGTTTTTGATAACCCAAGTTCATACACCAAATGGCCCCGGTAACACAGCAGATTGGGGGGGGGGGGGGGGGGGGTATGATAAAAAGGACAACAGCAAATGGTCTATCAAATTGATATCCGTTGATTGTTTACAAGTATATGAACGTAATGTCTCCAGATGTTTTTCCCCATGCAGGGAACATATTTTCAGAAATGTAGAAGATGTGAAAGGAATCATCACTGGATGAGCAAACAACAGTAACATTAGATATGTGGATGATACAATATTGATTGCAGATAATGAGCAGGATCTGCAACATTTGGTAGATGCGGTTGTTGAACACATTTAACAACTAGGATTATAATTAAATTGTAGGAAGACACAGATTATGGTTATCACAAGGAAGAAGGAAATACCATAATATAATATACAAGTAAATGGGAATATTTTTAAACAAGTGAATAGGTACAACTATCTCGGAACAGTCATAGCATGTGATGGTAGGTGCCTTGAAGAAATTAGAACAAGAATCGTCATAGCGAAGGTAACCTTTTGGAAGACGGAAAACATGCTGACCAATGCAAAGATGTCAATTGCAACGAGAAAATGAGTGTTGAAGTGCTACATACAACCTGTACTTTTGTATGAATGTGAAGTATGGACAATGAGCAGACAAGCTGAAAAACATCCAACAGCTGTCTAAATTTGGTTTCTGAGAACAATGCTAAGAATACCATGGACAGGTAGACAAATCAATGACCAAGTCCTACAAGAAACAAATGAAATCAGTAAACTTATTAGAGAAATTAGACGTAGGCAGTCTCAATTTTTTTGTTTAAACAATTTTTGGGATGAGAATAATATAACTACAAAGGTATTTATCTGGAATCCTCAGGGCAAAAGAAATAGAGGATGACCTAAAATCAAGGAATTACAAACATAAATGTATAATATGCACATATGCCATCAATGCTGAACTTGGACGGGGTTGCTTGAGATAGCTACAGATGGGACGGCTAGGGGTGTTTGAGGACCTGTGCCCGATTGGGCAATAACGGACATAAGAGAGAATAAGACCGTATGCCCATCAGGCCTCAAGGCGTGTGAACGATTCTATATTTTGTTTACTTACACGTTGAAATGGCCACCAGTCAAGTGTTTCGCCTAAGATGGGGAGGGGGCGGGACTAGTATAGTTTAAGTAATACTACACTACTGTTTGTGTGGCCAGATGTATGTTGTCGCATGTGTTATGGGTCACTGGCAGTACAGTGGGGGTGACGTTAACTTGGATGGACTGTTATTTGACAAAGATGTACTGGTTCAAGGATAATGACAATTATCGTCAAGTTAACGCACCCTGACAAGTCATTCCTGGGTTCTAGATAGGCTGTTGCTCGCCACTAATCATCACAGGACATCGCCATTTACTTCAAGCTCTTAACACAACGGACGAAATGATGGGACTCCGCATGGAGTCTTTGATGAATTAAGAACACGATGCTCGTCGACGCTTTCCGCCCCACGTAGAGCATAATAGTACTTGTGGACTGCCAGTGAGATAATGTGCCGGCTTCTCAGCATCTAGCCTTTACACATGGGACAATGTGCTGGTTCGTGGTCAAATCTTGTCAGATCATATCTGCACACCTAGGGCAATGTGCTGGCACGTGGTCAAATCTTGTTAACTCATATACCTACACACATAGAAAAATGTGTTGGCACGTGGTTAAATCTTGTCAGCTCATATGGTTGGTGGTAAAATCCTGTCAGCTCATATCTGCACACATAGGACAATGTGGTGGCACGTGGTTAAATCTTGTCATCTCATATCTGCACACATGGTACGGTTTGATGGCACGTGGTTAAATCTTGTAACCTCATGTACCTGCAAAATAGGACAATCTTTTGGCACGTGGTAAAATCTTGTCAGTTATTATACCTGCTCACATAGAACAATGTCCTGATAGGTGATCAAATCCTGTTAAACCAGATCAGGTTGACTGCTGCTTTCTTTACAAAAACATTCATGATGACATCTGAAGGTAAACGAAGAAGGTGTTAACACATATACCTACATACATACACAGTGTCCTGGTACTCGATGTAACTTGTCAGCATAATAATTTTACAAATGGAATAATGTGTAGATGCCGTTACACGTTTAACACTTTAACATAATTCTAGCCGACTTGCCCCCCATCATTTTCTAAATGTACAAGTCTGTTCCCCAGTCCCCCACCCCAATTGTCCCAGTCTGTGTATTGTATTCCAGGGACGAATCCCAAGTTATGGACACCTGAGATGAAAATTTGACTCGCGGTCTATTTGGGTCAGCAGCACTTAGCTGGAATTCTATGCCTTTATATCACGTTAGTTAGTTAGTTAGTTAGTTAGTTAGTTAGTCGCAATTCCAACTTCACAGCAACGGGTCGTCCCCATTATGCTCCGTTCCTGTGCCAGTGAATATCACACAAAACGCTCCCCACTGCCCAATGTGAAAAGTGGAAAAGACAGGAGTCTCGACAAACAACAGCCCGCACAGATACACTGTGCATAATACCGCCGCCAGAATGTCAACACACCAGTTCCCCACGAAACACCCAATTCATCTCTGATGGAATCGGCAGTCATTTTCCTATCTGGATGTTTCCTAGATGTTCACCTACACAGTCCACGAACATACAGTTCATCACCGACGGCAGTGGCAGTCAACCAGAAGCCCAGCAGCCACGCATTTCTGCATTAAGGCAAAAACTGGTCAACTCTGGGACATAGCCACCTGCCATCGCTCCGAACATGCAGTCACGTTCCAAAAATAAAAACTTGGGCAGATTCAAAAGCACTTCACATGAAACTCACATCTCACAGTGTCGCGCCACGCACTCTCAGTAGCAGGGCGACGGAACCATACGTGGAAGGAGGAGAAACAACAGGTGGGACGATTGACACATTTATACCAGGGAAAGTCATCTTATTCTTCTTCTTTGCGTTCATCCGGAGTGTTTTTTTTTTCCAGATGTGATTGCGGTGTCTCTCGTTAGGCACCCTTGGGTCGAAACCCTTAGGCCAAAACATCCGACTTTTAGCGTGCATTTTTGACCAGGTTAGCATTCCTGGGAGACTCTCACTTTTGTGGTACCGTCCACCTCCCAGCTGGTCAAGTTGGAACAGTCGAAGACTTCACGGTCATATCCCTCAAAGGAAGGCAGGGAAAGTCCATAGCATTTTCTGCCATTCTGGGTGGCTTCCATAATTGCAGAGCACAAAGATGGCGCTCTGGTGCTGGGCTCACCTAGGGAATCGTCGCGTCCTGCTCATGGCTGCTTTAATTCTTCACTTCAATATATTGGGCATATCGTTCACTACGAGCCTTTCCCGCACTGACCAGACCGGTCTGCAGACGGTATCCACTCAGCGAGTTTCCGATACGGACATGTGCTTGTTGATGTGCCCGTCAGAGCTATTCCGGGCACAACGAACATTCGGAAACTAGCTAGTCAGAGCTTTTCCGGACACGAGCTATTCGGAAAACTAGTTAGTCAGAGCTGTTCCTAGCACGAAAGACATTTCACTCGGACGTTTTTTGCGTTGTACCCGATTTATTTGCACCCGTAGGCCAGCACATCCGACTTCAGCAGGCATTTTTGCGGGTTGGCCTTCCCGGGGTTTCGAGAGACGATAAACTGTTAGTGCTGTGGTGTCGCCCACATCTCAGCTAGTCAAAGTAGAACGGTCAGCGACATCACGGCCAACCCTCAAGGGAAGGCAGGGGCAGACCATGGGCGTTCCCTGCTATCCAAGGAGGTTACCATTATTGCAGAGCCGACACATACTGCTCTGAGACTGGGCTCACGCGAGAAATTGCCACGTCCTGCTAATGGCTGCTTTGATTCCTCACTTCCATGTATTAGGCATTTCGGCTGCCACTGGTCGCTCAAGCACAAACCAGGAACGGACAGTATGCGGACTACATCCACTAGGTAAGCTTTCGCTTAGGACTTCGGACCACGCAATGGATTCGCTAGCCAAGCGTTTCATTTCGTTTTATTGAGACGTTGTTCCTCCTTTGACTACACTCTATATGAGTATAGATACAGAAATTTTTCGTAACCATTTCGTGCGTTTTCTACATTTAGTACTCACTCACGAGGTAGGCTACATGTGCTGCAGGTTCAGCACCTTACCTCCGTGCATTATTGAGCGAGAAATCGGCCAGGCCCTCTCATCCGGGGATCCCTCATATCCTCCAGCTGAGAACCTTCGAAACAAGTATCTGAACTAAGCATGTAGCGTGCTCAGCCTGTCACCTCCATTTTTCGGTAGGTTTGTATCGGTCCGGCTCTCAGGTCCGAGGATTAATGGCTTAGAGGCGTTCAGCCTTATCCCTCAGCGAGAGCCTTAGTGCTTGTGTCCGGACCAAGAACTTCTGCCTTCGTGCGCCTGATTTAAACTTTTGACTGCTATCCTCAGTCTACCTGCAGAGCAGCAGGTTGTGTCTCTCTTAGTCTGGTCCCTATCCCAAGAGCTGTCCAATATGTAGTTAACATCCATCGGCATAGCGTTGGACACTCAAGCTCCCCCATCACGGCAAGGTGGAGACACATCGGGGGAGGAATTGTATGTTTTATTAAAGAAGGATAGCCCTGTGCATGTTGTCTCCTCACTGTTCTTCATGAGCGATGTCTTTTTACTATTTCTATAACGTATTTCCATAAAGAGCAGACGGCACAATTCAAAGATCGGTGTACCGCAAAGAAAAATAGACTCGTCAATACTTAAATTTTCAGAGCTTCGCACTTGTCCAGTACAAACGGGACTTAGTACGGACCCTGATTGACCGTGCTAGGAAGATATGCACCCAGGGCACGCTGACAGAGGAAATTGAAACTCTGAAGAATGTCATACATCTGTATGGGCACCCCTTAGGATTAAAAAGCGCCACTGCCAACAGCCGAAACTAAAACCAGACGAAACTACAATCCCTAAACTCAAAGTATTTATCCAGCTAACCTTTCGAGGGAATGACGTAATGCAACGTCTACAGGAACGGTTCATAACAGCAGTCGTCTGAACATTCTGTGCTGCAACTCCAGTTATTAGGTACATAACCACACCTATGCCCACCTCAGCAGTAAAATAATATGTCCCACTACGCATAATTCAATTGCATTTACCAATTCACATGCAGGTGCCAGTCTACCTACATCGGCAGAACAGAGCGGCAGTTAAACAAGAGGGTGGTTGAACAAATACCCAATTGGATTGGCAAGATAATACACACAGGTGATGGGAGCCTGGGAAGGACGACACACCACAAACTTCCTGCGTCGTCGATTGCACGGAACATTTTGAAAACCCGCCATGTGATTAATAGAGACTGTGTTTCCCGTGTTGTTTAGTACACAAAATAGACGCTTGTTGAAGTTTGCAAAATTAATGAATGATTAATCTACATAAGCCAAGTTTGTGCAAACAGAAAGACGTGATAGTCAGTTTAAAATTACCGTGATAGACAATTGACATTAATTTGAGAATATGTGTATATTTCAGCTTGAAGGATTTATCTAGTAATTTTACTTTATTTATGTTGTGTGAATTCTGTGGCATGTACCTGACGAGATGCAGCGAAATATGCCAGGCAATATATCGTGCAATTTATTGTTTGTGTCTTCATTATTCAAATATTTCCATAACCCCAAATAAGGCTCGCTGCATCCAGATGTTAGCTGTTCGAAAAAATTAAAAATTAAAAATTAAAAAATTAAAACGTTGATATGACTATGTCCTCTGCAAAGGAGGAGGCGTGTACTGTAGTTAGAGAATTGTCTGCAATGATATATATATATATATCATCATGTTCCTCTTGTACCTTGTGGTGTCGAGGTGAAGTATAAACATTGAGAGAGTGCCCAATTATGGGCTTCATATATCGATATTCCCATGGACTCTGCTATTCCCTCCGTCCAACGTTTACGTGGTGGCCTCTTCCTCTGTTTCCATCTGGTCTGTACATCATTGCTTGTTGTATGCTGTTGACTGGTAACCTACTTGCGTGGCCAAACCATTTGACTTGCTGCGTTCTAATAAAATCTAGTGCTGCTTTAACCCCCATTTTAGTCCTGATTTCTTCATTTCTGATCTTATCTCTTTTTGATACGTTGAGCATTCTTCTCAGGAACCTCATTTCTGTTGTTGTGATTTTTCTTTTCTCTTTTTCTGTCATTGTCCAGGCTTGGCATTGGTAGCATAGAGTTGGTAGGAAGATTGTGTTGTAAAGTGCTTTCTTAGTAGTTACTGATACATGTTTGTTCTTTAGTATTGGTGCCATTTGTCCAATGAGTTGATTTGCCTTATTGCACCTATTTCCGATCTCGTCTTCTGATCTACTATTTGATGATATTATACTTCCCAGGCACTTGAAACTCTTTACTTGTTTCAACGGATGTTCATTTAGGTGAATTGTTGTTGTTTGTTCTTCTTTAGTTATAGTCATTACCTCTGTTTTGCTTGTGCTAATTTTCATGTTATGTTCCCTACACATTTCGTTTAGATTATTCATGTGGTCTTGTAATTCAGCTTCTGATTTTGCTATTAGTGCTTGGTCGTCCGCAAACAGGAGTTCTCTAATGGTTAGATTTGCAGATGGTTCTTCTTCTGTGTTCTCGTCATGTGGTATTATTGCTATCTCTGCTTGGCTGGTTTCTTTACATATGTTGTCTATATATGTTATGAACAAGAGAGGGGACTGGACACAACCTTGTCGTACTCCAGATCTTATGGTGAAGGGTTCTGAGTGTCCTCCAGTTGCTCTCACTATGCATTCACTGTTGTTGTATAAACTTCTACATAGGTTTGTTAGATGTGTACTCACTCCATATTGTTTAAGGATTTGCCACAACTTGTTTCTATCTACTCTTTTCTTGATATATATATATATATATATATATATATATATATATATATATATATATATATATATATATATATATATATATATATATATATGTGTGTGTGTGTGTGTGTGTGTGTGTGTGTGTCTGCCTGCCTGTCTGTCTGTCTGTAGGTAGGTAGGTAGGTAGGTAGGTAGGTCGGTAGGTCGGTAGGTAGGTAGGCAGGCAGGCAGGCAGGTAGGACTGTTGGGAATAACGTTGGTGAAAGAACTCCCCTTTGGGGACCCCTTGCTTCTTGTTGGTTGTCCTTGTACAATGTATCTGGCAGTTCTGTTCTCATGATTATATAAAACTATGTCCTGTACAGGACCTAGCCATCAACTTCTAGACAAGTTTACGTTCAGTAGTTTGCCATTCCCCAATGTGTTACCGAGACCCCAGAGGGAGGAATTGAACAGTAGCGCGCAACTTCCTATGCACAATATTTCGCTCGGCATTCCTCGGGGTCAGCGAAGATCAGTATGTGACCTACCACGCATACCATTGTGAAAATCAAAGCAAACCAATCTGCTCCAAATAATTTGCGGCGGACTTCGAACCCGGTGTGTCGGACTGTGAAACTGTCTTCACTACCACTAGCCACAGTTGCTTGCTAGTGGTGGTGGCACTGTCCCATGTGTACATTTTCCCCACACATCTGCATTTTTCGCAGTTTAACTGTTTCTTCTTCTTCTGCTGCGTTCATCCGGAGTTTTTTTCGGATGTGATTGCGTTGTGCCTGTTTACAGCAGAGCTGCGTTCTTGCGCCGTTAGGCCGACACATCCGACTTCTGCGGGCATTTATTGACCGGGTTAACCTTCCCGGGGGTTTCTTAGGACGTTTGACTCTCACTGTTGTGGTGTTATCTCCCATCCTAGCTGGCCCATATCGAACAGCCAAAGACATCCTGGTCAGCCCTCATGGGAAGGCAGGGGTAGACCATGGGCATTCCCCGCCATCCAAGGAGGCTTCCATAATTGCAGAGCCAACACACAGCGCTCTGGTACTGGGCTCACCCAAGGAATCGTCACGTCCTGCACATGGCTGCGTAGCCTCACTTCCGTATATTTGGCACCCCGTTCACCATAAGCTGTTCCTCCAGAAACAAGAAGAATGCAATCTGCAGATAACATCCACACAGTGAGCTTTCGATTCGGACTTTCCACGTAATGGATTTACTATCCAAGCAATATTCCATTTCGTGCCACTAGGACACTTTTTCCACCTTTGATGACGCCCATATAGTGAGTTTTCGATTCAGACTTTCCACGTAATGGATTTGCTATATAAGCAATATTCCATTTCGCGCCAATGGGACGCAATTTCCATCTTTGATGACGCCCACACAATGAGCTTTTGATTTGGACTTTCCACGTAATGGATTTGCTAGCCAAGCAATATTCCATATCATACTTCTGGGACTCTTTTGTTACCGACATATCTGTGGTATGAAGTGTGGCAGTCCAAATACTTCTTCATGCACCTTTAGATGTCAACCTAAATGTAGTTAAAGTAAGCTGCGGTGAACTTGACCTTGTTGATATTATAACAGTGCAGTAGTGGAGATGATGAATAATGGAAGATGAAATCATACTCAACGCGTTGGTTTGAGTTCTTCTAGCGTTTATTGGTTGGCACGTAGCAAAAGGGAGTATGCAATTATCCGAAACATTGATGGCAGTACATCGAGCCGTGAACGTTGTATGTTCATAAAAAATATAGAGTCCTCATTTCTTTCAGATGACTTCCCAAGTAAGACCGGTTCGTTGGCTCCCCTAGCAGTAACTAACTTTGTGACCACTCTGTCGTCACAGCCTAGCTACATAGTAGCCCTTAGCTACTTCCTACTATGGTGCTTGCCCGTGCACTGCTCCATTATTGACTATGCACACTTCACTGCCTCTTCCTCCTATAACTAACTCTGTTATATACCTTATTATCCTATAACCAAGACTTTTCCCAGAAAAGTCTTAGAACAGAAACCATATAACCTCAAACTGGACATAGAGTCTTCCTGACTCGTACTACTTCTTACCCCCCCCCCCCATTTACCATTTTTACCACCTATGGGATGTTCAGCTATCGGCTATGCCCATAGAAATTTTAGCTATTCACTATCCCCACAAGGCTTCTTCATACTCGACTATTTATAGTCCCTTAAAGCTTCTTCTTCGTCATCATCATTTCCAATAGTCACAGCAATCAATGGACACAGCAATCCGCTGATGACTCATTATATCAAAACTTCTTCTTCGTCAATTTGCTTAAAAGCTCGTTAATTCAAATTTTAACCCTACTGTCATCATGAATATGTATACTGTATCGTAATCATAAAAAAATTGTACATCTCATACCCTTTTGGAAACCATTCAACACAAGATAGAAAGAAGACAAAGAATCGGTGGCTACCGGAGAGCAAAGAACAAGAACTCTTCCTCACAAAACCATACTCATATTTACCCCACCATGTCGCCATGAGACTTTATGCAATAAAGTCTACAAAACAAACACCACTCCCTAATTAATTCATATTTGTAATAACAGAACGAAACCATGTATCTCCCACACTCAAAGATACCACTTATTATGGCAACACTTCTACCAGCTTTCTTATCATATCCCCGAACCTTACCTAATTTATGTCCACTTCATGTTATGTTTATCACTTAATCTCTGCCCACCACAGTTTGTGCTGATATCCACAGCACCAAACACAAAAATATCATCAATGTACCTTCTATTAACCACATCATCACTCTGAACGTTTAATCTATCTCTTTCAGTTACTTTAGGTTATGCGGTCACCCACAGCAACCTAGCAACTCGAAACCACCCCTATATGTCCATTTATTATAGACACCACCAACATTATGGCTCTGAACGTTACCTCAGCCACAGCAACCCAAATTCTATCAGTCCATATGTTATGGCTATCTCGCGTAATTCCCAAAACCTCTACTACATGGCGCTCAATCCATGTTCACCCCAGTTTTTGCTGACATCCGCAGTAACCTCAAATGCTAACTATGTCCATTTGTTATGGCCATTACCTACTAAAACCTCTATCTTCTCAATTTATGCCGTTATCTACAGTAACAAAAATACTACCACTGACCTCATGTCTGTGAACGTCCACTCTGTCTATCCCATATTATACCTGTCCATCTATTATAGACATTCCATTATTACCCACACCTTTACTTCATGGCTCTTAATCTATGGTCCTCCCCCTGGTCATGCTGTACTCACAGCACCCAAAAAAAAAACAGCATCATTGTTCATCTATTATGAACCACCTTATCCTCCACAAGTATTCCCCCTCAGCCAATTCCCGACTATTACAAATTGTGCTGCTATCCACAGTCCAAATTATGGCCACTCCTAAATTAAACCAATAACCCATATCCCGAACATAACCTTTTATCCTAGCTAATTTCTAAAACCGTGCAACAGTATCTATCTTGATTACGGTTACGCCGTCAACCACACCAACTGATCAACCCCCAGGCCACTATAAAATATCCAGTTATCACCTTCTAGAATGTCCAACCTCATGGCATTCAATCCATGTTTAACTCAGGTTTGCTAAAACCCCAACAAGGCAAAGATATCTCTTTTTATGTCTTAAAGTCGCCCCATATCTGAACGGAATTTTATATACAAACATATACCCACTCCCAAAGACAAGTCTTATTAATCAACTTTATACCCTTAACTATGGTCTCTGTTTATAATTCAACGTTTTAACTCAAAAAAATATTACTTAGAACCAAATCTAAAGGTTGATCAACGACAACTCAATAATAAGGACCAAAATAATTAACATCTTTTTTTTTCTTCCAAATTGAGAATTGCAACTCAAAATAACCGGTCAAACTAATATGCTAATACTAAACAAATCAAAAGTAGATGAAAAGCCATAAATCACAAGTAATTGGTGACGACCACAATTCAAAACATGACACCATTCCCCCCTTAATTTTTGTACGTTTATCCCCCGACATTATTCCAAATAATATATATAATAAAATACCGACTAAATAAATTTATAAGCACATCAACAATTAAGGAACACATCATTTCTAAGTAAGAAGTAATGAACGAAACAAAACAAATCAGCAATTCTGTTACCTTTTACGGACAGAGTTTCCCACAACTTATGCGAACAAGATACCCTCTTAAGTAGTCGTTAAAAAAACACAACCTATGTCCGCCCCAAAATTAATGGCTAATAAAACAATAAATTACTGTTATCCACAGCTTAAATTGATCAATTTCTCACTAACTAAAGTGAGTATTTCAACATACAAAGATTTCTTGGAAGTTGATCCATCACTTCCACTTACTAAGGGTAAACACAACCCAGCTTATTTATTTATGCACTTATATTCTAATCTAGTTTCCTCTGGATAGGTAACAACGATTGCTACAACTTCCATTTCATAAGGACATTCTCTCAATTCGACTCTCTCGTTCAGCCGACGCAACCAACGTTCATTCTCCCGCATCGCTATATTACTATTCACTGGTTTTTTCTCAAACTAATCTCGTAACCAACATTCCATTCCAAACTGCTTCCTCCCTCTTCACACAACAACTTTCTCAGACTCAGTCTCCTCTTCTTTCTCTGCAATCACCACGTAATTACTTCATCCCCCTCACCAAGAACTCGCATCTTCAACCATCACCTTCCACAGTCTTCTACTCATAATACTCTCTCGCTCATCTGGCTATTTTACACAGGCTACTCGATTCCTCATCAATCTCCATCTCCTCATCACTTCTCATCTCTCATCTAACACATTGGTTCATGCATATGTCTTTTCCCTCTTAACCATACAGCGCTGGCAGTTACGCCGCTCACATTTATCGGAACACGTTCAGAAACAGCAACCAAACCCGCATACGGCTAACGACCAGCTCTACGTGGACAATCTAATACAATACTGTCTACCTCCTTTACACACTAACACCATCATTATCAAATTTATCAATGGCCTATCACAACAAACCTCAGTCTTATGAGACATATTATATTGTCTTCGCTATATTCTCTCATTCCTCCGCATCAGTCAATCTCACCTCAGCATACCTCCACCAAGGATACTGGATCTGCTTCATAAAACAACAACCAAAACGTTAATTCAATTTCTGACATCATATCATAGGATTTTTACAGTCCCACTACTCTCTTGCTGCAATTTTTCCTCAATCATTTACTTCTCTTTCAAAAGCTCAGAGTCAACCCGAATCAAACAACACATTAGTTCTAGCGACCAACCTTCATAACAAGCCTACATCTCTCCGTGTCAGCTTTACATTACGTCAACTACTCCAGCACACATCACTCAACGTGAGCATCCTACTCCATCCGACCATTCTGGACAAGGGATTAATTCACTCTCTACTCATCACAACCAAACACATTATACCCTCTATGCACGCAAGGCTAACCTTTGCACCCGTAATTTTCTATAGCGTAACCACGCCAACCGCTCCGACACTCAAAACTTTGTTTTCTCGGAAAAACAATCAAACATACTCTCTACTTCTTCGCGCTATTCTTCCTCGCGCTATTCTCAGGCTATAACAGCCGCACTACCCAATCTATCATAACTCTATAACTGATTCACGTATCCCTACTTTTACTCTTCCATATTTACATACTGCTTATCACTATTCACCGTACAAAATAACTCCATTGAGCTATACCAGCCCATCAACATCATATACCACTTAATGTGATACTAATACTTATCATCAAACCCGAATTACTTTAACCTCAATAACAAAATACTTCACTTCTCACATATACCCCCTGCACTGACCAACCGTGCAGCTCTAAATACAAAGGATAGGAAGAAACCGTTTTGCCAACGTCTCAAAACAATCTCTCAACGCGATCTGTCACTAAACAGGTCATTTTCACTCAACTTTTCAGCTCTAATCATAGCAAATTGTCTCCTAATATCTATGTCTCTATTAATATCTGTAACTATCTGTACAATAATGTGGTCGTGACCTCATATATTCTTTAATTTTTTCGCGTCATCTTCTGTACAAGTCGGGTAAATTTCTATTCCTGCCACCTGCCTTTTCTTCTTACTAGTATTTCTTTTTAACCGTTGTTCGTTTGTCGTGTCTGTCAATATACCATATTGCTTATACCTTCCTATTTCATCTTCTGAAATATCACTAAGCAACAACTGACTAGCCTGTTTACAGTCAATTATACCAGCTGAGGAAAAGGTTTCCCTATATTCAGAACGTGTACTACTCACATTCTTGTTATTTCTACCTCTACCTTTCACTTTCCGATCAGGAATATATTGAATGTCTCCATCTGATAAGTCTGAGGTATCTGTCGTATCAACATTTACTAGCAAACTTGCTCAGACCTGGCCTAGCAGCTTTTCTTAATTTTCTTCCTGGTGTTTCTTGTTTAACAGCGGCTTATGCTCTTACCGGAACAGTCTCTTTAATTTTAACTGGCGCAACCTTTTCTAATTTTCCTGAAGCTGGTTCTAAAATTTCTACTACTTCAGTTTGACATCCTCTTGTTATTTTGTTAAATTTTTGTACCTGGGTTTTCTTCTCTACAGTATCAATTTGAGTCTGTGTGTACTATTGTCTATCGTACTTCAATCGTCTGCGTCTGTGTCTCTCGGTCTTATTTTCTTTATCAGTAACAACTTCTTTTCCTGTCCAATCCTAACATTTGCAAGCAATTTAGGAGCAGTTGGAATCTTATTTGTGTGTTCTACTCTGTCCTTCAACCCTGACTTTAAATATTTCTCTGTCTTTGTTCAAACCAGTCATCACGCCTTTTTCTTGCGGCTGCGCTATGGGAGGGCCAACCCCACGATTTCTTTGAAAGGTTTCTCTCGGGCCCATTTCTGTACCTATGACACCTATACAAGTTCCACATTTCACTATTACCTCCCCTTTCACCGCCCTTTACCTTATAGACATCTGGTCTTGGTTCATCGTGACCCCCCTGCATACGTGGGATAATATCGTCTTCTGTCTCCATTAACCACTGGCTGTCCCCCTGCCATTCCTTCTCACTCTATCGCACTCCACATTAAATCTATAGGTCTCTTGCCCAGTCGTTCTTCTCCGTAAACCTTCTATAAAATTCTCAACCTCACCGACTGACACTTTCAATTCTTTTAGCCACACCTTCAAACTTTCCAAATCTGTTCTGAACCCTTTCATGTTCTTTGCTACGTGTCCCAATGAAGTAATAATTAATATAATTAATATCAATCAGAATCAAAACTATTTAATCTAATTAAGTAAGGTTACTTCACCGGCATGTTAGTCCTATCCTCTGGTTACATATTGATGACGTCGATGACACTCAGAATAACATTCAGTAACTGACCAAGGCAAGCTCCAGCAATTCAGTAAGTTCAGGTCCCGAAAACACAGTAACTCCCGTAAGCTCAGCACAGCAACGACCACTGCCTTCAATGCCACGAGCGCTTGGAATTATCTGCCACCCTTAGTCGGGCTTTTGACTGCCGCCTTTAGGTAGGCACTTGATGGAAACCGACCACACAGCAATGCTTCACCCTTGGACGGGCCTTTGACTGTCGCCTTTAGGTAGGCACTTGATGGAAACCAACCACACAGCAATGCTTCACCCTTGGACGGGCCTTTGACTGCCGCCTTTAGGTAGGCACTTGATGGAAACCGACCACACAGCAATGCTTCACCCTTGGACGGGTCTTTGACTGCCGCCTTTAGGTAGACACTTGATAGTTGGTAAACAGACCGTCGCCCGTGGGAAATTTGTGCGGTTCGCTGAACCAATCACGCACAGCTAGCCGCTCTTAGATCTTGAAAGCTGGTAAACAAACTGTTGAAATTCTCACTGTCTTTGCAGGAGCCATATCTTTCGCAGAAGTTCAACGACAGTTTCAAACCGTGCCTTTGGGGAATTTCTGTTAGTGAACTCAAATCCGCGACAACAACCAGTTACTTATCCTGGTACGGCACCAAATCTCCATCTATAACAGTGCAGTGGTGGAGATGATGAATACGGTCCGTGTCGATAATGGAAGATGAAATCATACTCAACGCGTTGGTTTGAGTTCTTCTAGCGTTTATTGGTTGGCACGTAGCAAAAGGAGTATGCAATTATCCAAAACATTGATGGCAGTACATCGAACCGTGAACGTTGTATGTTCATAAAAAATATAGAGTCCGCATTTCTTTCAGATGACTTCCCAAGTACGACCGGTTCGTTGGCTCCCCTAGCAGTAACTAACTTTGTGACCACTCTGTCGTCACAGCCTAGCTACATAGTAGCCCTTAGCTACTTCCTACTATGGTGCTTGCCCGTGCACTGCTCCATTATTGACTATGCACACTTCACTGCCTCTTCCTCCTATAACTAACTCTGTTATAATATCTCCATAGAACTTGTCCTCAAATGAAGCAGTTGTGGGGTAAATTATATTTCGCTGTTCTGCATATATTGGGCACACCTGCAGCAAATGTTTAGTTGTCAATTTACCAGTTCCACAATTACATTCATCGGCATCTCCTATCTTTAGTTTATTGAACAAGTGGTATTTCAGCCTGTTATGTCCTGTGCGGAGTCTGAAGATTGTTACTTGTTCTCTTCGGTCGAGTTTGTAATATGCATCATCCTTCTGGTGGCCTGGTTGCTCTGATTCCCATTTGGTTCTATAAGTGCTTTTTATAAACCTCTTTGCTTCATTATAGGTTATGTCTATGTCAGGCTGTGGTAGTCGTCCACCCTCTTTTGCCCGTCTGTCAGCCTCTTCATTTCCAGGTATACTGCAATGTAATGGGATCCACTGTATTACAACTTTTTTGGATTTCTGACAGTCTATAGAATTCTGCTCTTAGGTCTGCTAGTTCTATACTGTTTATGCTCTTTAGTATTGAGACAGCTGACTTTGCATCTGTGAAGATAGCTATTTGCTTCTCTTTATTTTCCTCCATCAAGAGCATTTCTGCTGCAGTTTTCAAAGCTTCTACATCTGCTTTGAAGTTACTTGAAAATTTTCCAGTTGCCATTGACTGTGTTTTTTTCACTCCATTTTTTTAAATTTAGGAGAATTCCTCCTTTTCCATTTTCTATTGAATTTTTGGCTGATCTGTCTGTATATGCATTGGTCCAATTGCTACTTGGTAATGTTCTTTTATGTAGTTTAGAGCGATTTTTCTTCTTTCTGTTTCATTCTGAGTGTTCTTTTTCTCAATACCAGAAATGTTTTCTATCATCTCAGGCAGTTGCTGCTGTCTCCGAGCTGGGAAATTGTGTGCATTATAAATGCATTTGACTGTTGATATGTTAAATATAGGATCTGCCCTAATCTTTCGTTTTGCAGTTTCTACAAAGTTGCTACGCTTCATTCTTCCATTTCCAAAACCATTAAACCTGTTATGTTAAGGACGTTCATTTGAAACAAGTTCCAATGGCTTTATTACAAAAGCATGAAAGAAACATTAACAGGTGTGGTAGAATTAAACAAATCGTTCATTTTGAATGAATTATGCACCTTGGGTTGGTCAGAAGAAGTCGCCGTAGGCATTCAGGCAAGTATCCCATTGCCTAGGTAGGCGGCGAATGCCGCCCGAAAAAAAAGGATTGTGGTTGCTCACTGAACCAAGTGTTTACCGCGTTCATTACGTCTGCATCTGTGTGAAATCGGTGCTCTTTGAGAGCTTTATTTAGAGGTCCGAACAAATTAAAATCACATGGTGACAAATCAGGACTATAGGCTGGATGTTGCAGAATTTCCCACTTCTTCCTTGCTAATGCTTCCTGCACAATCTTTGCGATATGCTGACGAGCATTATCGTGCAATAAAATCACACCGCAAGAAAGCATGCCGGGTCGTTTATTCTTGATTGAGTTTTGCAGCGTGTCTATTGTTTGCAAGTAGTGGGCAGAGTTGATGTTGACACCAGGTTCTTTAAAGTCGGCCAACATGGTCCTTCATGGTCAATAAATGCGCTTAGCATAACTTTACCAGTGGAAACCTGTAACTTGAATTTTTTAGCTTTTGGTGATCCAGCATGCTTCCATTGCATGCTCTCTCTCTCTTTTGCTGCTCGGCTCAAAGTAGTGACACCATGATTCATCGTCTGCCACTATGCGGAAGAGAAATCCATCACCCTCCACTCTGTAACGCAGCAAGTGGTTCAAATACCACCCCATGCTTTCCTCTTTTTGGTGGTCGGTCAACATCCGTGGTACCCACTGTGAACACACTTTCCGATATTGCAATTTCATACAAACGACCTTTTGAATTGTCCCAATTGACACATCAAATTTTTTCGATAGCGAACGTATGCTTCGACAACGTTTCGTCTGTACTGCTGCATCAATTTTGGCAATGGTTTTTTCTGTTGCATCAATATGAGCTTGACACGGTCGTCGAAGATCTTTCGTGAACTGACGTCCTTTCCGAAACATTCATGCCCAGTCTGTCACTGTTTTCTTCGGCACACATGTGTTACCGTACGCTGCCTGCATTCTTCGATAAATGTCAACTGGTCGACATCCTTCAAATGAAAGAAACTGAATCACCGCTCTTTAAGCTTCTTTGGACGGATTTTGGATCAACCCGGCCATTTTCTGAAATGTCATAAACATAACCTATGCATCATAGGACGATAAGCACGTGCTCTTTTATTCATTGGTCAGTACTTATCACATGACTATGGCATGATCATGTTCAACGTACGCAATTACGCGCGGTGCGGCACGAACGGATTTCATATGAACGCCCCTATACATAGGGTGTTCTGTTAATCTTCTAAATTGTTCTGCTTGTTGCTTGCTCTCTGCTATCTCTTCTATCCTGCATTGGTTGTAAACAAGTGATCTTTTCTAGTTAATTGATAGGCGTTGTCTTCAGGCTTCCAGTTATGATTCGCATTCCATGATTTTGGACTCTACTTATTTTGTTAAAGTTTGACATAGCTGATGTTGCCCAAGCTGCGATACCATATTACAGTACTGGCCTCACCCGTCCAGTATATAACTTCTTGAGAACTTTCTCATTTGCTCCCCACGTTGTACCAGCAAGCATTTTCATGACTGCTATTCTTTGCCTTGCTCTTGTTCGATTTTTCTCAACCTGTGTCTTCCATGTCAGGCGACGATCAAAGGTGACTCCTAGATAGTTTGGATTATCTTCATGGCGCAATATTTGTCCATTCAATACCACCTTAGGTTAATGTGTTTTATTTTGGGAGGGAGAACATTGTGCATGTTGTTTTCTCCTCACTTATCTTTACTAGCCATGATTTTGACCAGACCTCTAGCGCTATAAGGCTTGCTGTATTTTGCTGTTAGTTGTACTAATATATTCTTCAGATGCCCATATGGCTAGGTCATCTACAAAGGAGGATGTGTGTACATTGGCTGGAAAATGATCCAAAATGTCATTTATGTATGTTAGGAGTAATGTTGGTGAAATAACTCCTTGGGGGACACCTTGCTCCAACAGCATCATTTGGGTTGTTTGTCCTTGTACTTTTGTCCAGACAATTCTGTTCTCAAGGTAGTGGCTGATCCATTTGTACATTTTCCCACAAATGTGAATTTTTTACAGTTTTACGTTCAGTCCTTCCTTCCATACTTTATCAAATGCTTTTTCTAAATCTATCCAGACCCCGCTAGTGTTTGCATTTTCTCTTTGAAGGCATCCTCTATTTCATGAGCTAAATAGGTTATTTAATCTAGAGTGGATCTGTACTTTCTGAATGCTGCTTGGTGTATTGTTAAGAGTTCGTTTTCTTCCAGATGCCATGTTAGCCTGCCATTGATAATGCGTACCATTAATTTTCCTACACAGCTAAGTAGACTGATAGGTAGACAGCCATTTGGTTCTTCCAGATCGTTTCCTTTCTTTGGGTCTAGTATTATTATAGCTTCTTTCCATGCCTGTGGGACTATTCCTCTCTTCCAGCTGTAATTTAGGACTGCTAGCAGTTTCTTTTTTGTCTAAGTGCTTACTCCTAGTGATTCCATCCTTTCCCGGTGATTTCTTCATTTTTAGGGTATTCGTTGCCTGTTCCATTTCTTCCATTGTTAGATTTGCCATCATATATTCTGCTGCTGTTCTGTAATATCAATGTGGTCTGCACTAGCATAGTGTTTCATTAGTGCATTTGCAGCCTTTTTTCCTGTAAGCAAGGCATTTCCTTGTTTAATTGTTATTTGTTTGTTTCTACGTCCTTCATTGTTCATGGCTTTCATTAGTTTCCATTTTTTCCGCCAACAATCTTGTTATTTGATTTACTGTTCTTTTATATTTTTCTGAGATGGCTTTGAGAGAGATGTTCGCTTCAGTTGTTTGTTCTCTCTCTGTTGTCTTCCTGACATCTGCACCTTTGTCCTCCAAAATGTGTAGTTCTTCAGTCCAGTATGGTTTGTAATTTTTCCTCGCTCCTCTTTGAATGGATTCAGTGGCCGCCTGTATTATTGCTCTGGTTAGATTTTCCACCATTTGCTTCATGTTGCCATATCGTGTATTTATTTTTTCACAATATTTGTCTGTTAGTATAGCAATCTGCCCCAATCTGATCGTTTGTAATTCCAGCGGGCCAAAGGCTTTTGTTCCTGTGGAACATACTCCATATTCATTACAAGCTTGATTGGTCTGTGGTAAATACCTGCTAATTGGTCAAGCAGATGGCGATAGGTTTTGTGGAGGATGTCTCCTGTGCAGAAAGCTAAGTCTGGAGTAGAAGTGGTAAAACATCTTCTAGAGTAGAAGCTCGGTGTGTCATCCACTTTGTTGAGTAGATGGAGATTTGAGTCTATTTCCCAGTCTCCGACAATAATGCAGTTTGTGTCAGTTATTTTCATGTTTGAGAGTGTAAGGTCCTTATTTGCTGGGCTATACAGATTGTAAATTCATATTTTCACGTCCTTTATCATGATATCAACACCTATAATTTTCTGTTTGGTTGTCAGAGATCACAGATACTTCGCTGCAAGGTATTGTATTTCGTGTAAGTATTAGAACTCCTCCTTTGTGTCCTTCGCGGTCGAAACGTGTGGCCCGATATCCTCTGACTGAGAATCTGCGATCGGGTTTGAGGTGTGTCTCTTGAATGTATGCCACATCTATTCTATCTTTATGAAGACGCTGTGTTCGGGAGACTTTCTTGTTATAAACTCCTTCGGCATTCTACTATAGTATGTTGAGTGTCCGGGGTGTTTGATAAATAGCTCTTAAACTACTCCTCTGTGCCTTGACTCCACAGCAAAGGGAAAGGTGACCACCAGTAGTCATGGGTGGACCTGCTCTAGGCAGGGGGCCCGGCACTATCACCACCTGACCAGACTTCACGGGACTAGCACCATAAGGATTAATTTTAATTTGTGACATCATGAATTAAGTTACGTTGCACTGCTTTGTCAAGCCTGTGGCTCAGTACATCCGATTTCGACAAGCATTTTTTTGGGTGCTTTCCCTGTCTTTGACTGTCCCCAATATTCCTATAAGGCAGCAGGTTTGTGTGTTGCTTGATCTGGTTCCTTTCCCTTGACCTGTCCGACATGGGTGACCCTACCGATAGCTGTGCTACCGTCGGCATAGCTCTTGGGTCATTGAAACGCGCAAGTCCCTCTACCTCGTCACGGTGGACACACAGCAGAGGGGGTCTTCGTTATTCAAATACTGACCAATAACAAGATATCAATTAAAACGAGAAAAAGAGTGTTGAAGTGCTACATAGAACCTGTACTTTTGTATGGATGTGAAGCGTGGACAATGAGCAGACAAGCTGAAAAACATATGATGGCTGTGGAAATGTGGTTTATGTGGAAACTGCAAGGAATACCATGGACAGACAGAAAAACCAACGAACAAGTCCTTCAAGAAACAAATGAATATCGTAAACTGATTAAAGACATTAGACGTAGACAGTCACAATTTTTGGGGGCATGTTATGAGAAGAAATGATTTGGAGAACTTGATGACGAAAGGCAAGATCGAAGGGAAGAGACCAAGGGGAAGACTGAGAAGTAAATACCTGGGTGGCTTGGCCAAGTGGCATGATTGAGACAGGAACACGGAGCTGATCCACGACTCTGGTGATCAAGTGAGATGGCAAAACATGACTGCCCACGCTTATCGGAATGACACATGATGGATGGATGGAGTTGTTTCTGTTTTATTGTATTTTTATGTTATAGGGTGGTGGTGGGAGTGACGAGTTTGTTTTAGAATAGCTTTCTTCTTTGGAAGTCTGACTATACCTCTCTTCGTGCTGCAAATTATGAATTATTATCCAAAACAGTTAGCATTTCATTTGCAATAGCATCCTGCCATTATGATTTCTTCTTTCTTAGGATATTCAATTCCTGCTCAGTTTCTATTATTTCTAATCTTGCCACTAAATATTATGCTGCTATCTTATTGTTAAATATCTATTCGTTTTATGTTGTATTTTTCCCCTTCTGTTCTGTTGTGACATTAATGTAGTTTGCACTATATATAATTTCATCAGTGCATTTGCAACTTATCCCCTATGTGAGCATGACGTTTCCTTGCTTAACGATTATTTGATTGTTACTTGGTCCTTCATTATTTGCGGTTTTAAGTAATTTCCATAGTTTGCTTCTATCTTTGTCTAAGTTTTGTTTTTACCTCTCTAACAATCTCTTGTTGCCCCGTGTTTCTTTCTTGCGTATGTGTCTATGTGCTGCTATTCACGTCCACAAGTCGCTTGATGCAACTGTTCAGGCACGGCTGTGACTGTCAGACGCGGGAACGTGGACTGCCTTTGTGTCCGGTATGCAACAATAACGGAGTTATTTCTTGGTTTGAATGACCTCCTTAGAGAAAACCTACCGTCGGCTTCAACATTACTATTCTATTCCTTTATGAAATTTCACATTTTTGTAAAATGTTTAACATAGAATAAATTATAACTTAAGAATGCATAGCTTTTATTGTCGCATTAAAAAATAATAGCAACACATTTACACTTCAAGAATAAGGGACAATACAACAAAACATCAGGCCTGCCGTTTAACTGGATGATATATGAAATTAACATAAAACTCACTACGGTTATTATAACACTACTTTTCCGATCCATAGTACACAGCCAGGCTGAATACCGTTTGCTTCTCTGACCTATTTTCACGAAGCTGTCGATGTAAAACTGATCCTAAGGGGAACACCAAAGGTCAAATCGGGCCGCTTAAAGAAAACAGATGAGAGATAAAGTGGTTGTATGCTTGTGAACGTGTACACTTGGAGATGCCTGGTTGCTTGTGAACGTGTACACTTGGAGATGCCTGGTTGCTTGTGAACGTGTACACTTTGAGATGCCTGGTTGCTTTTCAGAAGAAGAAAAATACTTTGTTTATAACGTTCTCTTACATACGTTATCAGTTGCTGCATTTGATTAACCAATAGATGCATAGGAGATGAAATAACTGTGAGATAACATTATGTTTCATGGTAGAAGGTTGTCTCATAGTAGATACTGTCATTGGGGCATGAAGTGTAGGCCTTCACATACGAAAAATGATAAGAAATGACTAATTACCTTCCTCGTCGCCTTTTCTTCTCAAATAATGTTCACTGTTCACAGAATTGTGACATTTTTTTTATTAGGCTGACTATCTGGGAGCTACTGCTAGACAATGAAACATAATTCTGTTACTTCTAAGAGTTGAACCCAGGACCACAGTACAGACACAGTACAGACACAGTACAGACACAGTACAGACACAGTACAAAATCTTCATCTTACAAACACTTGGTGCCAAATTATTGCATGTGTATATTCCCGCCGAAAATGGGCAAATAATAAAGAAATGAATAATAAAATTGTGTGTGCTCGGACAAGCGAATATGTGTTCGTTTTGGAGGCGTGACCATCGAATAATCACATAGTTTAATGGGACTTTATACAATCCTATCTTATTGACTGATACAGAGAAAAAGTCAATGATGCTATCTTTTTGGGGCAGGTCCTAGCAGAAGGATTATCACCAGCTACATATGTAAGCTCCACCATTCTCCTAGCTTTTATACATGAAAGAATCAGCCAAATTGAAGCCGAAAGTGTCCTTTCAACTGATAACAAATAAAAACCGATGAAACATAGAACAAAGTCATGAGAGTGTTAATACTGGGGGACACACTTTAACTGAAGATCGTAACAGACTGTCTGACGATTGCCAACCTTGAAAACTTCAATTAGAATTTCCCATGACGTCCACACCACATTTACTTAGAGCTACAAAGTAGCCTGTCAAAATTGTAGTCTTGCATTGAGTACATACCAACCAAGGGGTCATTACAGTTCTTGTGCTCCAGTGCGTTATAAACATGATCTCACCCATGTTACTTATCCCGTAATCAACCATACATGATTTTTGTTGCTACTCTAACGCAAGAAGCCACATGCATCAAACAATAAAACACATTGCCGAATATCATTCAGAATAGGATCAACAAGAAAATCGACGCTGAAATTCAAAGAGAAAATTTTGACTGTCGACAGGACAGTACACAAAAATAGCTATTTTTTCGTTCTGCAATACTAGTCCGGTTAGCGGGGTAGGGGTATCCCCTATCAAAGGAGATGTAAGACGCCTCCTTTCCTCAGTTAGTCTACGGGACACCCTTGGGCAAGGTGGAGTACCCGTTTAGCCCCCCGATCAGGGTTACGTGAAGCCATGGAAGCAGGTGGTGGATGGAGTGTGAGAGCAGCCGACAGATTGTTGTTGGTTATGGTCTTGCACTCTGCGGCGATAGGCAGATGATCTCATCAGTAGAGACAATGGCTATGGCCACCGACTAATACACTCACTGCCCAGAAGGAAAGCAATGGCAAACTACCTTCTGCAAAACTTGCCAAGAAACCATAGCAACCATGAAAGAAAACATAATAAGAAAGAGATCTGGTGGCGAGACCCCTTTTGTCAGGCCAGGCAGATCAGATAACACTGGGGATGAGTGTGACACAGGGACCAGTACTAGTAATCGTGATGACGGAGTTAATCCTGACTGTGTTACCAAGGAAATCCCCTGTGTCAGACTAAGAAAGAGAGTGAGAATAGCAACGTGGAATGTGAGAAGTCTGTATGAGGGAAAGCTTAAAGTAGTGTGTGATGAGATTGAGAGGTTAAACATTCAAATTTTAGGAATTAGTGAACATCGCTGGAGCGGCAAGGGACATTTTACAACTGAAAATGGAAGTATTTTCATTTATTCTGGTAGAGACGCCGGAGGCCAGAGTGGAGTGGCATTTTGTTTAGATAAGACAACTGCAAAATCTTTAATGGGATATAATCCAGTTAGTGATAGAATCCTCACTATTAGACTTAAAGGCCGTCCCAAAAACACAACTCTCATATAGATATATGCACCTACTTCAACAGCAGAGGAGGACGAAATTGAAGATTTTTACAACACACTACAAGACACATTAAATAAGATTGCTCATAATGATATAACAATAATAATGGGAGATTTTAATGCAAAAGTAGGTGCAGGAAGAGCTGAAAATGAGAGTCACGTTTTAGGAAAATTTGGATTAGGAAAAAGAAATGATGCAGGTGACAAATTAATTGAATTTTGCACAGAAAATGAGTTAACGATAGCCAACACGCTTTTTAAACAACATCCAAGAAGACTCTTCACATGGAAGTCTCCAGACAGTATTACCAAAAATCAGATAGATTATATTTTAATACAAAGAAGATGGAGATCAAGCATAACATCTACAAAAACCCTACGTAGTGCAGACTGTGATACAGATCATCAGTTAATAGGCAGATCTGAAATTAAAATTCAAAAAGCTTATCCGAGGACCAATGCCACTTCGTTTTGATCTTACAAACATACCGGATGCATACACTGTAGAAGTTAGGAATCGCTTTGTGGTCTTGATGTCTGTACAAGAAGACATGACACCTGATGAACTGGCAGTAGAAGCTAGAGATATCTTGATAACTGCAGCCAAAGATTTAATTCCGACCAAGAAAAAGCAACTTAAGCCATGGATTACATCAGACACATTAGAATTAATAAAACAACGAAGGGAACTGAAACAGAAAGGAGGTGAATCCGATAACAGCAGGATGAAGTATAAATCTTTAACTCGAGAAATAAGAAAGAACACAAGAAAGGACAAAAATCAATATATACAAGATTGCTGTACCAGAATAGAGCAATATCATAAGACTGGAAGAGATTATGAAATGTTCAAAGAAATGAAGTTATTGACAAGAAATGTTCAACCTCACTTGAATGTTATCTGTGACAAGATGTGAAATACCTTAACAGAATCTAGACAAATTCTAGAAAGATGGCAGGAGTACTGCAGTGGAATGTATGATATGAGTGACAGTGAGGATATGAATGAGATACATGAGCCAATGGCAGCAGAGACAGAACCTGAACCCTCATTAGATGAAATTGCTTGGGCTATAAAGAACCTGAAGAATGGTAAATCACCTGGATGTGATGAGATACCAGCTGATCTAATTAAAGCGGGAGGAGAAGAAAGCATACACATATATCATGCATTATGTACAAAGATTTGGAAATATGGTATATGGCCAAAAGATTGGAAGAGAACTATCTTCATTCCAATACCAAAAAAGGGCAACCTGAAATTATGCACCAACTATAGAACTGTTATCCTGATCAGTCATGCAAGTAAAATTCTACTAAAAGTCATAATGGGAAGACTTCATAAGAAAATGGAAGAAGAGATTAACGTAGTTCAAACTGGATTTAGACAAGGAAGAGGAACAAGAGATCACATATTCAACATGCGTTTAATAATAGAGAAGTGCAGAGAATTTAATGTAAACCTATTCTCATGTTTTGTGGATTATTCAAAAGCATTTGACTGTGTACAACATCAGAAACTTTGGGAAATCATGAGGATATGGGCTTTCCATCACATGTAGTACAACTCATAAAAATGCTCTATCTAGACCAACAAGCAGCAGTTAGAATAGATGGCGAGGCATCAGATTGGTTTGACATCAAGCAAGGAGTCCGTCAGGGCTGCGTGCTGTCACCCTATTTGTTTAACCTGTACGCCGAAAATATAATGAGAAATGTAAGAGATGATATAAACAGGGAGCTATATGATGCCCTAAATATCGGCGGTCATGACATACCGGAGATTCGATATGCTGATGATACAGTATTACTATCCACAACACAGAATGACATAGAAAACCTAATAGCCTCAACCCAATTGAATAGTGAAAATCACAACTTATATCTTAACATAGCAAAAACAAAGATAATGCATACAGATAAAACTACTATGGAGAAAGAAATATACATTAATGGGGGAAAATTGGCGGTAGTGGAAAATTTTGAATATCTTGGTTCATTGATTACCAACAACGGTGACACAATGAAAGAAATTAAACGGCGACTATCAATTGCTCTTCAAAGACTAAAACAGCTGAATAAATTATGGAGTGGGACAGATAGAACTACAAAAATTAGATTTTTAAGAGCATGCATCTTTCCCATTGCAACATACGCCTGTGAGACATGGACACTTACTAAACAAGCTGAACAGCGCATAAACGCCTTTGAATATAAATGTTATAGACGAGTTCTAAGAATATCTTGGGTAAAGAAAAGAACAAATGCATCCATACTTCAAGAGTTGAATATTGAAGAAGGTTGGCTACTAAAGACGATAAAACAAAGAAAATTGAAATATTTTGGTCACTTGAAACGTCACGAAAGTCTGGAGAGAACAATAATGGAGGGGTATATGCCTGGGAAGAGAGGAAGAGGAAGGCCAAAGAGAAGATGGGTGCAGGATGTGGCGGATGATCTCCAGATGGGTGTATCAGACGCGGGACATCTTGCTTATGATCGAGAGGTTTTCCGGAAGGTTGTTATGGGAGCGAGGTTCTGCAAAGGACATGCTACTGAATGAATTACAATGCTAGTCACAAAACAACTAGATATTCAAAAAAGCATATAGAAATACTTTGTCTAGCAAACATTCACTTGAACACATTGTTGACCAATGAAAGACATTAAAGAACTATGATACGTGGAAGATCTAAGAAAGAATGAAATACTATGAACAGTTATGGTCGTAACTAGGAAGAAAGAAATACCACAATGTAATATACAAGTAAATGGGAATATTCTTCAACAAGTGAACAGGAACAATTATCTCGGAACAGTAATAACATCTTATGGGAGATGCCTTGAAGAGATTAGAACAAGAATCGCCATGGCAAAAGTAGCCTTTAGCAAGATGAAAAACATACTGACCAATAAAAAGATGTCAACTGAAACGAGAAAAAGAGTGTTGAGATGCTACATAGAACCTTGTCGTAGTAATCCTTTATTACTTTAGTGTCGTCCCTGGCGTGAGGGGAATCAACACCCACAATTTTTTAACCCATTATTATTGTCCTAGAGAAACCACCAGAATCCGTCCACAAAACTCCCTCAGTCTGTAGACACCTCTTTCTTTTGTGTGTCACCAAATTGTCTGGACGCAGAGGCGTCGAGAAGTTGTTTTTCTCTTTATTTTTCCCAACTCAATGTGGACATCTGGCTGGTGTCCCCTTTCATCTGGGAAATTGTCTCCTGTCTGTGATCTAGAGAACCTTCTCCACATCACAAGACTCCATCCGACGTCTGGCCAGACATTCCGTCTATCACTTCAAAGGCTGACTCCCGCTTTGTAGACGGATGGCGCCATTGTACGTTATACATTATACGCGCCATTATACAACCCACATCATACAGAAATGCCGACCTTTTGCAGACAGTTTTCGCGACGTATTTTCTTCCTCAGTCTATACAACATCAAAGAGTTGCCGGTGTCTGTGCAGACGAATGTCTCTTTTTTTTCATCGATCGAACTATCAAGTTTATTTTTCGTGACAAACCTGATTTTTTATTTGGATGTAAAGCTTGGACATTCAGCATTCAGGCTGAAAAACATCTGATAGCTGTAGAAATGTGGTTTCTGAGGAAAATGCAAAGAATACCATGGACAGCCAGAAAGACCAATGAACAAGTCCTTCAAGAAACAAATGAAGATCGTAAACTGAAACTGATTAGAGACATTAGACGTAGACAGTCACAATTTTTTGGGCATGTTATGAGAAAAAATTATTTGGAGAACTTGGTGACAACTGGTAAGATCGAGGGGAACAGACCAAGGGGAAGACCTAGAAGCAAGTACCTGGATGTCTTGGCCTTGTGGCATGGTCGAGACAGAAACACGGAGCTGATCCATGACTCTGGTGATCGAGTGAGATGGCAGAACATGACCGCTCACGTTTAGCGGCATGGCACATGATGGATGGACACGACCATAATCTGTGTCTTTTTACAATTTAATTATAACCCTTGTTGTTCACTGTGTATAACGACCGCATGTACTAAATGTCGCAGGTTCTGTTCATTGTCTGCAATTAAGACTGTTGATTCCTTCCATATCTTCAATATTTCTGAAAATACTTTCACGTTACAGGGAAAACAGATCTGGAGACATTACACATCCCTGTCTCACACCTCTCTTAATAGGCTGATATTGGCTTACTTCATTATCAACTCTTATGGCAGCTTGTTGTTTCCAATATATGTTTTTTTCACAAGTCTAAGGTCTTTTCCATCAATTTGTAGATCTTCAAGCATCCTTATCATGTTGACATGTCTCACTTTATCGAAAGCCTTTGTGTAGTCAATAAAGCAAAGGTGTAGATCTTTGTTTACTTCTAAAGAACGTTCGATTACGGTTCTCAGTATATACACAGCATTTACTGTACCTTTCCTTCTACAAACCCACATTGTTCTTCTCCTGTTTCATGTTGTATTTCCCTCCTAACTCTTTGCATGATAATTCTTAGCAAAATTTTCGTGATGTGACTCATTATACTAATTGTTCGATGTTGATCACATTCCAAGGCTCCTGATTTCTTTGGGATTGCAATAAATACAGAATTACATAACTCCTGAGGTATATTTCCAGTATCATATATTATATTAAGCAGACTGGTAACTTTATCTATTCCATATTCTTCTAAAGCATTAATCATTTCTGTTGTGACGCTGTCTGAACCGGTGGTCTTGCCAGATTTCATTTGGTTAAGAGCATTCTGAACTTCTGTCTTCAAAATTGCTGGTACTTCATTATTATTTTGAACATCATACTGTTCGTCTCTGTTATCGTCATAAAGGTTTTTAACGTAATCTGACTATACATGTAAGATCTTATCTTTTTCTATTATGACTCTTCCATATTTTGTCTTTAGGCAGCCTGCTTATGTACGTGTTCTTTGATTAGTAAGCTCCTGAATTCTTTTGTGCATTAGTTTCGCATTTTTACTGCTGTGTTGTTTTTCAATTTTTCTGCAATTTTTCTCAAGCCATGTTTCTTTTGCCTCCTTACATAAGGTTCTGACTTTTCTGTGAGATTCTTCATATTTGGCAGGATCATTTTTGTTCTGTCTTCTTGTTTCCATTAGTTGTAAAATTTCTTCAGTCATCCATTTCTTACGGCCCACTTTCTTTGCTTTTGGAATAGTTTTTTCTGCTGCACAACTGATTGCATTCTTCAGCATTTCCCATTGATCATCTACATCTTGAAATAGGATCTCTAGGTCAGACAATAAATCAAATTTGTTCTTTACTTCTATGTTAAAATTATCTTGTATTTCTTTGTCAGTTTTCAATTTGCACAAGTCATATTTAGGGTTTCCTGCTGTATACTTGACTTTCTTTAACTTTACCCTCAATGTGCCTGTAATTAATCTGTGATCACTGTAACAGTCTGCATTTGGAACTGTTTTTACGACTGTTAACGCATTTCGAAACTTTTTGCTAATCAGGATGTAATCTATCTGGTTTTTAATCCTTCTGTCTGGACTCTTCCATGTCCATAATCTTCTAGGATGCTGTTTAAACCAGGTGTTTCCTACAACCATTTTTTGTCGATATTTTTGTTTGACATGTTTTGTCGATATTTTTTTTTCCTCATTTGAAATTGAGTCTCAGCAGCTGTATATTCGGCTTGCTCCTTCCAATTTTTAACTTCTAAGGGATTATTAAGGTACGTAACATGCGCATAGACTCTTAGGTTTTCGTCCTTCTTACCGAAGTTAGGCGTTCGATCATTTTCATAATCTTGTAAATCGCATACTGTCCATACCGGGAATCGTAAGATGCTTGCATGAGTTAGAGGCGGGAAGTCGGAGCTTTAATCCGTTAACCCCACGCCCAGGTGCATACAAACTAATAGCAATATAACATAACACAAAGTAATGCAGCTTTAGAGAGGACAAACTACTAGCGGACGGATATTTCTATAGAAATAGAGACAACTAATCGTGCACATAAACTTATATACAGATTGGATAGACCAGGCATCTTCTCAACGATTCATTCTGAAAGAATCACGCTTCTCGATCACAATGTTTTTTTTACTTTATATGCATGAGTGTGTGCCATTGACTGTCTCTGTCACTCTCTATTAATCAACCTACTAATCCTTCATTTATTGTGTTTCCCTTGTGTTGTACGTGATCTCTCTTCTTGCCTGCATCCTTATCCGCAAGTTTACTACCCGCACGTGGAGGGCCATGTTTGCAAATGCGATTACATTTCCTGTACAGAGAACTTAAAACAGACAATGTGACGCCATTACATTTGGAGGCCAGGTAGATACAGGACTGGAAAGATAATATCTTGACTACGGTCGTCTTCCATGAAAGACGCTAGGTTGGGTTTCAGACTTCCCCAGTCAAACAGATGCTTATCTCGGTATTTTGACTGTCTACTGTCCGGCAATAGTGTTATTTCAGGAGTTTAGACTGTCTACTCTCTCGCAATAGTGTTATTTCAGGAGTGTAGACTGTCTACTGTCCGACAATAGTGTTATTTCAGGAGTGGAGACCGTCTACAGCCCGGCAATAGTGTTATTTCTTCTTCTTCTTCTCTTCTTCTTCTTCTTCTTCTTCTTCTTCTTCTTCTTCTTCTTCTCTTCTTCTTCTTCTTCTTCTTCTTCTTCCGCGTTCGTCCGGAATGTTGTTTTAGAGTAATTACCTTGTGCCTGTTTACAGCAGTGCTGCGATATTTGAACCTTTCGGCCGACACATCCCCGACTTCTTCAGTAATTTGTTGGCCGGGTTACCTTCCCGGGTGTTTCGTAGGATGTTTGACTCTCACTGTTTTGGTGTTATCCGCATCCCAGCTGGCCCATTTATAACAGCTTAAGACATCCTGGACAGCCCTCAATCGAAGGCAGGAGCAGACCATGGGCATTCCCCGCCATCTTAGGAGGTTTCCATAATTGCAGAGCGCTCTTGTACTGGCCTCACCCAAGGAATCGTCTCGTCCTGCACACGGCTGTTTAGCCTCACTTTCATATATTGGTCTTCGATTCACCACAGGCCCCTTCCTCCGGAAACCAGAAGAATGCAGTCTGCAGATGACACTGACACATTGAGCTTTCGATTCGGACGTTCTACGGAATGGATTTGTAAGCCATGCACTATTCCATTTCGTGCCACTGGAACACTTTTGCCACCGACATACTCTGCTATGAAGAGTGGCAGGCTAAGAACTTCTTCATGCACCTTTAGATGTCAACCTGAATATAGTTAAAGAAAGCTGTAGTCAACTTGAGCTTGTCCTCAAATGAAGCAGGTGTGGGGCAAAATATCTTTCTCTGTTCTGCATATATTTGACACTCTCACAGCAAATGTTTAGCTGTAATTTTACCAGATCCACAATTACATTCATCGGTATCTCCTATCTTTAGTTTATTGAACAAGTGATATTTCAGCCGGTTATGTCCTGTGCGGAGTTTGAAGATTGCTACTTGTTCTCTTCGGTCGAGTTTGTAATAATCATCATCTTTCTTGTGGCCTGGATGCTCGGATTCACATTTGGTTCTAAAAGTGCTTTCTATAAACATCTATGCCTCCTTATAGGTTATGTCTATGTCAGGCTGAGGTAGTCGTCTGCCCTCTTTTGCTAGTCTGTCAGCTTCTTCATTTCCAGGTATACTGCATTGTGATGGGATCCACTGTATTACAACTTTTTTGGATTTCTGACATAGACCATGGAGTGCTGCTCTTAGGTCTGCTAGTTCTGTGCTGTTTTTGCTCTTCAGTATTCAGACAGCTGGCTTTGCATCTCTGAAGATTTGCTTCTCTTTATTTTCATCCATCAAGAGCATTTCTGCTGCAGTTTTCAAAGCCTCTATTTCTGCTTTTGAAGTTACTTGAGAATTTTTACTTTAATTCCTCAGGCTCAAAGACCCCTCAGCCATACACCGCAAGGTACTATATTGGCAGTAAATGACAGTTAATAGACGTTGTCTTCAGACTTCCAGTTATGATGCGAATTTCTTGACTTTGGACTCTACTTATTTTGTTAAAGTTTGACATAGCTGATAGCAGCAATACCATATTCCAGTACTGGCCTCACCCGTCCAGTATATAACTTCTTGAGAACTTTCTCATCTGCTCCCCAA
>JACEFZ010019809.1:0-143912 GCA_014155875.1 Cepaea nemoralis
GGGCCCGAATCTGTTTCATGACGGTAAGTATCCAACATCAAAAAACCACCACTCGTCACAGTTCTTCCTATAGTTTTTTATTACTAGCACTGTTTTACTTTTCTATTCTTTTTTCCTTTATCATACAATACGTATGTAGTTTTAAGTATCCCTGCTTGCCAAGGTTAACATCTTTTCTTTTAAGTGTTTTAGTGGTATTTCATTTGAGCATACAGTGTTCTGTATTTGAATTGATTATTTCTTCTCAAAAAACCATTTATTTTCTGTTTGGTTCTAGAAAGTACTTTATTTGTTAAAGTGAGTACTCTTCATCTCTTCTCTGTTTCACTAGGAGAGTGGAACCTGTGGAGAAGTATAACAAATCCAGTGATAAGCGTCCGCCCCTATGCAAGTGTCCTTCTCCAGCCATAATGACAAGGCTTCCGAAGTGAACACCCGCATAAGACATATGAATTCACCAAAGTCTAAACTATCCACTAATAGAAAGCCATGGTAAATGCTATTCACTCACATCTATATTCCTATGCTAAAACTATAATCTAATATACCTTATAATAATCCTAGTCTGAATGGGAGTACTAAATGCACAATAGTATACACAAACGTTCTTCTGAACGCAGCACCACCCTTTTCATAATCCTTTGTCTCATGAACCCCAGAATCACACTAACTTCCACAAAGAGTTTGCCACTCTTTATAGGTCATTTTTTGCCGCATAGGTCCTTGACCTTGCTTGACACCTCAAGTCCCTACTTCATTATCACCGTTAGTGGAAAATTACAGATCTGAAACTTTTCCGTTATTCATACATCCAGACCGTAATATGCTGTCCAATCCTGTGCTGTTGGCCCCTTCCGTCTTGACCTATAAACACATGCGCCTGGTCACTCCGTTGTTGGTTACCCTTACTGCTTCGTTTGTTAACCCTTCTTCTACCTGGTTAGTCGGTGTATACAGTCGTCTGTCTGGGAATCATTAACTCTCAGTATTCCACGACAGTCTAGCACACAGACTATACGGAAATCTATATCGTTTTAAAGTCTCCCATACAGACTATACAGGCATGCATACCATCTCAAAGTCTCCCATACAGACTACATAGACTTGTATACCGTCTTAAAGTCTATCATACATACTATATAACTATCTATAACGTCCAAAAGTCTCCCATACAGACTGTAAGACAATATGTACCGTCTCAAAGTCTAGCATACAGACTATATGGACATCTAGACCGTCTCAAAGTCTATCATACAGACTAAATAAACACCTATACCGTCTCAAATTATATCATACAGGCTACATGAACATCTAGACCGTCTCAAATTATATCATACAGGCTACATGAACATCTAGACCGTCTCAAATTATATCATACAGGCTACATGAACATCTAGACCGTCTCAAATTATATCATACAGGCTACATGAACATCTAGACCGTCTCAAATTATATCATACAGGCTACATGAACATCTAGACCGTCTCAAATTATATCATACAGGCTACATGAACATCTAGACCGTCTCAAATTATATCATACAGGCTACATGAACATCTAGACCGTCTCAAATTATATCATACAGGCTACATGAACATCTAGACCGTCTCAAATTATATCATACAGACTACATGAATATCTATACCGTCTCAAAGGCCATCATAGAGACTATATATCCATTTACAGCGTCTTAATGTCTTCTATAAAGACTGTAAGGCAACATGTGCCGTCTCATAGTCTATCATATATACTATGTAACTATCTACAGCCTCAAAGTATCCCATACAGACTGTAAGGCAACATGTGCCGTCTGTGACAAAACGTCAGTGGCCCATGTCCTCAGGCCTTCTTTGGGTTTGGGTAAACAGGGGGAAACAGCTTTCGGGAACCCTCAGTTCTCTTATTCGCTCAATCACTATGGAAGATAGTTCTTTGGGATACTTTAACAACACGATCTTTTTAATAGAACGATTAGATATATGTCTTGTCTTGGGGGGAAACCCGATAGGGCACCTTACACCAAATACACACCAGTGCAACTTCTGGTGCAATTCATGTCCGTTCCAAGACCTACAGTTTGGTATTTGCAGCATGTCAATTTAATTCAAAGATTAGGACAACACTGCAGCCTACTACTGGGGAATGAAAAGGTAATAATTGGGTTTTATTGAATACTGCTAGACCTTGGTTTATAAAGATAACTGGTTGTCTCGACTGGTGAGACGAATTTGCGAGACGGCAGTCTTGCAATATTGGGAGTGGGTTGACCGTTGGCCAATCTGGCTAAGCGTCTTGTTCTTGGCATTGCCTGGGAACGAATCTGAGCAATATAGCTTCCCAGTGATTTCACTTGTTCTTGGCAGCAGATGGACGGGGGCTATCTTTCCTCCTACGGCCTGAACTCTGCATACTGTCGTCTTTCATTGGAAGATAATCAGTATATAGCTACGGTATGCCGGAAGGAGGGAAGGGCTCCGTGGGGATGGGTTCCACCCATCTATGATCTATCTTCTTGAGCCGGAAGAGGGGGTCCACTGTGCTATCTCTTGCGTCTTTTAGCGGATAGGGTGGCCGGGTGAACTGAATAGTTACTGGTCGATAAGATCATCTAGTTCTACGTGTAAGGTGAGGCACTGCCGGTACATTGCGGCGACAGCTCAGACAAGAGCAGCGGCCGGAAGGAGTAGTATTTTTTTTCCTATTCTTGCTGGGAATGGGGAACGACACTTCTTTATATACACATAATTACCCACACAACACCACAAGAGCTTTGTCGTGAGAAAGGCAGGGTTTGCAAGTGAGAGATAAGCCTGGAAATGAATGTGCCCAATAATAATAAAGGCTTGGTATGAGTGTGGAGAGTGAGTCTTGTAGGCAAAAAGTTCCTAGGGTGGACAACCGGACGTCTACAAGCTGGAGGTCTACTCAAGCCCGGGCGTAGCCAATCCAGGGGCTACCTGACAGGTCAGGCCCATTCATTCGGGCCTCTTATCTAATGTATTGGGTAAGGAACCTATATGTCAAATGTAGTAACTGAGGCCCTATTGGTCCTCAGGATTGTGGTACTTGAGTCAGCCTAGTCGCTCACTAATCTCTGTCATCTCCAGGGTCCTCCTTGAATTGAAGGGAGCATAAGAGATCTGCAAGGCCACGAGAGTATCACCTTAAGACATTCTCAGGTGAACCATGGACTTTCAGGACGGCCACAGGCTAATGACTCCAATCAAGGAATCAATGTCCGATTAGTCCTGATCTAGTGGCATCCTTCGGTACCCGCTCAGTACAAATCCCATCGTCAATAGTGGAGTGGTTGAACCTATGTTCCTGAATGGACCTACAGCTCATTCTCGGTCCTACTCATCCGTATCAGTGACATTGAAAAACCCATACCCATTCCACATTCACGAGCCATTCCCATTATGTGAAATCTTACCCAGCCTGGTCAGTGACATTGAAACACCCATACACATTTTCCCCTTCAAGAACTGTTCCCATTGTGACAAGTGATGTATTCCTGTACCATTGGGCTACAACGAACGCAAGACTCATTGTGTAGAGAAGACCACTGGAACGAGTAGGCCTGGTTCTACAGGCGCCTGTTGTTTGTACAACCGATCGGGAAGGAGGAAAATACCTGCGGCCCCAATCGGTGAGGCAGATGTCGACTGACGGGACTTTGTAGTACTCTTCGGTCTATGAGGGAAAGCCATGAGGCTCTGTGCCTGAACTTTATCCTTGTTGTGTCTGTTTAGAACTATCTGTTTTAACTGCCTTGATGTTTTCCTGTGCTGTTCTTTATTAAGTTAATAAATCACGTTTTAGTTTACTCCAACGATCACCGTGTTATATATGGATCAGACACGTCAGGGAATAGGTCCCGAGGTCGAAAGAGAGAGTTACAGTGAGTCCGGGGAACGGAGGAGGGTTGGCAAGCAAAGACCTATCCCAGCCAGGGCTATAGATGATTATTTAAACATTGTGACAGGGCTATTTGGGACCCTCCACGTAGCTTGTTACACCGTCTCATAGTCTATCATATATACTATGTAACTATCTACAGCCTCAAAGTATCCATTACAGACTGTAAGGCAACATGTACCGTCTTAAAGTCTATCATACAGACTATATGGACGTCTATACCGACTCATAGTCTGTCATACAGACTATATAGGCATCTATGCCGTCTCAGTGTCTATCAAGTATCATACAGACTATATGGACATCTATGCTGTCTAAAAGTCTACAGCTCAGGTTATGCAACCTTCTGTAGCGTCCCAGAGCCTCCCAAACACATGCAAGTTCGTGTGAAAGTTAAATTCAGAACCCAGAGCGCATCCTTTCATTGCGACGCAGCTTACAGAGATTATAGTTCATTATAGCGCTAGACATGACTCGAAAGTGATGAGGTGGACATAAGTTCTAAGTCGGGTATAAAGACTGCTCCAAACAACACTCGGCAAAGAACAATGACATTTAGACTCAGAGGTAACAAAGCAATTGGCAGACCCGGAAATCGATAAGTTAGCCCAACAGTAGAGGCAATGAACACACCATCTTAAGGACAGTGTATACAAGGGTCTGGTCCAGAGAACTCTTTCTAACCCGGCTCCTAAATGCGTGACAAAGAAAGAAAGAAAGAAAGAAAGAAAGAAAGAAAGAAAGAAAGAAAGAAAGAAAGAAAGAAAGAAAGAAACGTGTTCAATACTGCAGATGGCAAACTTAACAAACCCAAACGAGTAAACACATAAAGATTTCCCCCCACACACACAGTTATGTAAATGCTCACGTCATACACGGATAATATATTCCGAAATATATTTGAAAACCACGTTATATTTCAAGTATAGTCTGCCACGGTCTGAGCCATGCATAGAATAGACGTTAGTTTTGTGTTAGAGAGTATCACTATTTTAAAAAGACGTGCATATAGCCAGTTAGATCACACGGAACATATTAATTCTTGCTTTGACCTCGGTCAGATAAACGGATAAAAATAGCGACAACAAGAAATAACCGAGTTAAAATAATGCATCTGGTGACAAAATAAGAGTTACGACAGGACATCCCCCAGCGTGTAGGAAATGAATAATGTTACATACATCTCATGTACAGGTGTGGGTTTAGTGTGTCCAATGTTACTCCATAAGATACAGTGCGTGGGATGCCTAGTTTTCGTGACATGAACATTGGGTTACATTGTATCAGTGATCAAATTTGCGTCTTCAGCAAAACGCATGTTGTTTACGTTATGCCAATCAACTGATATTCCTGGCACATCTTGTATGGATCTCATTATTGTTCCACTGTACAAATTGAATAGATCGCACGATGGTACATAATCCCGTCTAACATCCTGATTAATCTGTTGACACGTTTCCTTCCGGCTGTAAGTCCTAATGGATGTTTTTTTCGTCCAGTATATCATTCTAGCTGCGACATACAACCAATCATGAACACGTCTACAAGTAGCTGAGCGAGAGGTGGTCGAGGGCCTGTACTCCACTGGGAGATGAAAGACAAAAGAAGAGAAGACATAAGGAAATAACCCCCCCCCCCCCTTTCATTGAACCCGGACCATGCGCAGTAGCCTCTTTCTATAACTGTTCTTTGGATAGCACGTGGTATCATTCCAGTTCCAAATCTTAAGACGAATGGCCCTGTTCAACCATCGACTATATCGATTTCGTTGTATTTTGGTCTTTATGGTGTATCTAATACTTCTTCTTTCGTAAATATAGATGCGTCTATCTTTTCCTTTAAAATGTTAAATGGCTGCAATTGTGTTCTTTCATGCTTGTGGTCTTATTTGCCTGTACAGTCACGCACTTGTCGAGGCCTGGAGTAATTGTGTACCTGCCCCGTCATATGGTGTTTTTTCCTTCGGGTAGCTTTGCCGTCTTTACCAGTCGTCATCCTTCCTCCAGCTATGTCTTGTGTTTTGGTGTCTTTTCGGTCTTCTTTGGTATCTTGTGTCGTGGCCGGCTCGATGGTTCGATCTTGGTGAGGAGTGATACCGACTCAAGGCCTCCCTACACACTTGTTCTTGGTCTGGGTAGCCATCATATTCTACCTCCACAATTATTTCTTCTTCTGTCACTTCTTCTTCTGTCTAGATCTTTGCATTTTCTGGTTCTGATGTTTCGTTCTGTGACTTGAGCAGTTCTATTTGTTCTCTTTCTTCTTGGATATGTTTAAGAGTTTCTTCTGTCTTTTCTCTTTCTTCCTTGAATTTTTGATAGAATTTCTTCTGTCTCAGTCTTTATTGCAGCCATTCGAGCGACATCCTGCTCAATCTCCTGCTGAACTTGCTTCAGTTCGTTCAGGATGCGTGGTAAAATGTTTAAGAACCCTTTTTATATGCCTTGAAATGTTATGGGAATATGGTTTCAGCCCCACATGTGTAAAGACCAATCGGCGCTAGAATCATGCTGTGGTCAATATCACCCCATCCGCCGTTACCTTTTAGAGAGTTTCCTGGTACTCGATTTCGGCCGGGTCGACCTTGTAGTTCATGTCAATACCAGCAATCTGTCTCGATGAGAATGGAACCTACGACCACCGGACAGACCTGTAAGAAGGTGTCCTAGCCACTGCGCTAACGCGGTTCCAATGACGCACAGAGAAGAGTGAAGTGATAAACACACCTTGCCTGTTTACTACTGCACGGTTGAAGAGGTTTTGAGATTTTGCATAACCAGGTCACGTAGTTAAGAATCTGAATATGGTGGCAGTTTCTTGTCTTCGTCACTTTTATTTTCTTCAGAGCTGAGAGCTAATGTTATTTTAGTTCGTGTATACTTATAATTAATGTGTTGTGTACAAAACGCGGAAAGGAGGGGGGATAGGGGGTGGAGGGAAGAGAAGAAGAAGGAGATGAAGGGAAAGGAAGAATAAAAAGTATTTGTTAGTTGCGTATCCTTTACAGGACGTAGCAGTCATCTCCAGGCATTTTTTTTTTTTTTTGCTGGTTGTGATTCCTGGGCAAATTTACGTTAAGTAATTTCCGACTGATTTCTGAACGACCGGCACTCATACCATGAGTATAGAAACCAACGCAAAATGGTCTGTGAAGGTATTTAAGCTAATGATTAATAGCATGCATCTAAATGATGTGGTTAGATAAGAAAAGATAGATATAGGAAATGTGTGTGTGTGTGTGTGTGTGTGTGTGTGTGTGTGTGTGTGTGTGTGTGTGTGTGTGTGTTTGGGTGGGTGGGTGGGTGTGGGTGACAGAGAGAGAATGAACAAACGAACGAACGAACGAACGAATAGAGAGAGAGAGAGAGAGAGAGAGAGAGAGAGAGAGGGAGAAAGAAGGGGACAGACAGACAGACAGAGAGACAGACAGACAGACAGACAGACAGACAGACAGACAGACAGACACACAGACAGACGTTGGTATCGGTGCCGGTTGATCAGAAATCAATGGCAAACTACTGAACGTAAACTTGCCAAGAGATCAAAGCGGCAGAAATGCTGGTGCAGACTGTGATGTCCTGTAAAATGAATGTGCAAATATATATATATATATATATATATATATATATATATATATATATATATATATATATATATATATATATATATATATATATATATATATTAGACACCTTGTCCTCCCAAGATTTATTTGACTTAAACAAGTGCACTAATATACAGTAATTCCTAAAGTTACTTCCTTACAGTGGAATGGGGAATTAAAGTTATGTAATATTAGACAGCCGGTCTCCCTGTTCGAGGTGTTAGCAGCTTTCTCCGACACCCCGAATACTCTCGTGGTTGACGTGAGCGCACGAGAATTGGAAGCGTTTCGGGTCGCGCCAGTGACTTATGAGAGTATGGAGTCGGTCGCTCAGAAAGCAATGACAAACTACTGAGCGTAATCTTGCCAAGAAATCAACAATCAGCTGAAAGATGCTGATGTTGACAGCGATGTCCTGTAAAGGATATGCAAAACTTTAATATTAGACACCTTGTCTTCCCATGATTTATTTGACACAAACAAGTGCACTAATATACAATAATTCCTAAAGTTACGTCCTTACAGTGGAATGGGGAATTAACGTTATGTAATATTAGACACCTTGTCCTCCCGTGATTTATTTTACATATCACCCTATCGTGATCTATTTTGACATATTGCCCTTCGGTGATTTATTTGACATATTACCCTTCCATGATTTTACGTAATAACTCTCCATGATTTATTTGATTATGTTATCCTCGCATGAACGAGTTTCGCAGACAGAATAGCACCTGAAAACGTTTGGCAGACAAAATAGCACCTGAAAGAGTTAGACAGACAAAATAGCATCTGAAAGATTTAGGCAGACAGAAAATCACATGAAAGAGTTAGGCAGACAAAACAGCACCTGAAAGACTTAGGTAGACAAAATAACACCTGAAAGAGTTAAGCAGACAAAATAGCACCTGAAAGAGTTAAGCAGACAAAATAGCACCTGAAAGAGTTAAGCAGACAAAATAGCACCTGAAAGAGTTAAGCAGACAAAATAGCACCTGAAAGAGTTAAGCAGACAAAATAGCACCTGAAAGAGTCAGGCAGATAAAATAGCACCTGAAAGAGTTAAGCAGACAAAATAGCACCTGAAAGAGTTAAGCAGACAAAATATCACCTGAAAGAATCAGGCAGATAAAATAGCACCTGAAAGAGTTAAGCAGACAAAATAGCATCTCAAAGAGTCAGGCAGATAAAATAGCACCTGAAAGAGTTAAGCAGACAAAATAGCACCTGAAAGAGTTAAGCAGACAAAATAGCACCTGAAAGAGTTAGGCAGATAAAATAGCACCTGAAAGAGTTAGGCAGACAAAATAGCACCTGAAAGAGTTAGGCAGACAAAATAGCACCTGAAAGAGTTAAGCAGACAAAATAGCACCTGAAAGAGTCAGGCAGATAAAATAGAACCTGAAAGAGTTAAGCAGACAAAATAGCACCTGAAAGAGTGAGGCAGACAAAATAGCACCTGAAAGAGTCAGGCAGACAAAATAGCACCTGAAAGAGTTAAGCAGACAAAATAGCACCTGAAAGAGTGAGGCAGACAAAATAGCACCTGAAAGAGTTAAGCAGACAAAACAGCACCTGAAAGAGTGAGGCAGACAAAATAGCACCTGAAAGAGTTAAGCAGACAAAATAGCACCTGAAAGAGTGAGGCAGACAAAATAGCACCTGAAAGAGTGAGGCAGACAAAATAGCACCTGAAAGAGTGAGGCAGACAAAATAGCACCTGAAAGAGTGAGGCAGACAAAATAGCACCTGAAAGAGTGAGGCAGACAAAATAGCACCTGAAAGAGTGAGGCAGATAAAATAGCACCTGAAAGAGTTAAGGCAGACAAAATAGCACCTGAAAGAGTTAAGCAGACAAAATAGCACCTGAAAGAGTTAGGCAGACAAAATAGCACCTGAAAGAGTTAGGCAGACAAAATAGCACCTGAAAGAGTCAGGCAGACAAAATAGCACCTGAAAGAGTTAAGCAGACAAAATAGCACCTGAAAGAGTGAGGCGGACAAAATAGCACCTGAAAGAGTGAGGCAGACAAAATAGCACCTGAAAGAGTGAGGCAGATAAAATAGCACCTGAAAGAGTTAGGCAGACAAAATAGCACCTGAAAGAGTCAGGCAGATAAAATAGCACCTGAAAGAGTTAGGCAGACAAAATAGCACCTGAAAGAGTTAGGCAGACAAAATAGCACCTGAAAGAGTGAGACAGACAAAATAGCACCTGAAAGAGTTAAGCAGACAAAATAGCACCTGAAAGAGTGAGGCAGACAAAATAGCACCTGAAAGAGTGAGGCAGACAAAATAGCACCTGAAAGAGTGAGGCAGACAAAATAGCACCTGAAAGAGTCAAGCAGATAAAATAGCACCTGAAAGAGTTAGGCAGACAAAATAGCACCTGAAAGAGTTAAGCAGACAAAATAGCACCTGAAAGAGTGAAGCAGATAAAATGGCACCTGAAAGAGGGTTCTTTTTCCCCTTCGCATATCCTCTTCTTCTTCTTCTTCTTTGCGTTCATCCGGAGTGTTTTTGCAGATGTGATTTCGGTGTGTTGTTATGCACCCTTCGGTCGAAACCCTTTGGCCAACTCATCCGACTTTTGCGTGCGTTTTTTGACCAGGTTATCATTTCTGAGGGACTCTCACTTTTGTGGTGCCGTCCACATCCCCGCTGGGAAAGTTGGAACGGTCGAAGACTTCGCGGTCATCTCTCAAGGAAAGGCAGGGACAGTCCGTGGGCATTATCCGCTATCCAGGAAGGCTTCCATATTTGCAGAGCCGACACATAGCGCTCTGATGCTTGGCTCACTCTGGGAATCGCCACGTCTTGCTCATGGCTGCTTTAATTCCTCACTTCAAAATTGTAGGCATTTCGTTCGCCACGGGCCAGTCCCGCACAAACCAGACCGGTCTGCAGACGGTATCCAATCAGCAAGTTTTCGATTAGGACATATGCTTGTCGTTGTGCCCGAAGGACAATATAGTCAGAGCTGTTCCGGGCACGACGGACATTCGGAAAACTAGCTAGTCAGAGCTGTTCCGGACACGATAGGCATTCGGAAAACTAGGTAGTCAGAGCTGTTCTGAACGTGAAGTAGGTGAGTATCGGCCTGGCTCTCACAATCCGAGGGCTTATAGCTTAGAGGCGTTCAGCCATATCCCTCTGATGAGAGCCTTAGAGTATGTGTCCGGACCAAGAATGTATGGGTTCATAAGCCTAATTTGATCTTTGACTGCTATCCTCAGTCTACCTGCAGAGCAGCAGGTTGTGTCTCTCTTAGTCTGGCCCCTAACCCAAGTCCTGTCCGACACATGCTTAGCTGTTGGGATCATTGGGACACACAAGCCCCCCACCCCACCGCTACAAGGTGGAGACACATGGGGCAGGGGGGGGGGTGTCTTCGCATATCCTATTTACAGGACATCGCTGTTAACACCAGCATTTTACCGCTGTTGTTGATTTCTTGGCAAGATTACGCTCAGTAGTTTGCCATTGCTTTCTGAGTGACCGGCTCCATACCCCGCAAGTAATGAGCGTGACGCGACACGCTACCGAATCCCACGCAGCTGCATTACCCTACGTGGATACAAAAGATTACACAGAAAGACGTTAACTCCTTAGCTAGGGAGACCAGCCCTGAAAGAGCTAGGCAGACAAATGGCGCATTCCTGACATTCTTCTTCCTCTGGTGTCTTTCATCTCCCAATGGAGCTCAGGTTCTCAGCTAACTTGTATCACAACCCCTGTAGACTTCTTTGTAATTGGTTGGATTTTTACAGCTAAAGTTTCCTATGGGATGAGGTAGCAGTCTCATGTCCACCTTCCTCAGGTGCCTCTTACGACACGCATAGTACGAGGGCGAGTCAATAAGTAAGTCACACAGTTCTGTGGGATGGCAGGTAAATGTAGTTGGTGTTTTCTACAGGTGTCATTAGGTGACAGACACATTGAACTTTATATTCCCATTCGTCAGGTGGTGCTAGGTGTCGCATGGACAGCTCATAAACAAAATAGTGACTGTACTTATGGAGTGTACAACCAAAGAGCAACGTGCTGTTGTGCGTTTTTTGTGGGCAAAAGGACTGCCTGCTAAGGACACTCATAAGGAAATGCTTCTTGTTTATGCTGACAAATGTTTGTCCCGTAAAGCGGTGCACAGCTGAGCAGAAAATGTTCTCAGGGACGCTCTAAAATTGTTGATGAAATCCGATCTGGTCATCCTGTTGAGATTGCAACAGAAGCATCTGTGCGGCGGGTGGAGGAGATGATTAGAGGTGACAGGCGAGTAACGATAGACTCTGTAGCATCTGCAATAGGGTGCTCACATAGTTCAGCATACGGCATAATGCATGATCGATTGAAATTTAAGAAAGTGTGCTCAAGCTGGGTACCCAGACAATTGAAGGAGGAACACAAAATTAACTGATCTGACCTGTCCTTGGATCATCTCTGTTGATATGAAGATGAAGGAGAAGACATGCTGAACAGGACTGTTGCTGAGGACGAATCATGGGTGCATCACTACCAGCCCGAATCAAAGCGTGCTTCAATGCAATGGAAACATCCTTCTTCGCCTGTGTCCAAAATATTCAAGGTTACGCCATCAGCAGGGAAGGTTATGCTGACAGTGTTCTGGGAGTGCTTTTAACCAATTTCAAGAGGAAAGGTGACAATATGAATTCTGAATCGTACTGTGAAGTTCTATTGATGCTTCATGATGCAATTCAAAGAAAACATCTATGACTGCTGACTAGAGGAGTGTTGCTTCTTCATGACAATGCCAGACCACATACAGCTTGATTAACTCAGGACAAAACTAATCAACTAAGGTGGGAAGTTCTGGAACATCCACCTTAAAACCCTGACTTAGCCCCTAGCGATTTCACTTTTTTGGTCTACTGAAAACCCACTTTGGCGGGAGACATTTTGCGAATGACGCTGAAGTTGACTGTGAAGTGAAAACGTGGTTTAGAAAACAGAGCATGCAGTTCTATGCAGCCGGTATGGGAGGACTGATAAAACAATGGCATAAGTGCATTAATGTTGGTGGAAATTATGTTGAGAAATAAAGGGACAATGCATGTAAAAAAATAAACTGGTTTCAAGTTGCTATCATATTAGTATCGAGAGGTTTTCTGGAAGGTTGTTATGGCAGCGAGGTTCTGCAAAGGACATGCTACTGAATGAATGAATGAATCACATTTAGTTAGTTTTCTAGAGCCCTTTTGTGACTTACTTATTGACTTCCCCTCATGGGTGACAATTCTTAGTTTACCTTAGGGCCCCTGAAACAGCAGATATCAAATTCATTGGTTCAAAACAATGTTATTTCCTTAGGGAATTTAAACACAAGAGTCACTACTGTGTGGGCTAGTTTTCCCTAGTACCAGTGTCCCTCAACATCAGGTGAACCCATTCTGACTTCTGAGGTACTTGTAATTTATGTCCCCAACATTTTAGTCTGACTGACCGGTGAAGGGGTTGAATCCGCTACCTCAACATCAGCACACCGGAAGAGCCATCGCTCTTATCCATTCAGCCAAGTTGACCTACATGCTGAAATACTTAAAACAGTCACTAGTACAGTTTGAAATGTGTGACTACCATGGCAAATGCTCCACACTCAAACAGTATCAGTGATTATGTACGTTCAGTATTTCAGCCAAAGGATAATTTATTCATTCACTTCATATGCCTTAGTAGGCAGTCTGCATGACTGCCGGCATTAATGCACTTGAAATAACACTGCACTGACTGCAGGGTAGGGTGGTCGCTCCTGCAAGGGTCTGTTGGAATTCAACGATGAACTTTCCATTCTTAAAAAGCAATGGCAGCCTACTGAATGTAAACGTGCTTAGAAAATCAACCTGGAGTTGGGATTGATCGCAATATCCCACAAAGGACATGCAACTTTTTAAGAATGATACGTAATTCTGCAGCATGCACTTGATACGATGCAGCAACATATGCCAGGCAATAAACTGTGCAACCAATTGTTTGTGGCTTCTGTGCTTAAACTCACAAGTATTGATTGGCACACATGGAGTCAGAAGCAAGGACACAAATGCGATTTAAGCAGACAAACCAGCTTTGGTGGACTGGATGTGCATACAATGATTACGCACATTGAGTAACAAAATTTTACAAATAACAACAAAAATAACAGTAAAGTCCTTTATTGGCTTTCAGTTTTATAACCAGATTCCATTTCTAACTGTAAAATATCAAGTGAAACAACTTGTAAAGAAAAATACATGTAATATCAACTTGAACACTTCCTATATACACCTGGTTGCAACACCGCTGTCAAAAACTCACAAAATCGTTGCAACAAAGCACTAAAAATATCAATAATTTACTAACTCAAATATAAACACATTTACAACACTACACGTATCAACATTTCCTTTGCTTAAACATATACAAAAGTAAAAATAGAAAACACAAAGGACCCTTTTTCACACCTTGAAGTGTACATAATGTATGGTAAGCAAAATGTAGTACAGGATCCCTGTTCCACGCCTTGAGGCAGTACAGTGTATGGTAAGCAGAATGTAGTACAGGATCCCTGTTCCACGCCTTGAGGCGTACAGTGTATGGTAAGCAGAATGTAGTACAGGATCCCTGTTCCACACCTTGAGGCGTACAGTGTATGGTAAGCAGAATGTAGTACAGGATCCCTGTTCCACGCCTTGAGGCGTACAGTGTATGGTAAGCAGAATGTAGTACAGGATCCCTGTTCCACACCTTGAGGCATACAGTGTATGGTAAGCAGAATGTAGTACAGGATCCCTGTTCCACGCCTTGAGGCGTACAGTGTATGGTAAGCAGAATGTAGTACAGGATCCCTTTTCAGGCCAGGAAATGTATTGGGCATATGGTGCTAGTCTCATATTTTGTATGGACCAATTGGCACTTGATGATGATATCGTCAATAGCATGTCAATTAAACACAAATAAAAAAATAGTGGCATATCTTTTACATGCCGCCGCAGTCAACACCAGCATTTTATGGGGCTGTTTGTGGTTTACTAGGCAAGTTTACGTTCAGTAGTTTGCCACTGCTTTCAAAACGACCAATGCTCATACCACTGTATGAAAACGAGCGCAAGTTGGTCTGCTTCCAAATTACCTGTTTTGAAAGTAGTATGCAGGACTGTGAATCACATTTATAACTCCTTCGCCACTTAAATAAACATTCACCACCACCATATTTGTTGCTATTCTTCAATACTTCTTCTTCTTCTGCGTTCATGCTGAATATTGTTTTAGACATAATTGCATTGTGTCTGTTTACAGCAGAGCTGCAATATTTGCACCTTTCAACAGACACATCCGACGACTTCAGGCATTTGTTGACAGGGTTACCTTCCCTGAAATTCTTCAATAGTAGTGCACTGTTTGTAAATTACTCTAACAGTGATGATTTCTGTAACAATCTGTTTCTATGATGTGGTTAGTCAACCTTATGGACAGAGACATTTCCAGGACATGATGAGGTCAGGTAGAAATGTGACCAGGTAAAGACGTTATCAAATAACTATGTTGACTTCAGATAAGGATGTTGACATCAATAAGATATGTATTCTTCAGGTAAATACGTCGACATCAGGTAAAGATGCTGACATCAGGTACAGATGTTGACATTTGGTAAAGATACTGACACAAGGTAAAGATAAAAAGTCGCTTAAAAGACAGGGTCGAATTCATTCCACCGGGATTTGATCCCATATGACTCAGTTTCTTTCTACAGCGCGGAAAGCGTCGCACAAAGCACGAACTCCGTAGCTCCAGCAACGACCCTCAGGAGTCTGAAAAAATGCACCCGTGAACTGAAGGATGCGACCCGGAATCGAACCCACGACCTTCAGAGCCCGAGGCAGACGGCTTAACCACTTTGCCACAGAGACTCCCACAAGGTAAAGATGTTATCAGATAAAAGTGTTCAAGTAAGAATGCTAACTTCAGGTAAGGATACTGACATCAGGTAAAGATGTCGACATTAGGTAAACAGAAAGGCAAATGTAAGTTTGTTTTTTTTCCCTTTTTTTCCATGTGCTTACATTGAACTCAAGTACAGTCCATACGTGTGTTAATACTAGACTGAATTTTGTTTTTGGATGGGCTTTCCTTATTACCAGTGTCCCGTGCCATCAGGAAAACTTACTCTGACTTCTGAGGTACTTGTAATTTACGTCCCCATTTCACGGATGAGAAATCAACATTTTAATCAGACTGACTGACGTTGGGGTTGAACCTGCTACCTCAGCATTAGCACACCAGAGGTTTAAAAGTGACCGTTCTTATCCAATTAGTCACTTTTTATTAAATAATAAATTATCTTAGTTTCAAATAGAAAGGAAAATGTCACTTTTTTTTATTATTAAATGACAAATTATTTCACCTTATTTTTAGTGAATACTATGCAAAACAGCAAGCTGGAAAAACTATGATCACCAGTAAAAGATTGGACACTGGCAACAGCCTTCATAAGTAAACAAATAATGTTATTTTGCTTGCCAATGAAAGATCTGTTGCCACAGAGTCCATATATTTGATGACCTGCCAACCATAGTGGAAATAAACAAAGCCATCCAGCAACTCTCCAGCGGCAAGGCACCTGGTCCTGACTCCATCCCAGCAGAGATATACAAGGCAGGTGGGCCGGTCCTAACAGAGCAGCTTCACCAAGTCTTCACAAACATATGGATGAACGAGACCATGCCACAAGATTTTAAGGACGCGTCAATAGTCCACCTTTACAAACGTAAAGGAAACCGCCAATCCTGTGACAACCACCGAGGCATCTCCTTGCTTTCAATTGCAGGGAAGATACTCGCCAGAATTCTTCTCAATCGCCTCACAGCCCATCTCGATCAAGGTCTTCTTCCTGAGAGTCAATGTGGCTTCAGAAAAGAACGTGGAACTGTTGACATGATTTTCGCTGCAAGGCAGCTGCAAGAGAAATGTCAGGAACAGAACTGCGAAATGTTCTCCACTTTCATTGACCTTACCAAGGCTTTTGATACAGTCAGCAGAGAAGGACTGTGGAAGATTATGGCAAAATATGGCTGTCCACGAAAGTTTGTCCAAATAGTGCGGCTATTTCATGACGGCATGCAGGCAAGAGTACAGGAAAATGGTGAGCTGTCTGAACCCTTTCCTGTCACCAATGGAGTGAAGCAAGGATGTGTCCTGGCACCAACACTGTTCAGCCTCATGTTTTCAGCCATGTTGATGAATGCCTTCGAGAACGACGACATTGGAATAGACATCAACTACCGTATGGATGGAAAGTTATTCAATCTCAGAAGGCTGAAAGCTAAAACCAAAATTAACAGTGGCACCGTCAGAGAGCTCCTGTTTGCTGATGATTGCGCTCTATACGCCAACTCAGAGGCGGACATGCAACATAATGTTTCAGCTTTCTCACATGCCTGTGCCAACTTTGGGCTCAATATCAACTTGGAGAAGACTGTAGTTATGTACCAGCCAGCTCCAGGGAATAATCACACTGTGCCGAATATCAAAGTGAATGATCATAGACTAAGTGTTGTGGACAAATTTACCTATCTTGGCAGCACCCTGTCACAAGCTGCCACAATCGATGACGAAGTGAATGCAAGAATCTCCAAGGCCAGTGCAGCCTTTGGCAGACTGTACAAGAATGTATGGGATAGAACTGGAATAAGCCTGCAAACAAAGCTAAAAGTCTACAAAGCAGTTGTATTATCCACACTGCTATATGCTTGTGAAACCTGGACTGTTTATCAGCGACACGCTAGGAAATTAAACCACTTCCACACAGTCTCCCTAAGGAAGCTACTGAAGATTAAATGGCAAGACAAGATTCCAGACACTGAAGTCCTAGAAAGAGCATCCATGCCCAGTATCCACACTCTACTGATGAAGAATCAGATTCGCTGGGCTGGTCACCTGACTCGCATGCCAGATCACAGGCTCCCTAAACGAATTTTTTACAGCGAACTGCGTTGTGGTAAACGCTCCCAAGGTGGCCAGAGGAAACGTTTTAAAGACACTCTGAAAATTTCACTGAATGCTTTTGGAATTCATCATGACACCTGGGAGGCTGCAGCCAGAGACCGAAATTCGTGGCGTGCATCATTGCGCAAAGGTGCAGTCATATGCGAGGCAACCAGGACTGCAAGAGCTGTGAAGAAAAGGCAGGACAGAAAAACCACTGCAGGAAATCCTCCTCCAGAGACGTCAAGCATTCTTTGTCCACATTGTCAAAGAACATTTCGAGCCAAAATAGGCCTTATCAGCCATCTTAGAACCCACGGCTCCACACCTTCAACCCCACTGGATGAAATGAATGGTCATCATCATTCTTGATGGACAAACAACAACAACAACATATTTGTGATGATGATGATGCTGCAAAATGAATTTTTTCCAGTTACTGTTTCTCATTGTATTCATTCCATTTTCACAGGTTTATCCCAGTTAACCCCATTTAATATCTGTTGTCAGTGTAGGTCTGCGTCTGAGACCCTGGGGTTAGTGAAAGTAGTTTTACAGTTCCCCCAAATGTAGGGTCAAAGGTTAGAGATCAGTTGCAGGCAATTCAGGAGCATATCACTTTGCACTGATTTTGATGGTATGAGTGTCAGCTGTTTAGAAAGCAATGCAAACTTACTTAGTAAATCATAAACAGCCTGTAAATCACCAACAGCTAATAAATGCTGGGGTTGATTGCAATGTTATGTAAATGACATGCAACTAACTTTTTGTCGATATAGGTTCTTTACCCTAAAAGCTGCCAAGTACACATGAGTTCTGGCCACCCATTATGTCAAAATACTCTACTTTAAACTTTCTTGTCATGAATAAAGAGTATAAGAATACTACCACAGGTACCTATGGAAGCTAAGGTAGCACAATGGCTGGCAAGCTTACCCACTGGCCCAGTGGTCAAGGTTTCAAATGTGCATCAAAACAAATATTTTTTTAATTGACCCAGCCTAAAAAGGCACTAGGAAACATCATGGGAAGTAAATGGGGCTGGCATGTTATTGACCACATCATTCTTCGAGTACCAAATAGTCTATACAAATATGGGGCTTGCATCATGTGCCCAATATTCCTCAAGAAGCATAAAAGGGTCTTTTACTTACATTTTTAACTTAATATAAGGTATCTGGGATAGGAAACGTCACAGCAAATGACACTTCTCTGTGAGATAATTTTCACCTAACAACCATCAAAGTACAACAGATAAAGTCTCATTTCTTCAAAAGCCTCAGTTATATGAACTTGCTTGCTATAATGAACAAATGAAGCGTACACTGTTGTGAGATATGTGCCGTGGTAAGAGATAATGACCAGGCATGCATAGCGTCATGACACATTCAGGACAAGAACACAGACCAGATCAGAGACTCTGAGATGAACCATCTTCAATAATAACTGTCGACTGGACGGCACATTATTAAAACCAGCCACATGATTAATGGGACAATGCATTTTGTGTGGTCTCACACACAAAATGGTTGTATGTTAAAGCTGGCAGAAGCGATCACCATTCATCTACATAAACCAACTTTGCCTAAACAAAAAGACATGATAGTCAGTTTACAATTACTGTGGTAGACAATTCAAATTACTGTGTGAACATGTGTGTTGTATATTTTAGCCTGAAGCATTTATCTAATTGCTTTAGTTTATGTTGTGTGATTTCTGCAGTATATACCTGATGAGATGCAGCAAAACATGCCAGACAATAAATCGTTAAATCTATTGTGTCTTTATTATTTCAATAATTATTGTAATGTTAGTTAAAATATAATCTCTTGATTTTAATATGTAGCAAGTGGAAGATGGAGTTAAGATGCCAACTTCTTCCACCTGACAACAGGATTTATTTAGGAGATTCTGAGATGTGGAGAAATGTGATCACCCACAACAGATGGCAAAGCACATGATAATATCAGTATATAATATATTATTCTACTGTTTTTTAAGAACATGAAAATCAGGTTTATTTATTTCAAAGTCAAAAAACAAATTAAATCAAATTGTTATTTTTCAAATCTCCAATGTCAAGAAGGGTAGAAAGAACAGTTTTGCTATCTATTCTATTGCCTTTCAATGAAATCAATGTCACAAATATCATTTAGTGTCCTCATATTTCTGATATTATCATTTCACATTCTGTCTCCTGTAGAAACATCGGTGGCCTTTCACAAGCATTTCATCCCACATGCAACGTGTATTCACTGGCGGGATGTTGATACGGACTAAGTTTGACATTGACAGTGTGGTGTTAGAAGAAAAATACTTCTATTTATAACCTCAGATAATCTTTCAAAACAATGAATTTCTTACTCTCTACCCTTATCTTGTTGGCATATATTTTACTAAATAGCAAAACATAATTTTTTTTCTACTTAATATATGTATAAGTCATTTTATTTCCCAGCTTCCCTCGATCACAACATTACCACTTAACCAACATTTCTAAATAAAATCAGACAGATGTCTGAAAGTATAAATAACCAGTTACAATTATTTAAATTTCTTGACATTCTTAACATTGACTGAAAAAGAATTGTGAAGTAATGGATAAATAACAGTAAAATAAACAGGAAATTGAGTAACAGGAATAAATCCAGAAATCAACTCAGCTTTTAAAATTCTTAATGAAATGCAGTTTAATCACCTGCAAATGCTTAGATTGCTTAAATATGAACAAATCTGAACACCATGTCATTTCCAGGGTGTGTGTCTGTCGTGTCTTCATTTGTCAACTTCTTTTCCCCAGGATTTTTATGGACCTGATGCTTTTAGGCTACTTTTCCTGTGTTTTGCCAGTTTTTCTGGTTGCTACTTTTATTTCTACTTTTCAGGGGGTCAGTATTTCCTATAAAACACTCAAAGCAAACTGTCACCATTAAGAAGCCAACAATAGAAAATAAATATACGAGCATTTCTTGAAACAATTCAGTTGTATAATTATAATGATTGCAACTCTCATACAAAATGTTCCTGCTTTCTATATCCACAAGAATTCAATTGCCCAGCTTGGATCTCATTCATTAGTGATTTCTTCATGCCCAATTTTCAAGGGTTGCCTGTATTCCTTGTCTCAAGAGATAATCCTAGACTTCTATATTGCTGAACATAAGTAAACCAACTAAAGGACACATTCACACGTCTTAGTGCGCATATGATGCTAGTCACATATATCTACAGACCAATCGGCACTGGCTGGGTGATGTGGACAGTATCACGCCAGCCACAGTGACCTCCCAAGATATTTCTAGCACCCATGTTTAGCTGGGTCAACCTGGGAGCATTGTTCAATTTAAACATGTTTAATCTTATTGCCACATACACAACCTCAATTCTGTCTTTCAGAAACTTGTTAACTGTCCATGTCTCCATAAAATACATAATGAAGAGTATCATAATATCTGACAACAAGTTTATTTATAACATATTGGTTAAAGCATGAATATTTTCCTCACTTTACTGATCAATTATTTTCACCATTCCTGTTCTCTTCTGGACCTTTTGTTTCACCATCTTCTATTTTGTGTGTTCAAGATATCAGGTTGTTTTTTATGCCCAGTGATTTTGGCAGAAGTATATTTTACTGACATACCTCTCAGTAACATTAGCAAATGTACATATTAAATATAAACTATTAGCTTGTTTATTCATTCTTCTTCTCCCCCCCCCCCCCCCCCCCCCCCCAATATACACACACACATTTAAATCTACTACATTAGTAACCTGGCAAAGATAATAAGCCAGACCTAAACCCAGTAAGTGTTTAACCTTAACATCCTCTAACTGGCAAACATGTTCTTCCATAAACATCTGTCCTCAGTATTACTGATAAGTTCGACCACTAGTTGAGTCCGCGCCACTCTATCATCCATAATTTGTTCCTTGTCTCTAACATGGTCATGGAAACCTTCTAGTTTCATAACATGACCCCAAAAATGACATGTCCAGCCTGATGTGGGTAACCAAATGTATTCATAAACTGAGCTATTGTAGTATTTGGATACTGATTTACTTACAGTTAAATCAGATTCATAGCATTCTATACTGAAATCATATCTCTGTGGCTTCTAGTTTCTTTCTATTCTTGTAATCATAAACATTGCACATATTTTAAAACTAGTAGTCTGGCATGTTTGTACTAACTTAGCTACTAAATCAAAACTCTAATAATGATTAGAACACTAGGTCAATAACTCTTTGCAAACCAATAATAACTAAGTAACTAACATAGATCTATCATAAATGGATCAATAAATATTTGTACATATCTATAACAGCTTAGTAAAAAAAAAAAACAACCTACTGCTACCGCATCAACAAACATTCACACTGATCTATAACTACTATGCTAATACACTTGGGACACAACTTCAGCAAATTAATGAAAGGACTAGCTCTGATACCGCTGCACTAAAACTAAGAGGACATCAATGCCAAAAATATTGACACACAAATGATTTCATCACTGCTGTCTTTTTCTGACACTGTTTCTGAGCTATCAGCTGAGGGCTGCCTGCAGGATGGTGACATAGTGTTCAAGTGTCACCTTGGCATCGTACTGTTCGCTCAGGCCCAGCATGCTCATGTTGGCACTGTTGTATGAGTAGAGGATTTCCAGGTCTTGGAAGGATTTCACAGCTGATTTGAGATTCATCATGGCACAGCTCTCAGCTGGAAACATGAGATTAGCATGAATTTAGTTCAGTAACACAACATCTTAACTGGCATAAGTAAAGTACAGGTTCCTTTCACACACTTAAGGTGCACTGGGCATTTGGAGCCACATCCATATTTTTACAGAACCAATGGCACTCAGTGGCTGATGTGGTTGGTATCATGCCATGTGTCTTTGCTTCTCAAAATATTTCTTGGTTCTAATTTTAGGCTGGGTCAACCAGGAAGTACAGGTCAATTATAAACATTTCAAAACCCCTGATGTGGATCGAAACCAAGACCACCTGTACAGTAGGCGAGCATGAAATATCTAAAACCTATGAAGGACACATTGCCAGCTTGGGCCAAATCTCAGCCAGTTCAACTGTGCAGCAGCGCTGAATCATGACCTGATTACATCCAAATATGCCTTTCTGAAGAAGTTCCAGTGCCAGTCATGCACACCACACAAGTTTCTTAACTTGGAGAGGGGAACTCTGCAGGAAATATGGCACTTTCGAACCAGGTCTGAAGAAAAGTCTCTACACTAACCTCACTCTGACAGGTTCAAGTGATTTTAGGAGTTAAAACTCAGTCTTCCAAAGGATTCACAAATAACAACAATATGCATTATTTCTATTGCAAAAATAAATTAACACAAAATGTCAGTATAAATATCATTGAAAGGACAGACACACAATACAAGTTAATGTTTCAAGCAGTTTTTATCGACGAGCACAAAAAACATTTAGCTAGATATCTGAAACATCACAAATAAATACTCCATCATGTTACAACGAATACACAAACAAAACGCTAAGTTTGGGAAATAAAAATAAGGAAAACTACTTCTGCATGTGTGTTTCCTTTCGTTAAGCTTTCTATTTACAATATTTTATTCATTTATTGTATCAGCTGTGCAGCAGCCACTTCTGTTTTTGATACCATTTTGGTATTTCTATTGTAGTTGGTAACTGAAAATGTATTCTATTTTCTTCTACAACCTTTCTTCTGATTCACTTGTCTTTTTCATACATTTTCAGATACCAGTCTAAATAGAGTTTAAAAAAATAATGATCAGTTTGAGATTTTTGGCATCTTCATAAGAGTTCATCCTCAAATGGAGCCAGTGTAGGCTAAACAAGCTTACTCTGTACTTCATATTAGGGTACCTCTGTACCAGATATTTAGCTGTAATTTCATCAATTTCATGGTTAAATTAATCAGTAGCTCCTACAGTTAACTTTAAATTATAAAGTATCTCGATCTTTTATATCCTGTGAGGAGTTTTAAGATTGCCACTTGCTTACTTCTGTATTGTTAATATTCATTTACTTGCCCATTTCTCTACAGTTAATATTCATTTACCTGCTCACTTCTGCACAGTCAATACTGTCATCTTTCTAACAGCATGGATGCTTTGCTCAGTTTGGTTCTATAGGTGCTTCTTATAGACAGACCTCTTGGTCTCATCATAAGTTATGTCTGTATCAGGTTGAGATATTCTTCCACCTTCTTTTGCCAGTATGTCAGCTTTTTCATTGCCAGACATTTTGCAATGTGATGAGGTCCACTGTATTATAACTTTTTGTTTGATGTTTTTAGTGCTGCCTAATATCTTTTAGTTCTGCACTTTTTACTTTGCTGTTGACATCAATAACATTACACCTGTGAATACAGCAATATGATTCTGTAGTTTTTTTACTTTCTGTGTTGTGGTTACTAATATTACACTTGTGAATACAGCTACATGTTTCTGAACTTTTTAAAGTGTCTACCTCAGCTCTGAAATGATTTGAGAATTCTCCAGTTGCCAGTGTTCTCTTTCCAACATTTTTCAGATTCAGAAGGATTCCTCCTCTTCAATTTTCTGCTGCTCATTTTAATGAAATTTGTTTTCTTAATTTTTTTTTCTCCTGCAATCAATAAATTACTGACTCTTTTCAGATAGCATGGCCATTAATGCCAAAACAAGCCTGATACCGCAGGAATCTGACAACAAATGTGCATACTGTCAGCTTGAAATGGGAAGCATACATCATCTTCTAAATCTGGTCAGAAGTGTAATGAAATTGGTTCTATTCACATAAAACAAAGCAATAATTCCTACATGTATATTATAATGATAAGCTTGCAGAAGTGCTCAATCAAATCTAATTCACAACCAGAGCAGAACATTGGGAAAGAAATTACATACTTCAAAAGAAATATAAAATGGCCAGACTTACAGAAAATAGCTAGGCCATCCTGTTCTCTTTTCCGAGCATATTCTCCAACTGCAGACAGAAAGTCTTCTTCTGGAGAAGAAAATCATAAAAGTTGTTAGTTTAGGACTTCACAGGAATCTTTAATATAAAGTATCATGATGACTGGCATATGTGAGCATGTCTTCTCAACAATTTGCAGATGTTGTGTTATTAAATATAATAATGTGTTACCAGTTTATGGGAATAAAGAACTGAAAATTATTAAATATTTTGTCGTTAATATTTAACAAAATACTTTGAAAAGTATGCTTATTTATAATACAGTCATATTAGTTTTAAAGGTCTTATCTGCTATCAATAAATTGTGTATCTCCTTTTTCTTCTTCATTGTCTTCTTCCACAATCAGTATTTGCTATGCTTTTATTCCAGAGGATGGTGCATAGCATCCATTGTAGAGCATAGATGCCCACATGTTAAATGATCAGTTGTCTATATTATGTACAGTAGCCTAATTGTATATATGCTGTTGTTACAATATACCTTCTTTATAATATACATAGGAGTTTCAATTAATGAGGACCCTTTAGACCGATGAAATAACACAGAGAAATAATTTCACAGGCATTGTCTGGTCTACACGGATTATTTATACTTTCCATTTCTTTTGGTCAAGTATGTTCTCTGAATTCTACTAACTTAATTTAGTACAAGTAAAACTGAGGTAATGTGTATAACCAAAGAAGAAAACACAATGACCATTCATCTAGAGCAGTGGTTCTCAACCTGGTGGGGAAATTCCCCACCAGGGGGGAATTCCCCACCAGGGGGGAATTTTAGGGTTTCCAGGGGGGGAAGAGAGAATGAAGACCATTTCAAGATCGCGTTAATACAAGAACCGATTACTTGATATTGTTTTTCCCTTCATACTTTACAGTTAAGTATGTCTCATCCTTCTAAAATTCAATTTATAAAGTAAGTAGACCCACAAATCACGTTTTATGTGGATGTTTAGACTTGTTTTAGTATATGCTATTAAATTTACCTTCCATTTTTACGTATACTGTGTATGGGGTGGGGGGGGATTTTTAGGTAGGAAATATGAAAGGGGGGGAATGAAATTCTGAAAATATGGTGAAGGGGGCAGTCGCAATAGGAGGGGGGGAGGGGGAGGGGGGGGGGAGAGGATGACATTGAAAATAGGTTGAAGGGGGCCTAGCGACAAATCAAAAAAGGTTGAGAACCACTGATCTAGAGGAACACCCCCTGAATCAAGTAAAGAGCTTCAAGTACCCAAGGAAGTATAATATCATCAAAGCAAATCAGTAGATGATATGGAAAGTAGATGCAATGAGGCAAATCAACTCACTGGACACATGGCACCAATTCAAAAGAACAAACATGTATCAATAGCCACTAAGAAAGCACTATACAATATATTCTTCCTACCAACTCTATGCTACCTATGCCAAACCTGGAAAATGACAGAAAAAGATAAAAGAAAAATCACAACAACAGAAATGAAATTCCTGAGAATAATACTCAATGTATCAAGAAGAGAAAAAAATCGGAAATGAAGAAATCAGGACTAAAGTTGGGGCTATAGCAGCGCTAGATTTTATCAGAAAACAGCAGGTTAAATGGTTTGGCCATATAAATAGATTACCAACGAGCAGTATACCTCAACAAGCAATGATGTACAGACCAAATGGAACTAGGGGAAGAGGCCGGCAACGTAAACGATGGACGCATGGAATAACAGAGTCCATAGGATTATCGATACATGAAGCATACACGGGCACTCTCCCACTGTTTATGGTTTACCTCGACACCAAAAGGTGCAAGAGGAACATGATGAGATGAGAACCTTGTCTGCTATGGATGTTACCTATTACCTATATATTGTCATGATCATGTATCTGCTGATCATAATGTGTGCCTCTGCTACCCGTATTGTCCTTACCTGCTTGCTCTGATGTTAACAAAAGCATCAGCAGGTCCACATGGCTGAATGGGTAAGAACGCATGTTCTTAAACATTTGTTGTGCTGATGCCAAGGTAAGTGATTCAACCCCTAGACCGGACAGCTGGAAATGTTGACCTGTCGCCCTTGACTTTGGGACGTAAATTACAAGTACATCTGAAGTCAGAGTGGGTTCATCTGAAGGTGAAGGACACTGTTAGGGAAAACTAATCCACATGCAACATTAAGTCCACCACTACTATGAATAGTGTGTATGGCCTATGATTGAGTTCAAAGCAAGCGAGCCAAAAAAAAAAAAAAAAGCATTTTTGATTTTGTGCATTTATTGTGTGTGTGTAGTGCATGCGTGCGTGTGTGTGTATGCATTCGCTCGCTTTGAACTCAAGCATACTTCTAGTACACTGGACTGATTTTTGTATGTGGATTAGCTTTCCCTTTTACCCCTCATCATCAGGTGAACCCACTCTGACTTCAGAGGTACTTGTAATTTTTGTCCACAAGTCAAGGACGAGAAGTCAAAATTTTAGTCCAACACACCAGATGTTTAAGAAAGAATGCTCTTATCCATTCAGCCATGTTGACCTCCCGTGTATCTGTTAACATTACTATCCTTATCTGCTTGCTCTGATGTTAGTTAAAAGTTACAGTTAGTTTACAGGACTACCAGCACCCATACCAATTCAAAAAACACCAGTGCAAGGGCAAGGCGTCTGCTGCCAAATCGACCGCAGCTATGTTTTGAATGCGGGTATGCAGGATTGCGAACTGCATCCGTAACCCCTTCACCACGAAGCCGGCTGCTCGGATATTACCAAGAACATATTTGATTTTATGCATATTAACCTGACTGTCCTCACCTGTTTGCTCTGATGTCAACTCAGCGAGAGCATATTTGGCCACCAACAAATGTGACTCAAACAAGGGGCCTAAGACTGACACAAGAAAGTGCAAGCGTTCTCTGACATCAGTCTTGTCAACATTCACCTGTTGATAAGATGGTTACAATATGCACAAATGATTAGCAAATTATTATACCATATTAGAGTTAACATTGTACTTGTGTATCACCTTTGACAGGTGTTTGTCTTTTAAGGATCACATGGAGGCTTTGGTGGTGAAGGCTGGTAGGGTACTTAATGCATTGAGGGCTATGGCAGCAACTGGGGTAGATCAGAGGATGCTGTACAGGCTCTTTCAACAGTTAATAATTTCTGTCATTGAGTATGGTTTGGGGCTGCTGACAGTATCAAAGAGCCAGCTTGAAAGGTTGGAGCACATACAGAATGCTGCCATGCGGTTAATCCTGGGGTGCACAAAGGACACACCAATTATATGCATGAGGCATATCCTGGTGCTACCAACAATGACGGATAGGCATAGGGTCCTAAAGCCAAATGGTACCTGAGTGTTGCCGCAGACAGGGATCACCCGCTGCATGCAGCAATGGATATGGTCAAGGGTCATAGACTAAGACGAGGCATGTCCTGGATGGCACAGGCAGAACCTTTTATAAGTCAAGTGTGTGATCTAGAGACCATCAATCGTGAAAGAGAGTGGGTTGAAGTTCCGGAAGGCATGACGGACTGGCACAATGTAATAATAACACTGGGTCGAGAGTGCAGAGAATGGGCAGCGGGCCGCACTGAGTTTGAAATGCAACAGCTGATCCAGAGCAACACACATCAAGGTGACATAGTCATCTACACCAATGGGTCAGTGGTAGGAAACAGACATAGTGGCTGGGGCTTTATTGCAAAGGCTAATGGAGAGTCTTGAAAAAGGAGAGGCCTGGCATATGAGACTACAACCTCCAGCATGAGAATGGAGGTGGAGGCAGTAACAGCGGCATTCCGGTAGCTAGAGACTACTGCAACACACGTTGTATTCATTACGGATTCAGAGTATGCTTAGTAAGGTGGAGAAAGGAATGTTTCGTGTGGAATGGCTCTCATCGCTTCAGAGGTCACAGATTGTGAGAATTGTATGGATATTTTGGCCTGGTCATGCAGGGGTACGGGGGAATGAACAGGCTGATAGGCTAGCAGGGAATGCACCTCTTGGTGGTAGTTTGCCTATGGACAAGGGGGAGGTGGTCATGCGCTTGCGGGACCAGGTGGAGAAGGCGGAGGAACAGATTGAGAACCCATATGTGGAAAGAATGAGATTCCGGGGGATTGGCAGGGGTTCTGGAAGAATGTCAAAACTGAGAGGGAAGACCAGGAGAACGTTTAATCAGATTGCGGTAGGAACGATCAGTAGTATGACTCTTCGCTGGCTGTTGAATGAGGGGGCGGAACATGTATGGGAATGCCCTGAGTGCAGTGATGTCAGTTCTTAACTCAACTCAACTCAACACATCTCAACAGAATTAATATTCACAAATTATGATAATGAAATACAAGTCCTATGCAAATCTCTCTCTGAGCAGCTCATTGAATCCTCATTTTTGGCTTCTTCATTTCTATTTTGAGGGGAGTGTGTCGCATCTAGTTATGCACCTCAAAGGTCGGAGTGTCTGATTTCAGAATGCATTTGTTATTTATTTTTTGTTGAGCTCGCCCGTTTTAAACTCAAGCTTAGTCCATATACACTACTTCTAGTAGCACTGGACTGAATTTTGCATGTGGGTTAGCCTTCCCTATTACCAGTGACCCTCGCCATCAGGCAAACCCACTTTGATTTCAGAGGTACTTGAAATTTACGTCCCCCAAGCTAAGGATGAGAAGTCAAAATTTTAATTCAACTGTCCGGTGTAGGGCTTGAACCCCTTACCTCGGCATCAGTACATCGGATGTTTAAGAACGAGTGTTCTTATCCATTTGTCTATGCTGCCAGCATACGTTTGTGTAAGGTTTGCTTCCTCTAGATAGATTCCATCCTACCCATGGGTAGCTTTTCTTTCCTAATAATTTTGCCGTGACAAAAGCCTTACGGCCTACTCTTTGTGCTTTCCAACTGCTATAGGATTTTTTTCACAAGCACGACCTGTACATGGGATCTCCTGTTTTGTGTCCTTAACAGAGAAGTCTAGTTATCTGAGTTTGTAAATAAATTGCCAGCTCTCTGCCAGGACTGAACATGGTAGCTTCTGAGCCCAAAGCAGATACCGCAACCACTTAGTTATAGCTTCACCAACTGAATGAATCTAAAACAAAGTCATGCAATATCAGTTTTATATCAGAAATAAGGTTTCTTCTTCTTCTTAATCGGTCGTCTTGAATGTTTGTTTCAGACGAAATTGCATTGCGCCTGTTTACAGCAGAGCTGCAATATTTGCAACCAACATATCAGACATATCAGGTATTTGTTGACCGGGGTAAAGTTTTCCGGAAAAAAGGTTTCTGTGCCTGTTACTAACAGTGACTGATATTAATACATTTTGCTAACTGATTCTCTAATTCTATAACTTTCTGGCTGAATACAAAACTAGCGACAATAAACACATGCTCAGCCACCAACAGGAAGCTACACATTTATCATGGGGACAAAATCTTTTGCTGTTTTTATATTTATTCTTCTTAGTGGCTACAAATGTAGGGCCGTGTTGCACACATTAAAGAGACATAAACCAAACAAGCATACATTTGTAATAAAATGATGTTTTTGTTCCAGACAACTCCTTGATCAGTCTTGTATACAGGTTCAGGTCACAGTTCAATTTATTACTGTAACCGCCATTAAGATTTTCACACAGTATAAGTACTGATAGACATTGGGTCAAGGGTCACCACAAGAGTTCAAATAGAGAGAAACATAGCATTAATCAACTTGAATAGCCTCGAGCTGTGTGATTTTGTGTTTAACGTGTTTGTTAAACATAATAAGCATGCTATTAAATCATGTATTTTCACATTTCACGTAACTAAATTTGCCCATGTGTTACCAGGGTCCTTACGAAAAGCAAAACTAGAAATACTGTTACCTGCCAGGAACATCACAAGGGGTGATTAAGGAAAGTTGACTAGGATATGGCTACCACTTCCCTTAGTAAACTGTAGCTGTAAAATGCAACCAACTAGTAACAAGTCTACCAGTAACAAGTCTACAGATAATTAAAACAGAATAACTCTGACAACCAAGAGAAAAGAAGGATCTTCTAGAAGTATGGTGTGATGTGGAGAAAGCCGAGAGGAGACTGGGATTGCTGATTTACTTTCTTTCACCGAGGAAAATCTTTAGAACTGGCACCTTGATTGTTAGGTCTATGTATATTATGCATGAAGTGCAATATGGGCAGGACATGGGGTGGGCCACAGGAGACAGCAAAGTATAAGACGGCCTATTATGAGTTGTTTATGGTACTTTGCTTCAGTAAGGAATAAAGAGCAGAAGAAAAATATGTCTAAACACCCTACATAAATATTGTATTAATACAAACCAATAATGGCTGTTGTGGCATGTATGAGCCACTGTTCTCTTCTTCATCTACATCAAATGTCATGGCCAGGCTATCTGCCCATCTTCGATCCTTTCCCAGCAAATATCAGCTCGTCATCCTGTTAAAAGAGAAACATTGCAAATTGGGGATTACTGTCTTTTTTCTATTCTACTGAACAGTTAAGGTTTTAAGTTTTTAAAGTGGGGAATTTATCCCTTGGTTAATGCTTCCCCTTCTCTGTCATCATCTGATTGTAGTAATGAGCGAAAGGGAAAAATGAAAACAAAAAAGTCTGCTTTACAATAACACAATTATAAATTACGGAGTCGATGTTGAGGCTACATGGTTGTCATCTGCAAACAAATAAACATATTGAAGGTGTTTATACGACATCAGTCTCTTTTTTGTACTGTTCCTGGCTTAGGTAAGTATCTTCCGTTATTGTTTGTTGTATACATACAATTTCCTAATCAGTGAATGGATTGGATTATTTTAATATCCACAAACAAAAACGGAGGTTATTGTAATTTGCTAATGTTACAACTGCTATACAAATATAGTAGCAGATATGCAGACAAATTATAAGACATATTACAGAATGCTTTTTGTTTTTTTAGACTATTTGAATCTGCACAACCTTAATAATGCAAAATTTTAAAATACTGGGAAACACACACAAAAATGCAGAAACAAGAGACACTCACATCAACAAACACAACCTCTCAACTGTCATCATAGATATATTTGTAAAAGATCAACTCTCCCTGAAGAACTACTTACAAAGAGCATTCATTGACTTCAGGATGAAACACAAATACTTAATGCAGTCATTACCTTTCCATAGTCCCCTGTAGACAGAATTTCCTTCGAAATAAAAGACTCCAGGGTTCCAGACAGTACCATGCTCAGATTTTCACATGGCTGAAATATAATTTTTAAAAATTGCTTTCAATGAATTAACTTCACTGTAAGAAAATACAACATAGAGATGTCCCTAAACAAACAGAGAAACTGAAAAAACAGTTCTGATTTTTCTAAAGGATAAGCATTATAAGTGGGGAAGCATAAAGTTTAATTTCTTCTGTATTCGCCAGAGAAAAGATTTTAGTGCTTTGTGTCCATTGTCAATGAAGCAGCATTTGTTTGTGCTTATCAACTGACATGTGCACATGACAGCATTTGCTGCCTGAGTTTGTCCTGCTAGATCACATTGTGAGGCATTCTACAGCCTCAATTAGATGGAATCATTTGCTGTGTTTGTCCTCCCAGATAACACTGTGAGGCATTCTATAGCCTCAATTAGATGGAATCATTTGCTGTGTTTGTCCTGCCAGATCACATTGTGAGGCATTCTGCAGCCTCAATTAGATGGAATCATTTGCTGTGTTTGTCCTGCGAGATCACATTGTGAGGCATTCTGCAGCCTCAGTTAGATGGAATCATTTGCATCAGCCTTAATCCTCATGTCTGCTGTTCTGGTTATCCTCAGGGAAAGGCAGGGGCCAGACATGGGCATTCTCTATCACACAAGAAGACTTTAACTAAGACAGAGTTAACAGTTTTAGCTTGATCAGAACGATCAGTGATGTAATGCTGACAGTTTCACTTCATGTGAATCTGTTACACAGTAATGTAGAGTTTATATACACTTGTAACCATACCTGCCTATCATGCTCAAGTTCAGGGTGACAGTATGTGAAGGGGAGGGTAGAGGGTGAGGTAGAGAGAGAGAGAGAGAGATAGAGAGAGAGAGAGAGAGATAGAGAGAGAGATATATATATATATATATAGAGAGAGAGAGAGAGAGAGAGAGAGAGAGAGAGAGAGAGAGAGAGAGAGAGAGAGAGAGAGGTGAACGAACAAACGAATGAACGATCTTTATTTTCAGAGGGTACCAAATTGGGCATGTAGGCCCGTCTAGCTGCCACTCAATTGTGGAATAATATTCCACAAGAAATCAAGGACACCACCAATCATTATACATACGTTCGCAACCTGTTTGAACACTACCTCTGTACAGACTACATGCCCCCATAAACAAAATACAACAACAAAACAATAATAATGGTAAATTATCTCAAACGACAATTAGCCAATAAACATACCCATTTGTGGGCACACTATACTTTCCTTAGGTATTTATAATTTACATCATTTGCAAAAACTCTCACAGTTATGCACACACTCAATAACATACAAATATACACTCTCTCGCATAACACTGCATGCATGCACACATACCCACACCAACATATACACATACATACACTAACATACACACACACACACACACCTGTATACACATACACACACAAACACACACTATACAAACATAAATGTACACACAGACATAGATACACACATGCACATACACACATGCAAACACATACACCCATATAAACACATACATAGGTACATATACACACATGCACTCATACACACAAACACACACATAAACAAGCATACTCACACATACACTCACGCGCGCATGTGCGCACACACACAGAGAGAGAGAGAGAGAGAGAGAGGAGAGAGAGAGAGAGAGAGAGAGAGAGAGAGAGAGAGCGGGAGGAAGAGAAAGAAAGAAAGAAAGAAAGAAAGAAAGAAAGAAAGAAAGAAAGAAAAGAGAGAAAACAAGAATAAGAAAGAGAATAAGTGAGGACAGAGCAAGAGAGAGAGAGAGAGAGAGAGAGAGAGAGAGAGAGAGAGAGAGAGAGAGAGAGAGAGAGAGAGAGAGAGAGAGAGAGAGAGAGAGAGGGGGGGGGCAGGGAGGTGTGAAGGAGAGGCATATAGAGATGGAAAGACAGAGAAACAAATAGACAGAAATACAAAAACACAGGTACTTACTAAAACCTCACAGTGAAGTCTTTTGAAAATAATATCATCTCTAATTACACTAAAATTTAGAGCAAAACACATTACTTCAACTGCTAACAAATCACAGGTAAGATCTTGTGTTATATTGTATACCCATAACTGAATATTTCCACAATGTAAATTCTCTTATGTGGAAGCAATGCGGAAACTACCATATTAATGTCTTTTTCTTCTGCCCATTGACCCCCACTGGAGCAGAGGTAATCACCCACCACACGACACGCTGTAATATCCTGTACTCTTTGACAACTCCCTGCATGTCTTCCCCACATTAATCACCTGTCTCTAATTCTCTTCTACATGTGTTTTTATGTTTTCCCCTATTGTGTTGGTCCTGTGATTACAGGCCAGAGTGTCTAGTGGCGCTATTATCAGGATTTCTCAGCTGTGTCGTTACCCTGTGCCAGCCTCTTTTCTCCAAATCTTGATTGGTATTTATCTGGTTCTCTCATATTTTGATTCTGTCGTACCATTTTAGTCTTTGCAGGCACCAATTAATGAATGTTTCTAGTGTACAAGCAGTTGTTTTTGCCATTCTCTATGTTTCTGATCCATGCATACTGATTTAACCAGAGTTAACAATTCTAAGTTCGGTGCTACGTTTTAACTTCCTTTGACTTCCACAAATTTTCTATTGCTATGAAAGCTCTTCTAGATCTCTTTGCATTCTTATTTTAATATCTGTGTCTGTTTGTCCATCTCTGCCTTCACTGCAACCTAGAAAGGTGTAGGATTTTACTTCCACTTTAATATGCACAGAATAAATTTATGGGCAGTCGAAAAGGCTTGATTTATGGCTGGGTTACATGATCAAACTTCATACCAGTTTGGAATAAATAATTTGGCATCTCAGATTTGTGATCATATTTCAGCATTACAGCCAGATAACACAGTGAAGGGTGATCCAAATGCAGATACTGCAGAATATGAACTTATAAGATGTCATACACATATAGAACTTACAGGCACAAAAATATACTCATTGTGGATGATCAAACAGAGCTCTTCAGCTAAATCCAACACATTCTGCCTAACGACTTTTATTTCAGATGCACAACTCATTGTTGAAAGATGAAAAAGTGACAGGTGGCCTTCACACATCACAGCCGTGGCTGAAAAATATAATATATTTTCATCAACAACATATTAAATAATTATTCTTCATGTGATGAAAGTAAAGACAGCAAATCAAGTCAACATAGAATGTTGAAAGAAATAAAAGAACATTTAATATCTTGTTAAACTAGCAAAGTACAAGAATTGCCTAAATAATTTCTAGCCTAAGAAGTAAACAAGACTTTGTATCAAATTCTATCAAAGGTGCAACAAATTCATCCAGTGACGACACATAAAGGCGTTTAAGTCACCATCCTATCGCAAGTACTTCGTAGAACATTGCACAAACCCACAGGAAAGATTGTCAATCTTTCACCACACCAAGCCTGATGCATGTTCATGTCCTGAGTGTCTATTGATGGCCTGTGTCCCCTGTGGTACTGGTGGGCTTCTGCCTCTTCTTCCAGGAAACGTGTCTTCTGTTCTCTCTAGCCCACTGTGATGTTTAATAAGGTCAAAGTATGTCATGATACTGTTCATGAGCCAGTCTTCTTCGATGTTCAGATCTTGTAAAATGTCAGTACTTGTTTCCCTTTTTAATCCACAGTAGTCTAAGAATGTTTCAGTAATATTTTAAGTTCAAGAGCTTTGATTTTCTTCAAGTAATTCAAGTACAAGGTTCAAATTTAGCAAGTGCAACTAATAGGTGTTTATAGTGAAATAGAATGATCAAGAACAGGGTTAATTACACTGCAAATATTGTATATTTAACTGTTTCTTTTTTTTTAATTACAAAAAGTAGATTAACTGGTAAAGAAACAAGACTGTGGAGATGAGGTTTTTTTTAGACAAATATCATAGAAGAGAAAATAAATGATGAGGTAATGAGAGCTGCAGGAGTTACAAGATCACTCACTCATCAAAACTTTAAGGAAAAGACAAGTAAAATGTATGGGAGATGTCAACGGTAGAGATTGGTTGAACATGAAAATCAGCTTTACATGGGAAAATATAAGACAAGAGAGGCAGAGGAAAACAGAAAGGTGTATGTAGAAAGCTTAAACAGATAGGCAACAAACAAGAATAATATAAGCAACATAACGTCAGGATGCCGATGGTTGCCCAAGACCAGGCACTTGATGAAGAAGAAGACAAATTTTCAGCTAACAAATATACAAACACAACTGGACAATTAGACCAGCAGCAAATGTAAACAGTGTGCACATGAAATACATTGTTCTTACCCAGTATGCTTTCCAGAGCAAAGTGAGTTGTGACTAAATTGGAATAGTAGTTGAGCTCAAACACAAATGGCAGTGACAGACTGGGGTATAATTTCAAATCTCCATTGTCCTCATGCCTGTGAACATACAAATGAGAAAATTATACCTCAATATGCAACCCTGTGCAGAGACTGCTCTACGTACATTAAATAACCAACCACGCTGTAACTGAAATGTCAATGAAAAGATGCTAGTCATTTCCAACAATCGGCAGCAGAATTTATGGGTACCTGGATGAGCTACAGCAAACTAACAACTTTATAAGAATTACTTTGGCATAAACCCAGAAGCACTTGGTTATTGAGCCAACTTCTTCTAACATCAATTAATCAATCAGGTGCCATCTCCACAATGAAGGTTGGCTGCAATGGATCTCCAACACTGTCTCTCGCCTTGACTGTACATTCTGTCAGACTGATGTTCGTCCATCTCTTGATGTTATCTTCCCACTTGTATCATTGTCTACCTCTTGCTTGCTTGCCCTCAACCTTGCCCTCCAGTATGGTTTTTATAAGAGTGTTATGTCTTTTAACGTGGCAGAAATATTTCACTTGCCTCTTTTTTATTTATTTCATCAACTCTCTTTTCATTCCCAGTTTTTCTAGAACCTCTGTATTTGATTGTTTCTGTTTCCATGAAATCCGACATATTCTGTATATCCACATCTCCAGGGCATCTATTCAACTTGCTAGTTGCTTGTTCTATGTCCAGTGTTGCTATTAATGTCAAACTTGGTCCCTATCAACACTCCACCATAGAAACTTCACCACATGTGAGAAGTAATGTTTGTTAAAGGCTGCTAGGGTCTCCAGAACAGCCACCATAGAAAACATCATCAGAAATATGATAAGCATAACCTCATGTACTAATTGCCACTTACAAAATTGGAGGAGAAAGAAACAAGAAAATGATGCATAAACAAAGTCAATGCCACTCTAAACAAACACAGATAAGTCACAATCAAGAAAACACAGTCAATTAGGAAAAGATACATTGTCTCTTTCTGAGGCTATGTGGGAAGATATTTTAATGCAGTTCTCAATTGAAATAATCCAGATGACATTTCTAGGATTCATAAAATAAGAAAATAGATCTGGTTTTGCTTAAAAGTCAGTATGCATCCTGAAATAAGATTTTTCCTTGTCCATACTCTTCTATGTACTTTATAATAAAATTATTCATCACTCAATAACTTTCACGTGCGCGTACTGTATATCTCTCTCTCTCTCTGTGTTATATATATATATATATATATATATATATATATATATATATATATATATATATATATATATATATATATATATATATATATATATATATTAAAAAAATACATTGGCAATTAGGATTTTTCAGTCCTGTACAAAGCTTGCATCTATCGATCTCTCAGAATGAGATTATTGTTCTTTCCTCCCATCCTGGTACCAAAGTACCATCTCCACAGGGACTGTGTTGCATACAGACCTCTCCTTCCTCTCTCCATGCTCAGCAAATCTGGCATTCAAAGATCAGATCTGCAGGTGTATTAGAATGTAGCCAGATCATGTTTCAGTTCAGCACATATTGGCAACATGACCAGGCTGGTGATGTTTCCTCTGCGATGTTTTAGATATTTCATTGTCAGCATACTAATCCAATGCCCACAGGAAAACTTGACCATTAAACACAACAATTGTTATCACAAACATATCTGTAATGAGATATAATCTAGCTAAGATACCATTTCTTGGCAATGAGATGATCGCCTAGTAACTCCTGTGCATAGAGTATAACATCCTCGATCTGTCCACAGAATCCAACATCTGTGTGTATAGCATGCAGCTCTCTGATGATCCAGTGGATACCTTTTACCAGTTCTCTCATATACACACCCTGCAGAAGAGAAAATGGGGAGTTTAAGAATCACTTATCACCAAAATGGATTCATAATTTAACAGGTACCAAATGGCACTTACAGAATAGGAGGAAAAACACACATAGAGAAGTTTTGTTGAAGGTCACGCAAGACATTTAAAAAAATGACAATTAAGATATGCTGGATCCACCCTTGTCACTTCAAAATGTGTGAGTACATCATTCTATGCAGAATATATGACATAGCAGATGATGTGCAAGGACACATATTCCAACATATGTAAGAACATCAATTCTATGTAGAATATATGACATGACAAATGATATGCAAGGACACATATTCTAACATGATATGTAAGTTTATCAAGTCTAGGTAGAATATATGACATGACAGATGATATGCAAGGACAGATATTCTAATATGATATGTAAGTACATCAATTCTGTGTAGAATATATGACATGACAGATGATATGCAAAGAAATATATTCTAACACGATATGTAACTACATCAATTCTATGTAAAATATGTGACATGACAGGTGATATGTAAGAGCACATATTCTAAGATGATATGTAAGTACATTAATTCTATGTAAAATATATGACATGACATGCAAGGACACATATTCTAAAATGACATTAAGTACATCAATTCAATGTAGAATATATGACATGTCAGATGATGTGCAATGTTGTTTCTTAATTTCTCTATCAACAAATGCGCGCACTTTAGATAAATCATCTTAGTCTTGATAAATTAAAATAATATGACAGAAATGCATCAGACAGCTAAGGAAATGTATGAAGGTCTCAAAATTTATAAAAATAAAAATCTCAATTGCACATCTGCATGGTGCAGAATGGAAAACACACCACAGTGTGGCAAATGCAGTTCTTGTGATCAAGTCTCCACCAGGGTAGGTGGACGGCTTTGGGGTGTTCATCACTGTTGGTGAGAATAGGGTACGCACTTACTCTGGTAACTTAAAAGGTTGCTGAAGGTTGGAGATGTAGTTGACAGCCAAGTGGATGTGGAAAGCAAGGGGAACTACCACATTCCCAAGAAACTCAACGCTGCAGCTGTTAATGAATCAAAGGTCAAGAATCTTTTAAGAGAGCCCCAATGAAGATGATGTTCTGCAAAAGACCTGCTACACAATGATGATAGGACTAAAGAAGTTAAAGTTAAAAAACGGAATCAATTGGGTTAACATAACAGAAAAATGGAACAGAAGAAGTTTGTGTTTAGTGTAACTAATAAACATATGGTCAGTTACCTAGTACTGAAAGGGTTACATCTTACCTGTCGGTATTTAGTTAACATGAGGAATGCAAGCAGGTGGGTAGCCATTGGTGAAGTGCTATGGTCAGCAGCTGAAAAATTATAATAAAATATGAAATGCAACAAAAATACTTCTAAATATTCTGTCCTACAGTACTTTAAACTTTCTCATACAAGCATGATGAAAGCACTAAAAATTAAACAACTGGACTGATTGTGACAATAAAACACTACAAACGGATAAACAATAAATCCTGCCACTATAAGTGATTGGTTTGGTTTGATTAGGTTTTTGAATATGTATATCTCCATAAGTGCTCCAGTCTCCCATCATAGATCAGACAAGGAGGACTTAACACAGTGCGCACAATTCATCAGCACTGACAAGGATCCCAATGTGTGCATAGCCAAATCACACATGCTAGAATATTTTTAGAGTACCTTTTCACATTTAGAAATACTGCCTGAAGTGTCCTATTTGGCCATTCCCTACACTCACAGTCCAATATGATTATAATCTCACGCAAGTCTAAATTTCTTTTCGGCACTCTGATCCATTCCTTGTCGCTGCCAATCTTCTCAAGTGTGCACACTTCTCTGATAGTATCTTCTGCCTGAGCCATTCATGATCTTCCTTTTAACAACCATTGGCCCGTGACTGCACCCAGGGATTTAATTCATGACTACTCTCGTCTTGGCGATGTGATTATCTATACATATGGCTCTATGTTGAGAGGCAAATAAGTGCCTGGGGATTCATAGCTAAAGCAAAAGGCCAATGTTTAGTAAAGAGACCTTGGCATATGACACCACAACCTCAAGTCTGAGAATGGAGGTGGAGGCGGTTACTGCAGCTTTCCTCTGGTTGGAGTACTAACTGTAAATGCATGTTGTGATTGTAACTGATTCACATGCTTCGTGCAATAATGGTATGCATCGATTCAGAGGTCATGGGTTGTAAGCAGTCACTGGATCTTTTCTCCAGAACACTCGGGTATGTTTGCAAATGATCAGGCAGATAGACTGGCTGACTGACGCTGCATTATTAAGGGGCGACTTGATGCATGATAAGGCAGAAGGCCCTCTGGAAGCATGTGAATAATGCGGAAGAACAGTTAGACTATCATGATCTAGACAGAATGCGGCAGTAGGGGGTGGTTAGAGGATCGGGTTGACAGTCTCTGGAAATACGCTTAGAGGTAAAGCAAGACGGACATATAATCAGATTGCAACGGACATCATTCATATTAGAACTCTTTGCTGTCTGTTGAAGATGGCGCAGCGCATATGGAATTACCGAGTGCATTGATGTCAATTCTTGACTCAACTGAACTGTGTTTTATTCGGTCTGCCCTCTTTTACTCCCAACTGTAGAGGGATTTTTAACATACACAATGTGCACAGGTTCCTCTGTTGTTCAACCTATAATAAACTAACTTACAATTTAACTTTTTTGATGGTTTTTCATGGTAAGCCTGTAAGTAAGTACCAGTCAAATGTCACAAAATAACACCTGAGCAAATATTTCAGCTTATCTTCTTACATTTTAGACACAGATTTAAATTATATACTTACTGTAAACTGTATGGTCTGCAAGAGCTTTCACAATCATCCTGGTGTTTTCAGCTTCTCCGTTTGTGGACAGAAGTGTCTGAGAGAAGTTGGGGTAGGATGTCCCAAAATCTGTCAGCACCCTTCCAGGAGCAGAGGGTGCAGTTAATGGATGGTATGGGTTTGCTCTACTGATTCGAAGGAATTCCTGCCAATAAAAATTCAACTCTTCAGTTTGGAAAACAAATATGTATGATACTTATAAAAATAACAAATTGTATTTCAATAAAGTTCAGACTTTGATTAGGTGTTTAGCAGAAAACGGGGGGATAACAAGAGGTCATGTGTGCATGCTTAAACTTTCACAGCAACTGGAAAATGCAAAAGAGTTTACAAGGCAAAGACCTGGCAAAATTGTTAGGCAAGAAAAGATAGAGCACATTACCTTGGGTGGAATCTGTCTTGAGGAACTTAACCCCTTATACAGGGTGGGGCAATATGATCTGACACATTTGTAACTTTAATCAAACTAAATTAGAATAAATGAACAAAAAAGTATTTTTATTTATCAAATGTACACATGATGCCATTTTGTTTTATGTTGTTTGAATAATGATTTGTGGAGAAATTCAACAACAGGTTCCCCGTGCTGCTATTGTGATTTTCAGTGACAAGGCCCATTTTCATTTGTGTGGAAGCGTGAATAAGCAAAATTTCCGCTATTGGTCCCAAAACAATCCTCATGAGTTACATGAACGCCCCTTGCACAATCCTCATGTAACTGTATGGTGTGCGATAGCAGAATTTGGTATTTTGGGTCCGTACATTTTTGAAGAAGACAATGTTACAGTGACCGTTAACTCTGAACGATATTGCGTGTTGCTGGACACTTTTCTGCGGCCCAAATTGGATGAACTTGACGTCAGAAATAATGTTTGGTTCCAACAAGATGGCGCAACAGCCCACACGTCTAGATGTTCAATGGAAATTTTGAGGGAGATGTTCTCCGGTCATTTAATTTCATTTCGAGGTGACCTCGGTTGGCCTGCCCGATCACCTGACTTGAACCCGTGTGATTTTTTTCTCTGGGGATACCTAAAATCAAAGGTATACATTCATCACCTCGGATCTATTAAACAACTGAAAGATGCAATTCATCAAGAAATTGAGTCTATTCCACATGAAATGATCCGCCAAGTTATGGACAACATTCGTGAACGTCTTCAACAGTGTGTGGACAATAACGACGAACATTTGACTGATGTAATTTTTAAAAGAAAATGACATCATATGTACATATGGGAAATAAAAATACTTTTTTGTTCATTTATTCTAATTTAGTTTTATTAAAGTTACAAATGTGTCAGATCATTTTGCCCCACCCTGTATATAAATGCATGCTGAAGTTTAATACGCGGACCTCTGGGGTACATAATAAGGTGAGACACACTCCCCTTGAAATAGCAAATGAAGAATATAGGAGGCGATTACTGCAGCTATATTTTGTTCTAGCTTTATCATAGCTAATATAAATCTGTTACTTTAATGGTGTCACTGTTGCTATAGCCCTTGTGTGATATATCACTCACTAAATTATTTATACACTTGACATCTTGTACCTATAACAAAATGGTTTTTTTCTCTCCCTGTAATTTCACAAACACCAACTATTTTGCATCTTTATCACATTAATTGATAATCACATTCCTTTAGTATAAAACAGTAGTCAAAACTAACCCTCAGAGAGAAAGGTTGTGCAAAGTCTACCCTGACGCTACCATACGTATTGAACATGACTCGAAAAATGGCCTTCACTGCTCCCCAAAATGTCTCTCTCACTTTCTTCTGACCCTGAAATGACACCACACAAAAAAAAACATGATTGTCAAAGAATTGTCATTCTACATACTGCTAATGCAGTTAACAAGATTCATGTTCAACTATTCAACTGACAATAAGAATATACAGGGTGTATTTTTAATGACCGTGGGGTGTTTGAAAATATTGCTGTATCAAGTTTTGTGTTTACCTTTCATGTTGCACAAGTTCACAGAGGGTGAATACAAAACTTGGAAGACAATATTTTCAAAAACCCCAGCCATTAAAAATACACCCTATATATTTTAATTTTAAAAAACAAGTCCCTTAGCGGGAACCTACTGTGGGCATGTATTAGAACCATCACATTTTGCAGGTCTGTGTGCAGGGCGGAATAGGGGCGTCTTTCCCTCCCACAGTGAACGATTACAGCTGGCGTTAAACCCTTGTCATACCACAATCATGTCAGAAATATATTAAGTGCAGACTACAAAAGGATCATCGTTATTGACCAAAAACAACAAAACCATGACCACCTGCGAAAGATCACTGACCAATAGTGACTAAAAACTGAATGCCAACTGCTAAATTCAGACATCTGGATTTTGCTCCATTTTTTCTTCTTCAAATTTAAGAATTTAACAGTTTTTTTTTTTTTTTTTTCCCATTCTTTTGTTTTTCCTTCTACTGATATGTAAAACATTCAGATTGTTCTTTGCTTTAAAGACCTCCCACTACGCTCCTCTAAAACACTAATCTCTTCATTATTATAAATACTGTTTATTTAATTATCTAACAACTGTTTGTCATAAATGTATTTTATAAGCTTATATATTACATTTACTATTTAAGCAGAAACATTACAAAAAATGTGAGAATAAAAAGAATGTGTATAAAACTAGAGACAAGAAGGTCGGGCAGGATCTTGGATGAGCTCATCTGCCTTTGAAAATAAAAGTTTGTTCATTAATTCATTCTTATTAATTATCATATTGGAGTGGCCTTATAGTCCTTCTGATTCAGTCACTATGTAAACATGTATGCAATTAAATGTTGAAATAATAAATACATGCCACAACAAGAAACTGAATGTGAAACAACACTGAAGTACTTTACCATCTGCTCCCTACAATAGTTCCCATCTATGATTTTCTCATAGCTGAATGTAACTGGCACAATTAAAGCATCTGCGATTTCACCTGAAATCAAACATGAGACATTTGTAGATAATGCAATAAAACAAAACTTAAAACATTAGACTACAGGACTGTAAAACAACTGCTCTCATAACTTTTAATCTGGACTGTCTTCTTGTGTCCTTGACATTCCATACCGCCAGTTTTTACTAAATGTATCTGTATATGGAGAAATGGCAAGGAACAGATGCTTTTTGGCGAACCATGATGACAGCATGGCTCTGTGGGAAACCTGCTGCTTGAGAGAGAGAGAGAGAGAGAGAGAGAGAGAGAGAGAGAGAGAGAGAGAGAGAGAGAGAGAGAGAGAGAGAGAGAGAGAGAGAGAGAGAGAGAGAGAGAGAGAGAGAGAGAGAGAGAGAGATTTGTCTATCCATACCCTTTCTTTCTTTTGTTTATGTTACTAGTTTAGTTTAGTCAACGGATCAATATCACTGTGCATGGGTGTAACCCATAAGTGCTCCATTCTACTCCTAACTCAAGCCTGAGTTTAAGGAGAATCTCAGCTCAGTGCATGAACTCTGTAGCACCAGTAAGGATCCTGACAATACTTTGGGTAGATTTTTAAATCAAAATTTTGCACGGGCAGCGCCATTAGGCTACTCTTTTTCGATTTCCAACTGTCAAGGGATTTTTTATGTGCGCAACAATACACACAGGCGTCGATCTCAATATCCAGAGACCAGGGGAAATTTTGTTACTAGAAGTCCATGTGAAAAATCCCGGCCCTCACCAGGGCTTGAAGCCGTGACCTCAAGCACTCGAGGGGCGGACACCATACCTCGAGACCACTCAGCCCCCCCCCACCCCACCCCCCCCCCCCCCCCACCCCACCCCCCCCCCCCCCAAGTTTTTGTTACTGGCTAGACAAAACTGTCTGTACATTCAGTGTGAATATTTAATTCAATATTAACAAGTAGTTGCATTTATGAAATGTTTCATATTTGACTTCAGATACTGGCAAAATAAATATAACGGATGTACAGACAAATTATTTGTGAACAGACAGGTTCATACCCTCATTACAAGCTTCTACAACAACTGACAATAGTCCTCCTTTGGGGATGACAGCTTTCCCTGTCCGTGTCCTTCCTCCTTCAATGAAGAACTCCAGGCCCTCTCCATGGCTCAACATTTTGGTCATGTACTGTGGAGTGATTTTATAATTTGATTAGTGTAAAGAACATCCAATTGCAACCAAAAAAGGATTTTTTAAAGATGGTAACAAATAATTTCTTCTTCAGTAATCAACTTGATTTTTATGTGTCTATTCAAGGGCTGCACTAGGTCTCTGACAATTTGTCTGGCAGAGTTGCTCCTGTGGACAATATGGTATTCTCTATCTGGCTAAATCTGGGTAGTCTTATCCTGTGCTCTGGTGTTTACTTGAGTACTGGTCATAGTTCTGAGATCCACTGACTGGAAGTACGCTTAGAGTCCACATATCTTGTTCTGTGCCACCAAGGTCTTGGCTCATGTTTGCCTAGCTTGTTAATGCTATCATGCTCACATCTGTAATCTACATTGTTTTATCCACTTCATTTCCACAAACTGACATTACTTAGGGTAGGGGAATTGTCTTTCACTAGGTGTGTCCACCAGAGGTGGGTGGTGAAGTAGCCTCATGGAACGCTGCCTAAGTTCCAGCTGTTATTGAAGATCTGCAACAGCTTAATGATTAATAAGAAGCCATGGACCAATAGGTGGTAGTCATTGAGTGGAAGTGGGTTAGCTGATGGGAGATGCTATTTCTATAAATAACTTGAAACCATGTGACATGACCAGCAATGGGTAAGAGGCACCATACATAACCTCTCCCTTTTGTTGCCTTGCAGAGTTCATTTTTTAAAAAAAAACAAAGAATAGCAGAGTTAAATAGTAGACAAGCCATAAGAAACATAAAAACAAACCATTGTTGTACACCCGTAGTATATTTTGATCTAAAAACGCCATTTTAAAGACAAGAACACAGACTTGATCCGAGACTCCTATAATAATGTGAGGTGGTGAATCATAACTCTCACCGGCATGGCCAAAGGTGATGAGGAATCCACAGAAGCACAGTGGCTAGCATGCTTGCCCAACGGCCTGGTGGTCATGTGTTCAAATCTCCATACGGGCAGATATTTTTTACCTGGGTCCCCAATTTAAAAGGGGTAGCATGACATGTTCTGGGAAGTAAAGGTAGTGGGTGCAATAGTGAAAACATCCCCCATCAAGTGCTGATTGGTCTAAAAAATATTAGGCTAACACCATATATCCAATACGCCTCAGGGCTTGAAAGGTAGTCCTTTATTTTACCTTGTTTAGCATCATGATGAAAAATATAACAATGCCAGCTGTAAACCAATGTGTGGCCAATTCTTTTATATTTTTGTTTTCTAACATGCCATTTCAGAATGAAAATGTTGGAGTACATTAAAATATTCTTGATAATAATAATACACATAAACACACAACAAATATACTTTTAGATATGCTAACCTCATAACATAAAACATCAGTATTTTATAACATGATTATTGGACATTCAGAAATATTTAAATGCAGTTTTAAAAAAAGACTCATGGACAAAAAATGCAAATTCAATGACAGTTAAATTATAGTACCGTTACCTATGTTTTGATAATTGGAATTAATGTATATTTTCACTAGCTTTTAATTAAGAGGAATAGATATTGCATTCCAGTTAAAGAATTTGTCACTCATTTACACATAATCTATAAAGCTACTGAAGATATTAAAAAGTTCATAAATTTTATTAATGCAAATGAGAACAATGAAGTTACAGCACATTACTCATTATATTCTTAATCAGAAAAAGCACCTTTAAAGAAAAAATAATTTGTGACACAGCAAAACGAAGACTGCCGTTGACATATTAATGAAATAATGAACTACTTGAACAAATTCAAGGGCCTCACCTCATGTAATAATGCTCTGTAGACAATGTCTTTCTGTCCTACTTTGGTGTCTAAACGGCGACGAATGAAGAATCCCCCAAGACCTCTCATGAGAACACTGATATATAGATAAAAAATAATGGCTGCACTTTAAGATCTGTAAAAATATTTTTCTGTCAGTGGTAATAACTCCTGCTTTCAGAAATCAAGAGCAAATAAATTACTTCTGAAAATCCAAAATGTTGAAAGAATGCAATGAATATTGCATTTTTTATACACAGTAATCTTAGTGAATTGAGTTGAACTGCCAACATTACAGCATTTGAGGCAATACCATACACGCTCTGCCCTCATATTTAGCAACCAATGAAAAGTCCCAGTACTAATGGCATCAATTGTAATCTTCTTCTTCTTCTTCGTTCATCCGGAGTTTTTTTTCTGATGTGATTGCGTTGTGCCTGTTTACAGCAGAGCTGCGTTCTTGCGCCGTTAGGCCGACACATCCGACTTCTGCGGGCATTTGTTGACGGGTTAACCTTCCCGGGGGTTTCTTAGGACGTTTGACTCTCACTGTTGTGGTGTTATCCCCCATCCCAGCTGGTCCATATAGAACAGCCAAAGATCCTGGTCAGCCCTCAAGGGAAGGCAGGGGCAGACCATGGGCATTCCCCTGCCATCCAAGGAGGCTTCCATACTTGCAGAGCCGATACATAGCGCTCTGGTACTGGGCTCACCCAAGGAATCGTCACGTCCTGCACATGGCTGCTTAGCCTCACTTCCGTATATTGGGCCTTCCGTTCACCATAGGCTGTTCTTCCGGAAACCAGAAGTATGCAGTCTGCAGATGACATCCACACAGTGAGCTTTCGATTCGGACTTTCCATGTAATGGATTTGCTAGCCAAGCAATATTCCATTTCGTGCCACTAGGACACTTTTCCACCTTTTATGAAGCCCACACAGTGGGCTTTTGATTCGGACTTTCCACGTAATGGATTTGCTATCCAAGCAATATTCCATTTCGTGCCACTAGGACACTTTTCCACCTTTTATGAAGCCCACACAATGGGCTTTTGATTTGGACTTTCCACGTAATGGATTTGCTATCCAAGCAATATTCCATTTCATGCCTCTGGGTCTTCATGCACCTTTAAATGTCAACCTGTATATAGTTAAAGTAATCTGCGGTCAACTTTAGCTTGTTGATATCTCCATAGAGCTTGTCCTCAAATGAAGCAGGTGTGGGCCAAAATATCTTTCTCTGTTCTGCATACGTTGGGCAATCCTGCAGCAAATGTTTTGCTGTCATTTTTCCAGTTCTACAATTACATTCATCGGTATCTCCTATCTTTAGTTTATTGAACAAGCTGGTATTTCAGCCTGTTATGTCCTGTGCGGAGTCTGAAGATTGCTACTTGTTCTCTTCGGTCGAGTTTGTAATATGCATCATCCTTCTGATGGCCTGGATGCTCTGATTCCCATTTGGTTCTATAAGTGCTTTTTATCAACCTCTTTGCCTCATTATAGGTTATGTCTATGTCAGGCTGTGGTAGTCGTCCGCCCTCTTTTGCCAGTCTGTCAGCCTCTTCGTTTCCAGGTATACTGCAATGTGATGGGATCCACTGTATTACAACTTTTTTGGATTTCTGGCATAGACCATGGAGTGCTGCTCTTAGGTCAGTTAGTTCTGTGCTGTTATTGCTCTTCAGTATTGAGACAGCTGACTTTGCATCTGTGAAGATAGCTATTTGCTTCTCTTTATTTTCCTCCATCAGGAGCATTTCTGCTGCAGTTTTCAGAGCCTCTACCTCCGCTTTGAAGTTACTTGAAAATTTTCCAGTTGCCATTGAATGTGTTTTTTTCGCTCCATTTTTTAAATTTAGGAGAATTCCTCCTCCTCCATTCTCTATTGAATTTTTGGCTGATCCATCTGTATATGCATGGGTCCAATTCCTGCTTGGGTAATGTTCTTTTATGTAGTTTAGGGTTATTTCTCTTCTTTCGGTTTCATGCTGAGTGTTCTTTTTCTCAATACCAGGAATGTTTTCTATCATCTCAGGCAGTTGCTGCTGTCTCCAAGCTGGGAACTTGTGTGCATTGTGTATGGGCTTGACTGTTGATATGTTAAGAATAGGATCTGACCTAATCCTTCGTTTTGCAGTTTCTACAAAGTTGCTACGCTTCAGTCTTCCCTTTCCAAAACCATTAAATCTGTTGTACATAGGGTGGTCTGTCAATCTTCTAAATTTTTCTGCTTGTTGCTGGGCTCTGCTATCTCTTCTATCCTGCATTGGTTGTAAACAAGTGATCTTTTCTAATTCATTTAATAGGCGTTGTCTTCAGGCTTCCAGTTATGATTCGCATTCCTTGATTTTGGACTCTACTTATTTTGTTAAAGTTTGACTTAGCTGCTGTTGCCCAAGCTGCAATGCCATATTCCAGTACTGGCCTCACCCGCCCAGTATATAACTTCTTGAGAACTTTCTCATCTGCTCCCCATGTTGTACCAGCAAGCTTTTTCATGATTGCCATTCTTTGCCTTGCTCTTGTTCGATTTTTCTCAACCTGTGTCTTCCATGTCAGGCGACGATCAAAGGTGACTCCTAGATAGTTTGGATTTTCTTCATGGCGCAATATTTTTCCATTCAATACCAGCTTAGGTTGCTGAGTTTTAGTTGAGAGGGAGAACACTGTGCATGTTGTTTTCTCCTCACTTATCTTCACTAGTCATGATTTTGACCAGTCCTCTAGCGCTAATAGGGCTTGCTGTATTCTGCTGTTAGCTGTACTAATACATTCTTCAGATGTCCATATGGCTAGGTCATCTGCAAAGGATGATGTGTGTACTCTGGCTGGAAAATTTTCCGTGATGTCGTTTATATATGCTAGGAATAATGTTGGTGAAAGAACTCCTCCTTGGGGGACACCTTGCTCCAACAGCATCATTTTGCTGGTTTGTCCTTGTACTTTTGTCCTGGCAGTTCTGTTCTCAAGGTAGTGGCTGATCCATTTGTACATTTTCCCGCAAACATGCATTTTTTGCAGTTTTACTTTCAGTCCTTCCTTCCATACTTTATCAAATGCTTTTTCTAAATCTATCCAGACTGCTAGTGTGTGCTTTTTCTCTTGGAAGGCATCCTCTATTTCCTGAGCTATATAGGTTTTTTATGTCTACTATCTGCATTCTCCAATGCTTGTTCTGAATTTGGTTTAACAATTAGCAAAAAGAAGACACAGATTATGTCACAAGGTGCACATGAGGTACCATCAATCTTTATTGACGACGCCGAACTAGAGATAGTAGACCATTTTACATATCTAGGATCAGTGGTAAATAGCAAATTATCCCTAGATCAGGAAATCAACATCCGGATTGGTAAGGCAGCAACAACAATGAACAGGTTAAGAAAGAGTCTGGGAGAACAGGAAGCTTACTGCCAAAACAAAAGTCCTTGTCTATCAAGCCTGTGTCCTAAGTACTCTTCTCTATGGCAGTGAAACCTGGACAACTTACTCACACCAAGAGAACAATTTAAACAGCTTTCATATGCGGTGTCTGCGAAGAATTCCTGGTATTAAGTGGCAAGACAAAATCACAAATACTGAAGTATTGGAAAGATCAGGTTGTGTGACAGTTTATTCCATGCTCAGTCTTCGTAGACTTAGATGGATAGGACATCTTAGGAGGATGGATGATGGTAGAATACCAAAGGATATCTTTTTTGGTGAATTACAGATGGGTAAGAGATCTCAGGGTCGGCCTCTACTACGATACAAAGATGTGTGTAAGCGGGACATGATTGATACAGGCATTGATAATGCACATTGGGAGCAAGTCGCCGCTGAACGTGTTGCATGGAGGGCAAATATCAGAAATGGAATAAAGTCAAAGGAGAAAATTATTGCAGAAAAGTCACACACCAAGCGTTTGAGACGTAAGATGGTGCATGATGGTGGAAATGACCACGTGTTCACATGCACCCACTGTGAACGGACATTTACAGCGCAAATTGGCCTTATCAGTCACACTCGCTACCGCCATAGTTAAAAGTTATTATGCCTTTTTAAAGCACAAACTATCGTCTGTCAAGACGGCAAGGTGCCAATGGATAGGTTATTTGATCTTCAGTAGATCTGTACTTTCTGAATCCTGCTTGGTGAGGTGTTAAGAGTTGGTTTTTTTCCAGATGCCATGTTAGCCTGCCATTGATAATGCGTTCCATTAATTTTCCTACACAGCTAAGAAGACTGATAGGTCGATAGCCATTTGGTTCTTCCAGGTCTTTTCCTTTCTTTGGGACTGGTATTAGTATAGCTTCCTTCCATGCCTGTGGGACTATTCCCCTCTTCCAGCTGTAATTTAGGACTGCTAGTAGTTTCTTTTTTGCCTTAGTGCCTAGTCCTATTAGCATTTCATTTGTGATTCCATCCTTTCCTGGTGATGTCTTCTTTTTTAGGGTATTCATTGCCTGTTCCATTTCTTCCATTGTTAGATTTGCCATCATATATTCTGCTGCTGTCTCTGTATATGTATGATGTATCTGTTTATCTTTGATTGCTTTCTTCTGTTCGGCTGTAATATCAATGTGGTTTGTACTGGCATAGTGTTCCATTAGTGCATTTGCAGCCTTTTTTCCTGTAAGCAAGGCATTTCCTTGTTTAATTGTTATTTGTTTGTTTCTAGGTCCTTCATTGTTCATGGCTTTCACTAGTTTCCATAGTTTGTTTCCATCCCTGTCAAAATTCAGGTTTTCTGTTTTTTTCCTCCAACAATCTCTTGTTGTTTGATTTACTGTTCTTTTATATTTTGCTGAGATGGCTTTGAGAGAGATGTTTGCTTCAGTTGTTTGTTCTCTCTCTGCGGTCTTCCTAGCATCTTCAACTTTGTCCTCCAAAAATTGTAGTTCTTCAGTCCAGTATGGTTTGTAATTTTTCCTTGCTCCTCTTGGAATAGACTCAGTGGCCGCCTGTATTATTGCTCTGTTTAGACTTTCCACCATTTGCTTCATGTTGCCATATCGTGTATTTACGTTTTCACAATATTTGTCTGTTAGTATGGCAAATCTGTCCCAATCTGCTCGTTTGTAATTCCAACGGGGCAAAGGCTTTTGCTCCTGTGGAAGATACTCCATATTTATTACAAGCTTGATTGGTCTGTGGTCACTACCTGCTAATTGGTCCAGCACATGGCGATCGATTTTGTGGAGGATGTCTCCTGTGCAGAAAGCTAAGTCTGGAGTAGAAGTGGTAATCCATCTTCTGGAGTAGAAGCTCGGTGTGTCATCCGCTTTGTTAAGTAGATGGAGATTTGAGTCTATTTCCCAGTCCTCCACTTCATCTCCTCTTTTGTCAGTATCTGGGTATCCCCATCTTTCTGAACGGCTATTAAAGTCTCCGACAACAATGCAATTTGTGTCAGTTATTTCCATGTTTGAGAGTGTAAGATCCTTATCTGCCGGGCTATATAGATTGTAAATTCTTATTTTCACGTCCTTTATCATTATATCAACACCTATAATTTCCGTTTGGTTGTCAGAGATCACAGATACTTCGCTGCAAGGTATTGTATTTCGTGTAAGTATTACAACTCCTCCTTTGTGTCCTTCGCGGTTGAAACGTGTGGCCTGATATCCCTCGACTGAAAATGTGCGATTGGCGTTGAGGTGTGTCTCTTGAATGCATGCCACATCTATTCTATCTTTATGAAGACGCTGTGTTAGGGAGGCTTTCTTGTTATAAACTCCTTCTGCATTCCATTGTAGTATGTTGAGTGTCCGGGGTGTTTGGTCAATAGCTCTTAACCTACTCCTCTGTGCCTTGACTCCACAGCACAGGGGAAGGTGACCACCAGTAGTCATGGGTGGACCCCCTCGAGGCAGGGGGCCCGGCACTATCACCGCCTGATGGGACTTCACGGGATTAGCACCATAACGATTAATTTTCATCTGTGGCATCATGAAATGATAAAGTTACGTTGCACTTCTTTGTCAAGCCTGTGGCTCAGTACATCCGATTTCGACAAGCATTTGTTCGGGATGCTTTCCCTAGCCTTTGACTGTCCCCAGTCTACCTACAAGGCAGCAGGTTTGTGCGTCACTTCGTCTGGTCCCTCTCCCTTGACCTGTCCGACATGGGTGACCCTACCAGTAGCTGTGCTACCGTTGGCATAGCTCTTGGGGTCATTGGAACGCTCAAGCCCCTCTACCTCGTCAAGGTGGACGCACGGCAGAGGGGAATTGTAATCTGATTACATATCCATCTGGCCTTTTCCAGGAATACTGACTGTCAGCCAGACCTTCTGGTCACTCCATGCTATACCATTCTCTCCATGGCGACAATGATTTATCTGTTTCCTCAAACTTTACACAAGATTCCAGGTCCCTGATCACATCTGCCTTATCTAAAACCTCACCCAGTGCAGACCCAGCTAATCCTAGTGATGCATTCATAGCACATCAGTCTAGTGCAAAGGATGTCCAGACTTTTTGTTTTGTATTTGTAGTAAATAAGCCTTGCATTGCATAATGATGTTTTTGGTCGAGAGAATATGTAGCATCATATACGATCGTCATCTGACGATCAAATTTCTCTTGTTTAATGATGTCGCTTTTAAAGCTTACTGTAGCATACAGCAATATTCTAGCAACTGACATCCACTCCATACTTGAGGGCAGCGTGGCAGAGGTTACAGTGTCCACCTCCAGCTGTGGAGTCACCAGGTTGAATCACAGCATAGAGCTGGCGGTCTATTTTTTTTTTAAAATATAAACCAGCGGTTTCTAATTATATCAGAAACCCCCCTAATATATGTAGTCGAGTAAATATAGACAGGTATATGTAGTCAAGTAAATGTAGTCAAGTAAATGTAGTCAAGTAAATGTAGTCGAGTATATGTAGTCAAGTAAATGTAGTCAAGTATATGTAGTCTAGTAAATGTAGTCATGTAGTCAAGTATATGTAGTCATGTAGTCAAGTATATGTAGTCGAGTATATGTAGTCAAGTGTATGTAGTCAAGTGTATGTAGTCAAATATATGTAGTCATGTAGTCAAGTATATTTAGTCATGTAGTCAAGTATATTTAGTCATGTAGTCAAGTATATGTAGTCAAGTATATGTAGTCAAGTATATATAGAATATACATACATGCTTTATTGACTACACAAAGGCTTTTGATAGAATTAGACGTGTCAACATAGTGGATATGCTTGCAGATCTACAAATTGATGGGAAAGACATTAGACTTATACAAACCATATATTGGAAACAACAAGCTGCAATAAGGATTGATAATGAAGTGGGACAATATCAGCCTATTAAGAGAGGTGTTAGGCAGGGATGTGTAATGTCTCCAGATCTTTTTTCCCTATACAGTGAAAATATTTTCAGGAATGTAGAAGATATAAATGGAATCAGCATTGGAGGACGAAACATCAATAACATGAGATATGCAGATGATACAGTATTGATTGCCGACAATGCGCAGGATCTGCAACAATTAGTAGATGCGGTTGTTGTACACAGTGAGCAACTGGGGTTAGAATTAAATTGTAAAAAGACAGGTCATGGTCGTTACTAGGAAGAACGAAATACCACAATGTAATATACAATGGGAATATTCTTCAACAAGTGAATCGGTACAATTATCTCAGAACAGTCATAACATCTGATGGGAGATGCCTTGAAGAGATTAAAACAAGAATCACCATGGTGAAAGTAGCCTTTAAACGAGAATAATAGTGTTGAGGGGATATATAGAGCCTGTTCTTTTGTATGGATGTGAAACTTGGACAACGAGCAGTCAAGCTGAAAAACATCTGATGCCGCAGAAATGTGGTTTCTGAGGAAAATGCAAATACCATGGACAGACAGAAAAACCAATGACCAAGTACTACAGGAGACAAATGAAAATCATAAATTGATTAGAGAAATTAGACGTAGACAGTCAAAATTTTTTGGACATGTTGTGAGAAGAAATGGATTGGAGAACTTAGTGACAATTGGCAAGATCAAAGGGAACAGACCAAGAGGAAGACAGAGAGCAAAATACCTGGAAGGCTTGGCCACATGGCATGGACGAGACAGGAACAGAGCTGATCCACGACTCTGGTGATCGAGTGAAATGGCGAGTCATGACCGCCCAATGCTTTCCGGAATGGCACATGATCGATTGATTGATATATACTCATGTATATGCAGCCATGTTGTCAAGTATATGTAGTCAAATATATGTAGTCATGTAGTCAAGTAGATGTAGTCAAGTATATGTAGTCAAAAATATGTAGCCATGTAGTCAAGTATATGTAGTCAAGTATATATACTCAAAAATATGTAGTCAAGTATATATACTCAAATATATGTAGCCATGTAGTCAAGTATATATACTCAAGTATATGTAGCCATGTAGTCAAGTATATGTAGTCATGTAGCCAAGTATATGTAGCCATGTAGTCAAGTATATGTAGTCAAGTATATGTAGTCATGTAGTCAAGTATATGTAGTCAAGTATATATAGCCATGTAGTCAAGTATATGTAGTCAAGTATATGTAGGCATGTAGTCAAGTATATGTAGCCATGTATTCAAGTATATGTAGCCATGTAGTCAAGTATATGTAGTCAAGTATATGTAGCCATGTAGTCAAGTATATGTAGCCATGTAGTCAAGTATATGTAGTCAAGTATATGTAGGCATGTAGTCAAGTACATGTAGCCATGTAGTCAAGTATATGTAGTCAAGTATATATAGTCATGTAGTCAAGTATATGTAGTCATGTAGTCAAGTATATGTAGTCATGTAGTCAAGTATATGTAGTCATGTAGTCAAGCATAAGTACTCAAGTATATGTAGCCATGTAGTCAAATATATGTAGTCAAGTATATGTAGTCAAGTATATGTAGTCATGTAGTCAAGTATATGTAGCCATGTAGTCAAGTATATGTAGTCAAGTATATGTAGTCATGTAGTCAAGTATATGTAGCCATGTAGTCAAGTATATGTAGTCATGTAGTCAAGTATATGTAGTCATGTAGTCAAGTATATGTAGTCATGTAGTCAAGTATATGTAGTCATGTAGTCAAGTATATGTAGTCATGTAGTCAAGTATATGTAGTCATGTAGTCAAGTATATGTAGTCATGTAGTCAAGTATATGTAGTCATGTAGTCAAGTATATGTAGTCATGTAGTCAAGTATATGTAGTCATGTAGTCAAGTATATGTAGTCATGTAGTCAAGTATATGTAGTCATGTAGTCAAGTATATGTAGCCATGTAGTCAAGCATAAGTACTCAAGTATATGTAGCCTTGTAGTCAAGTATATGTAGTCAAGTATATATAATCAAGTATATGTAGTCATGTAGTCAAGTATATGAACTCAAGTATATGTAGTCATGTAGTCAAGTATATGTAGCCATGTAGTCAAGTATATGTAGCCATGTAGTCAAGTATATGTAGTCATGTAGTCAAGTATATGTAGTCATGTAGTCAAGTATATGTAGTCATGTAGTCAAGTATATGTAGCCATGTAGTCAAGCATAAGTACTCAAGTATATGTAGCCATGTAGTCAAGTATATATAATCAAGTATATGTAGTCATGTAGTCAAGTATATGAACTCAAGTATATGTAGTCATGTAGTCAAGTTTATGTAGCCATGTAGTCAAGTATATGTAGCCATGTAGTCAAGTATATGTACTCAAGTATATGTAGCCATGTAGTCAAGTATATGTAGTCATGTAGTCAAGTATATGTACCCAAGTATATGTAGCCATGTAGTCAAGTATATGTAGTCATGTAGTCAAGTATATGTAGTCAAGTATATGTACTCAAGTATATGTAGCCATGTAGTCAAGTATATGTAGTCAAGTATATATAATCAAATATATGTAGCCATGTAGTCAAGTATATGTAGTCAAGTATATGAACTCAAGTATATGTAGTCATGTAGTCAAATATATGTAGTCAAGTATATATAATCAAATATATGTAGTCATGTAGTCAAGTATATGAACTCAAGTATATGTAGTCATGTAGTCAAGTATATGTAGTCATGCAGTCATGTATATGTAGTCATGTAGTCAAGTATATGTACTCAAGTATATGTAGCCATGTAGTCAAGTATATGTAGTCATGTAGTCAAGTATATGTACCCAAGTATATGTAGCCATGTAGTCAAGTATATGTAGTCATGTAGTCAAGTATATGTAGTCAAGTATATGTAGTCATGTATATGTAGCCATGTAGTCAAGTATATGTACTCAAGTATATGTAGTCATGTATATGTAGCCATGTAGTCAAGTATATGTACTCAAGTATATGTAGTCATATAGTCAAGTATATGTAGTCAAGTAAGGGACTCTTTTACACACCTGAAGGTGCTTTAGACATATGGTGCTAAACCCTATTTGTATAGAGAAATGATGATGGGAAAAAAAGAAAGGAGTAGGCAAGGAGACAAAATACCTGGATGGCTTGGTCATATGGCACAAGAACACAGACCTTATCTAAGACTTTGGTGATTATGTGAGATAGCAAACCAAGACTTCCAAGCTAATCAGCACGACACATGCTAATGATGATTGCCTGTACTTTCAGAGACGGGGCAACCAAACCCAGAAATGTATGCAAATATTTATCTTTTGGGCATGGGTTGGAGTCTGTTGACAATGAAATATCTAAAAGTCAACGTCCAACCTAGAGTCTAGATGCAATATGCAAAGTCATGACTTGGTAGCTTCCTAATATGCCTTTGCAGCTGTGAAGTTCCCATAGCTGGTCTTACACCTCTCATCTCTTCATATTGCTCTTGTACCTTGCGGTGTCAAGGTGAAATATAAACAGCGGAAAAGTGCCCGCTTATGGGCTTCATGTATCAATATTTCCATGGACTTTGCTAATCCCTCCATCTATATCGTTTACGTGGTCGGCCTCTTCCTCTGCTTCCCTCTGGTCTGAACATCATTGCTTGTTGTGGTATACTGTTGGTCTTACACCTCCTCCCCAATTTCTAACCTTGGAGAAGAGGAAGGGGGGTCTGCAACACAGTCCCCAATAAGATGGCACTCAGATCAGGAGGAAAGTCTACATCAACCTTGCTTTAACAGATCCTTTCAGGGCTCAGATGATCTGAACACCAACGGATGAAGAGTTAACCTTCAGTCTTCCAGAGAATTCACCAACAACAGCCACATGTAAATACTTCTTCCATTGGTTTAGTTTAGTTTAGTCGACGGATCAACATCACGGCACACAGGTGTAACCCATAAGTGCTCTGTTCTTCTCCTAACTCAAGCTTGAGTCCGGAGAAACTCAGCTCAGTGCACGAACTCTGTAGCACCGGCGAGGATCCTTAAATACTTTGGGTAGATTTTACTCCAAATTTTGCCCGGGCAGCACCATTAGGCTACTCTTTTTTCGATTTCCAACTGCCAAGGGATTTTTTACATGTGCAACAATACACATGGGCGTCCGATCTCACTACCCAGAGACCAGGGGAAATTGTATTACTAGAAGTCCACGTGAAAAAATCCCGGTCCTCACCGGGGCTTGAACCCGGGACCTCCAGCACTTGAGGCGGACACCATACCTCGAGACCACTCAGACACACACACCCCCCTCCCCTCAATTGGGCATAAGCTGAATGTCTAGCAAAGTAGCTTCAACTTACTTAAAGAATGGAATGTCCATATTGTCTCCTGCAGCAACGAAGGGTGCGCGGATGTCATAGTGCCGCAGAATCCACGTCACTAAAATGTAATCTAGGTGACTGCGATGAAGAGGTAAGTAAATCATCGGGATTCCTTTCTGTGAACACACGGTAAATAAAATAACACGCTTTAAAATTGCAAAACTAAATGTGAAAATGGGCTTGTTAAACAAGACAAATAACAGAAAAACAAACATTCACCACAATTTTCTAGACTGACAGAATGAGCGAAGTTGAAAACATCTTTACACAGAATTACTTTCAATATATTATTTGTACACAATTTTGTGTACCTACACTACCTCTAACAAGTTTTTATACTAGTATAATGCCGCCATAATTTTTTTGTATTATCTTACAAAGATAATAAGGTCACTTGTAATTTTTGTTTAACAAGTAAATGTAGTAAAGTAAAGGACCTGTTAACACACCTTAAGGTGCTTTAGGGATATGGTGCTAGACACATATTTTTATAAACAAATCATGACTTGATGGATGATTTGATCAGTACTGTGCCAACACCCTTTCTTCTCAGACATTTCCCAGTAGATATTTTAGACAGCAAACGAAAGAAGAAGAATCTGACCCAATGACTAATCAGAGTGGCAGGCAAGCGCATAGCCTCTACACTACCGCAGCAATATGTACTCAAAAGACAACAGCCAATGCAGCATAGAAGATACAGTTGTGGCTAACTGAACATTTTTTAACACAGAATTAGCCTGACCATTTATGGTTGCAAGCTAACACAAACCAGCTTTGTTGACATTGATGGATGGATGTTTAAGCCGCTTTTCACATATGTTAACATATCTATTACTATGATGAGAATGATGAAGTTACCATTTCTATACAGAAACGGGCAATAGTATGTCAGTCCTCCATCAGCCAGACACTAAAATGATGGTATTTGATGGTACCAATTTTGATTCTGTTGTACCTATAGCTTTAAAATGTTCTGTTGTCCAGTGTGTCATCTAATTTATGTTTCTTCTTCTTCACTGCAGGAATACTCCAGAATGCATTCTGGAATCCTTTTATCTCACTGCTGGAATACTCCAGAATGTATTCTGGAATCCAGTTACCTCACTGCTGGAATACGCTACGAGGGCGAGTCAATAAATAAGTCACACAGTTTTGTGGGAGGCAGGTAAATGTAGTTGGTGTTTTCTACAGGTGTCATTAGGTGACAGCGACATAGAACTTTATATTCCCGTTTGTCAGGTGGCACTAGGTATCTCTTGCGCATAAACAATGGTGACTGTACTTACGGAGTGTACAACCAAAGAGCAACATGCTGTTGTGTGTTTTTGTGGGCAAAAGGACCAATTTCAAGAAGAAAGGTGACAATGTGAATTTTGAATCGTACTGTGAAGTTCTATCGATGCTTCATGATGCAATTCGAAGAAAACGTCCAGGACTGCTGACTAGAGGAGTGTTGCTTCTTCATGACAATGCCAGACCACATACGGCTTGATTAACTCAGGAGAAAATTAACCAACTAAAGTGGGAAGTTCTGGAACATCCACTTTAAGCCCCGACTTAGCCCCTAGCAATTTCCACCTTTTTGGGCCACCGAAAACCTACCTTGGCGGAAGATATTTTGCGAATGACGCCGCAGTTGAATGTGAAGTGAAAACGTGGGCTAGAAAAACAGTGCACAATGTATGTACAAAAATAAACTGGTTTCAAGTTGTTATCATATTTAGTTATTCTTCTACAGTCATTTGTGACTTACTTATGGACTTCCCCTTCATATAATGTATTCTGAAATCCTATATCACAGACAGACCCAGTGTCTCCACAATTTCTACACTTCCTTGTGTAATTATGGAACAAATAATATACCTTACCATATATCCATAAACCCCACAGTTTAAGTTCTCAAATTATATAGATTAGTGGAACCCTTACAAAGAAAAAATACATATTGGAATTATATAATTTTACATTACTAATTGTTGCCTGGTATATTTGACCGTATCTTGCCAAGTGCATAATTCAGAAAGTAAAGTTAAACAAATATATAAATTCAATTGCCTGAAATTAGTTAGTTAGTTAGTCGCAGTTCCAACTTCACAGCAACGGGTTGTCCCCATTATGCTCCGTTCTTGTGCCAGTGAATATCACACAAAACACTCCCCACTGCCCAATGTGAAAAGTGGAAAAGACAGGAGTCTCGACAAACAACAGTCCGCACAGATACACTGTGCATAATGCCGCTGCCAGAATGTCAACACAATAGTCCCCCACGAAACCCAGAGTTCATCTCTGATGGAATCAGCAGCAGTCATTTTCCCATCTGTATGTTTCCTAGATGTTCACCCACAGTCCACGAAATACAGTTCATCGTCGATGGTAGTGGCAGTCAACCAGAAGCCCAGCAGCCACGCATTTCTGCATAAGGCAAAAACCGGTCACCTCTGGGACATAGCCATCTGCCATCGCTCCGAACATGCAGTCACGTTCCAAAAAACCTTGGGCAGATTCAAAAGCATTTCACACGAAACTCACAGCTCACAGTGTCGCGCCACGCACTCACTCAGTAGCAGGGTGACGGAACCATATATACACAGCCACTAAAATGCAAAACATTATTCTCTGACTGTGTTATCAGCGGCAGCCACAAACTGACTACTCTGTCTATCTGCTCTGCTTACATAGGGAGTGGACACCATTAATAGATAGCAAATCTGTTTTCTTTGTTTACACTTACAGCAGAGAAAAACTGCTTTGATTACTATGAACAAGCATTAAACTGTCATCTACTGCCTATAGTAACTTGTGGTGTAGGACAGGGAGGTCTTGACCTTGAGGAATAAAGGCCACCTGGCTAGTGCAGCCACTGCAAACTGTGCAGGTTAGGATTTTCTTTTTGCTCCTGACAGAAAAAAAAAATCTACACCCTAACAAGGATTCAAACCCAGGTTTCCCAAAGAAATAATCGGCATTCTAGCCACTTGGAAAGCACTCCTAACAAGCACCAGTGATAGTTAAATTGTATGGGTCATTTAGAATTGTAAACATTTAGAGCTTTTTTTAAAAATCAACCATATGTTAATATACAAGGGAAAAATAAAAACAAAGAATATTATACAAGTGTCCCTCTGAGCTAATGGATGAACCTAAGGGCTCAACATACCTGGCTGGCTTGTTTCACCATCACCATCTGTCCTCGGCATACTTGTACACTCCTCAGAAATTTGGACAAAAACTTTGTGAGGAACCAGGCAGTAAAACTTGGGGAAAAGAAGGAAAATATATTTCATTAATCTCAAAATATATTAAAAGATCGGAAAAAATGTTCTTTTTACCTCATCTTACTTTTATAATTAACAGATAAACAGGTATCTCTGTGGCAGAACAGAAGCACACCTACATACTGCCATGGTAGTCACAAGTTCAATTCCCATTAGGTGCTTCACTGGCTTAAACAGTACATCATCATCATCTAGTGGTTAGTCCTTTGGAGAATTTTGCCCCAATAAAGTCTTTTGTAATGAATCTCTACCATAAGCCAAATGCCCTGCCTCTGTTGCCGCCATGTGTAAATTATCAAATCTTGAATCGATCTAGGTCATGGTCTTCCTCTTCTGCACTTTTCACATTACCTTCCTCCAGTGTTAACTTCTGCAGACATGTCTTTTTATATATTAGTAAATTTCACCTGAGAACAATATAATGTATTACTTTTTGATAATTAACAGTGCTGAATATTTTGCACTGGATGTCAAGTTTCAACACAATTATATCAAACTTTCTCAACATCACAAATACTGAAGTATTGGAAAGATCAGGTTGTGTGACAGTTTATTCCATGCTCAGTCTTCGTAGACTTAGATGGATAGGACATCTTAGGAGGAATGGATGATGGTAGAATACCAAAGGACATCTTTTTTGGTGAATTACAGATGGGTAAGAGATCTCAGGGTCGGCCTCTACTATGATATAAAGATGTGTGTAAGCAGGACATGATTGATACAGGCATTGATAATGCACATTGGGAGCAAGTCGCCGCTGAACATGTTGCATGGAGGGCAAACATCAGAAATGGAATAAAGACAAAGGAGAAAATTATTGCAGATAAGTCACACACCGAGCATGTGAGACGTAAGATGGTGCATGATGGTGAAAATGACCACATGTTCACATGCACCCACTGTGAACGGACATAGTTAGTTAGTCGCAGTTCCAACTTCACAGCAACGGGTCGTCCCCATTATGCTCCATTCCTGTGCCAGTGAATATCACACAAAACGCTCCCCACTGCCCAATGTGAAAAGTGGAAAAGACAGGAGTCTGGACAAACAACAGCCCGCACAAATACACTGTGCATAATGCCGCCACCAGATTGTCAACACACCAGTCCCCCACAAAACACCCAGTTCATCTCTGATGGAATCGGCTGTCATTTTCTTATCTGAATGTTTCCTAGATGTTCACCCACACAGTCCACGAAAATACAGTTCATCGCTTATGGCAGTGGCAGTCAACCAGAAGCCCAGCAGCCACGCATTTCTGAATAAGGCAAAAACCGGTCAACTCTGGGACATAGCCACCTGCCATCGCTCCGAATATGCAGTCATGTTCCAAAACACCTCAGGCAGATTCAAAAGCATTTCACACGAAACTCACAGCTCACAGTGAACAGACATTTACAGCGCAAATTGACCTGATCAGTCACATTCGCTACCGCCATAGGTAAAAGTTATTATGCCTTTTTAAAGCACAAACTATCGTCTGTCAAGACGGCAAGGTGCCAATGTAATGTAATATCAAACTTTGTATAAACACATAAACTATAACAATGAAAGTTGATAAAATGGCTTACTTTATGAATATACAAGAAACAGAAGCTTTCATTTTGTTGATAGTATTTACAGACTGCTTCTTAATCACAGAAATTTGCTTCAACAAATTATTTTCATCTCCTGCAAACAAAAGAAAAAAAAAATAAGTTACAGGAAAAACTGTTTTAATTGATATTCTCAGATACTTGATTTATTAACACATTATGATGTGAAATGCAAAGGATATCACATTAACTGGGTCATTCTTCATTACTCAGTGGCAAAAAATAAAATTAGATATCTATTTTACAATTTGGCATGTTGCATTTCCACAATGATATCGAAGTCCGAATAAATAAGAGACTCAAGTGGAAAAATATATTCATTTATCACACGCCAGTGATCTGGGGTTTGTTTCCGGGTCCGGTCAAGGCTATGCACTACTGATGAGCTCAAACGAGAGTGAAACTCGAGTCTAGTGCTTTCACATTGACGTGGATAGGCCTTAGGTTCATACCAGAATACGATCAGCGTTGCCAGTAGTGGGTTGTGCTCAATATTTTAATTCTCAGATACATTTGAAACATCCACACATGTGTCATTCGAGATTAGAACTTACAAGATAAGTGTCTGATTAACTCAGATGATAAGGCTCTCCACTTTCCTAGCTATGACACAGTTCAGAAACCAGGTTGTAGAGTTGAAATCCAAATAAAAATACAAAATATTATTAAGAAGCTTGGTGAATGGAAAAACACACACTGGAACTTAGGATCCCCAGCTTTATTCATCAGACTACTCCAATATCGAGATAAGTATTCTTTTGTTTTATTTCATTTTTACTGTTTTGCTTTTTATGTTTGTTGATGAAGACTTTGGTCGAAACGCTGGCGTCTGTGCTTTTAAAAAGTCACTTAAAAGTCGACAGGGTCGACTTCATTGCACCGGGATTTTATCCCATATGGCTCGATCTCTTTCTGCAGTGCGGAAAGCATCGCACAAAGTACGAATTCCGTAGCTCTAGCGACGACCCACAGGAGTCTCCAAAATATTCACTCGTGAACCGAAGGACGTGGCCCGGAATCGAACCCACAACCTTCAGAGCCAGAGTCAAATGGCTTGACCACTTCGCTACGAAGCCTCCCTGTCTGTACTTTTTTTCCACTCTTATTTATTCGGACTTCGATATCATTGTGGAAATGCAACATGCCAAATAGATTAATTTTATTTTTTGGCACTGAGTAATGAAGAATGACCCAGTTAATGTGATATCCTTTGCATTTCACATCACTGTTATATTTCCCCTTTTTAACAATGAGGAAATAATACCGCCTTTGCCGCATTTTTTGGTTGTTTGTGAGTTCTTGGCAAGTTTATGTTCAGTAGTGTGCCATTACTTTCTGAACTACTGGCACTCATACTGCTGTCTGAAAACCAACGCAAGGCAATCTGTTGCCAAATCGCCCGCAGCTGTGTTTCAAGCGCTGTATGTGGGATTACGAATTGCATCCATAACCCCTGTGCCGATTATTCTTATACTCTAGAAAACCTATTATTCTTAAGCTAGCTGGCGGATCACTAAAAGTACCGACAGAATTCCCTGCTTGCAGGTCACCGAAGGTTTTATAAGCCTAATGGTATGTTACCAAATTTCTATCAGACAGATTAGCGAGGTCATTCAAGTTCTTGTTTTTTTTTGGCGCTAGCTGACTTTGAACTCAAGTGTAGTCCATACACACTACTTCTAGTAGTACTGGACTTAATTCTGCGTGTGAATTAGCTTTCCCTATTAACAGTGTCCCTCGCCATCAGGCGAACCCACTTTGACTTCACAGGTACTTGTAATTTATGTCCCAACTTACAGATGCAATTCATAATCCCACTTACCACGCTCGAAACACAGCTGCGGGCGATTTGGCAGCAGACTGCCTTGTCTTGGCTTTTATAAAATGTTACGAGTGTTAGTCATTCAAGAAGCAATGGCAAATTACTGAACGTAAACTTGCCAAGAAATCACAAACAGCCAAAAAATGCTGAGGTTGACTGTGACATCCTGTAAGGATATGCAACTAACTGTAACTTACTGCTGTGAAATTCTCATGAACAGAAAACAATAAATTGGTACATACCATGAGAAGACTGTATGATTTGTTGTGCTGTTAACTCTATGGCATTCATGACTCTGAAAGAAAAGATAAACATATCTATGGAGATTATATGCACACTATATTCTTACTTACAGGCACCTTGTCATCTTGACAGATGATAGTTTTGTTATTTTGTGCTTCATAAAAGGCATGATGATTACAACCCAGGGACCAGGGGTGGAATTACACCTCTCCTAAGCAAAAAGCCTGGGTTAAATTGTAGATACCATGTGTTGCCCATGCAGCATGATCCCTCTCTCGGCCAGCTAGTTTATTCCAGAGGAAAGGTAACATCAATACATCTGAAACAAGACACCCTGCAGAAGCTACCGGATAAGCAAAGCAATGCTCACACTGTCCACATGTCGGAGTTTTGACCTTAGACCAGCCGCTTACCAAGGCTTAGGACCTGGTCTGCCCTGCCTAGACATTTTGTCTTTATGTTTCATTTCCCTACACTAGTATGAGGCTTGCACACACACACACCTCCCCCCCCCCCCCCCCAATTGTGCTCCTCCACCCAAATATGTATACTATATACAGAAAAAAATGCAAGCCCTTTATACAGGGTTCACACAACCTGAATGCCAAAGCATTAGCTTAAAGCCTTAATGCATTAGAGTTAAAGCTAAGCCATTCAGAGTAGTCACCAAGCAAACCAGCCAAATTATTTCCCTAATTTGTTTTGTCTTACCTCTTGAGAATGCCAATGCATCCCAGTAGTAATAGTTTTGATCCACTCTTACCCTTAAGCAAACAAATGATTGAAGGTTCTTTTTCTTGCATCGTCTCTTTGACTGTGTCTTATCTATTTCTCTATCTCTCTCTTGCTAGAAGTAGATCTACTTTCTAATGTTGATGTATTGGTAACAGACAGGTTCCATTATCACACCTGAACACGTTTATCTGCTCTTTACGAATCCCAGGTGAAATTTGCGTCATATTTCTGAAATCATCATTCCTTTCTTAAGATTTCATGGTGAGTTATAGTTGCATTTTTAACACTACTCTGGCCTACCTTCACAGTGCATGACTGACAGTACTCTTGCCTACCATCAGTGTGACCCTAACTTAACTCCCAATTAATGAAATATTTGCATCTAACGACATCTCACTCTATGACTGATTCAAACACATAACATTTGCACCAGAGAATTATGCTGGACGGGAAAGGCTACAAAGAAAGAAACTAGTCATCCAACCACATAAAGCCATGATCTACTATATATGAAGTCCTACGATTCATACACATTTGGTAGTACCTGACATGGCATTGATTACTTCTGCTTTTGCATCTTCTTATGATACTTACAATTGTTGAAAATGACTCGGAGGGTTGAAAAAAAAATGATTCTAATCCTCCCTGGTGCTATGGAGTGTGTGCACTGTACTGAGATGCTTCTTGTATGGTCTATAGTGAACTACAGTACTAATGGAGATATCAATGAGCAATGATTCCTAATAAAACAAAACAAACACAATAAATTAAACTGAAGAAAACATTGCATACATTGGCACCTTGCCGTCTTGACAGACGATAGTTTGTGCTTTAAAAAGGCATAATAACGTTTACCTATGGCGGTAGCGAATGTGACTGATAAGGCCAATTTGCGCTGTAAATGTCCGTTCACAGTGGGTGCATGTGAACACGTGGTCATTTCCACCATCATGCACCATCTTACGTCTCACACGCTCGGTGTGTGACTTATCTGCAATAATTTTCTCCTTTGTCTTTATTCCATTTCTGATGTTTGCCCTCCATGCAACATGTTCAGCTGCGACTTGCTCCCAATGTGCATTATCAATGCCTGTATCAATCATGTCCCGCTTACACACATCTTTGTATCGTAGTAGAGGTCGACCCTGAGATCTCTTACCCATCTGTAATTCACCAAAAAAGATGTCCTTTGGTATTCTACCATCATCCATCCTCCTAAGATGTACTATCCATCTAAGTCTACGAAGACTGAGCATGGAATAAACCGTCACATAACCTGATCTTTCCAATACTTCAGTATTTGTGATTTTCTCTTGCCACTTAATACCAAGAATTCTTCGCAGACACCACATATGAAAGCCGTTTAAACGTTTCTCTTGGTGTGAGTAAGCTGTCCAGGTTTCACTGTCATAAAGAAGAGTACTAAGGACACAGGCTTGATAGACAAGGATGAAGAAAACAATTCACACAGTAATCGTGCTGTACTGCACTAAAGACATGTCACCAACCTTGGACTGGTCAGGACGGACATAGTCAAGTCTGGATATTTACTAAACAGAGGATGTCTCAGTGCATAAGCTTCATCTGCAAAACATCTTGACAAGAAGCCAGTGTTGCTGTTGAAGAAATAAAAGACATTAACATTCATAAGCTCAATCCAAAATAACAACTTAATTTTTCACCCTGAAAGGATGGCAAAGGTGTTATGTATATTTACCACAAAGCTGCAATATTTGCACTCTTCAGCTGGCGCAGCTGGATTTAGTACTCCATGTTTTAGGACAAGATTTTTCTTCCCACTTCAACACATTATATAGATATTCTGTGTCCCACACATCTGCTAGTTTACAATAACAACTGCTTAATACAGAAGAAAAAATTAAGTGGAGGCATAAAGATGAGACAACCAACATTGAACACAACTTTGAATCTTCAGGAAATAATACATGATGACTAGTTGACCCATAGAAATGCTATTAAAATGACATGGTAAATAATTTTTTTGTACTTAATATCTGTAGGTAAAACAAAAATGCATGTTAAGCCATTATAACAATAATTATCAGGTACTCAAAAAAATCACGAGCCTTGGAATGTGATCAACATTGAACAATTAGCATAATGAGTCACATCATTAAGATTTTGCTAAAAATCATGATGCAAAGAGTTAGGAAGAAAATACAACCTGAAATTGGGGAAGAACATTGTGGGTTTGTAGAAGGCAAAGGCACAGTAAATGATGAGTTCTTGCTGAGAATATTAATTGAGCGTTCATTAGAGGTAAACAAAAACCTACATCTTCATTTCACTGACTATACAAAGGCTTTTGATAAAGTAAGACATGTCAATATGATGAAGATTGCAGATCTACAAACTGATGGGGAAAACCATAGACTTGTATAAAACATATATTTGAAACGAACAAACAGTCATAAAGATAAAAATAAAATACAAATAAAAAAGATGTCAATTGCAACAAGAAAAAGAGTATTAAAATCTACACAGAACCTGCACTTTTGTATGGATGCGAAACGTGGACAATAAGCAGACAAGCTGGAAAACATCTAATGGTAGTGGAGATGTGGTTTCTGTGGAAAATGCAAGAGTACCATGGACAGACAGAAAAACCAATGAGTAAGTTCTACAAGCCTACAAGTGGCAAATGAAAATCGTAAAGTGTTTAGAGAAATCAGACGTAGACAGTTAAACTTTTTTGGGCATGTTATGAGAAGAAATAAACTAGAGAATTTGGTGACAACTGGCAAGATTGAGGGGAAAGGAACAAGGTGAAGGCAGAGAAGTAAATATTTTGATGTCTTAACCACATGGCATGGTCTAGACAAGATTACAAAGCTGATCCACATTCTGGTGATCGTGTAAGATGGCGAAAAATTACTGCTCATGCTTAGCAGCATGGCACATAATGATGATGATAATCAGATACCCATAAAGTAGCAATAAACTAAACAGTTTACTTACGCCATTTCTGTTCTGACATCAAGAATATTCCGCATTCCTAATTCTCGCAGTTCTCCAGTCATGAATTCTCTCTAAAAACAAATGGTGAAGGCAGATAATAGTATGTTTTATGAAATCTTGATACATGCAAAAATATAAAACCTGTGAGACAAGATTTATGGAGTATTCTTGAAATTTCTTACAAACTACGGAATCTCGCTCACTTAGCATCACAAGAGAAAATAAATGTAACACTGACACCATAGCATACCTACGGGTGTGTGCATGTGTGTATGTATATCTGTGACTAGATACACTTTCAACACTTTCTTTCTCACAAATAACAATAAGTTATACTTGATGCAAAGCCCTAAGGATAAATCAACATATGCACACATTCATATGCACACATTCATAATAGCTAATGTGCAATTAACAACGAAGAAAAGGAAAATATCAAACGTTTAATACTACTTACCCGGCTCTGTGGCATGCAAGAACAACAAGCTCCCATGAGTGGTCTCCTTGTGACGAAGTGTTCAGGAAGAAATGATGGCATCTGCTTAAATGAGCTGATAGTTTCAATGTCAAACTGACAGAAGAGATCAATTATAGGAAAACATGTATTTAATTATATGAGATATAACTAAAGTTCAATGTCATCAACTGAATTCACAACATTTTATTTGACAAAGAAATTTCATGAATTGTACACATGAGGGTAGTTAAGTTTTTAGCCATATTTATAAGCTTGTGAATTACTGCAAATGTCAATGGCAGAAACTATTTTGATACAGAAGTTGACTGACCAATTAATCAAACAGGATGACAAATATACAATGATGGTTAGCTGAGGATCCACTGAAAAACTAAGACACGAGTCCCAATATATGTTGCAACTGTCATGAATTAAACAGAGACTGCTGTCTTGACAAGCAAGAATGCTAACCACTCAACCACTGCAACTCCTCTCTTCAATGCAAAGTTCAAAATTGCAGTAATCGATTTTTTTTTTTATTGTACAAATCAAGTGGAGCAAAACAACATAAAGTAATGCACAGCTGTTATGTGTTAAATAAAACTGTTTTTCCAAAGTGTCTACAGTGAACTTCTAGAATGTGTAAAGTTACACGATTCAAATTTCAAGTTGTAGGTTTTGAAAAGTGTGTGGGATATAAATTAAATAGCACTGACAGACAACACTGTAAACAGCAGTCCAACCTGCAAAGGGGGTCAATAAGACAACCCTGCTGGAAAAACATAACAATGTTAGTTGCAAATCTTTACAGGATGTGACAATCAATCAATCATGTGCCATGCCGGAAAGCGTGGGCAGTCATGACTCGCCATTTCACTCGATCACCAGAGTCATGGATCAGCTCAGTGATCCTGTTTCGTCCATGCCACGTGGCCAAGGCATCCAGGTATTTTACAGGATGTGACAGTCAACACCATAATATTTTGGCTGTTTGTGATTTCTTGGCAAGTTTACGTTCAGTAGTTTGCCATTGCTTTTTGAACAACTTGAACTCATACCATTGTATCCCCTCTGCCGTGCGTCCACCTTGACGAGGTAGAGGGGCTTGCGCGTTCCAATGACCCCAAGAGCTATGCTGACGGTAGCACAGCTACTGGTAGGGTCACCCATGTCGGACAGGTCAAGGGAGAGGGACCAGACGAAGTGACGCACAAACCTGCTGCCTTGTAGGTAGACTGGGGACAGTCAAAGGCTAGGGAAAGCATCCCGAACAAATGCTTGTCGAAATCGGATGTACTGAGCCACAGGCTTGACAAAGAAGTGCAACGTAACTTTATCATTTCATGATGCCACAGATGAAAATTAATCGTTATGGTGCTAATCCCGTGAAGTCCCATCAGGCGGTGATAGTGCCGGGCCCCCTGCCTCGAGGGGGTCCACCCATGACTACTGGTGGTCACCTTCCCCTGTGCTGTGGAGTCAAGGCACAGAGGAGTAGGTTAAGAGCTATTGACCAAACACCCCGGACACTCAACATACTACAATGGAATGCAGAAGGAGTTTATAACAAGAAAGCCTCCCTAACACAGCGTCTTCATAAAGATGGAATAGATGTGGCAAGCATTCAAGAGACACACCTCAACGCCAATCGCACATTTTCAGTCAAGGGATATCAGGCCACATGTTTCGACCGCGAAGGACACAAAGGAGGAGTTGTAATACTTATACGAAATACAATACCTTGCAGCGAAGTATCTGTGATCTCTGACAACCGAACGGAAATTATAGGTGTTGATATAATGATAAAGGACGTGAAAATAAGAATTTACAATCTGTATAGCCCGGCAAATAAGGATCTTACACTCTCAAACATGAAAATAACTGACACAAAAAAAGAGGAGATGAAGTGGAAGACTGGGAAATAGACTCAAATCTCCATCTACTCAACAAAGCGGATGACACACCGAGCTTCTACTCCAGAAGATGGATTACCACTTCTACTCCAGACTTGGCTTTCTGCACAGGAGACATCCTCCACAAAATCGATCGCCATGTGCTTGACCAATTAGCAGGTAGTGACCACAGACCAATCAAGCTTGTAATAAATATGGAGTATGTTCCACAGGAGCAAAAGCCTTTGCCCCGCTGGAATTACAAACGAGCAGATTGGGACAGATTTGCCATACTAACAGACAAATATTGTGAAAACATAAATACACGATATGGCAACATGAAGCAAATGGTGGAAAGTCTAAACAGAGCAATAATACAGGCGGCCACTGAGTCTATTCCAAGAGGAGCGAGAAAAAATTACAAACCATACTGGACTGAGGAACTACAAATTTTGGAGGACAAAGTTGAAGATGCTAGGAAGACCGCAGAGAGAGAACAAACAACTGAAGCGAACATCTCTCTCAAAGCCATCTCAGCAAAATATAAAAGAACAGTAAATCAAACAACAAGAGATTGTTGGAGGAAAAAAAACAGAAAACCTGAATTTTGACAGGGATGGAAACAAACTATGGAAACTAGTGAAAGCCATGAACAATGAAGGACCTAGAAACAAACAAATAACAATTAAACAAGGAAATGCCTTGCTTACAGGAAAAAAGGCTGCAAATGCACTAATGGAACACTATGCCAGTGCAAACCACATTGATATTACAGCCAAACAGAAGAAAGCAATCAAAGATAAACAGATACATCATAGATATACAGAGACAGCAGCAGAATATATGATGGCAAATCTAACAATGGAAGAAATGGAACAGGCAATGAATACCCTAAAAAAGAAGACATCACCAGGAAAGGATGGAATCACAAATGAAATGCTAATAGGACTAGGCACTAAGGCAAAAAAGAAACTACTAGCAGTCCTAAATTACAGCTGGAAGAGGGGAATAGTCCCACAGGCATGGAAGGAAGCTATACTAATACCAGTCCCAAAGAAAGGAAAAGACCTGGAAGAACCAAATGGCTATCGACCTATCAGTCTTCTTAGCTGTGTAGGAAAATTAATGGAACGCATTATCAATGGCAGGCTAACATGGCATCTGGAAGAAAACCAACTCTTAACACCTCACCAAGCAGGATTCAGAAAGTACAGATCCACTGAAGATCAAATAACCTATATAGCTCAGGAAATAGAGGATGCCTTCCAAGAGAAAAAGCACACACTAGCGGTCTGGATAGATTTAGAAAAAGCATTTGATAAAGTATGGAAGGAAGGACTGAAAGTAAAACTGCAAAAAATGCATGTTTGTGGAAAATGTACAAATGGATCAGCCACTACCTTGAGAACAGAACTGCCAGGACAAAAGTACAAGGACAAACCAGCAAAATGATGCTGTTGGAGCAAGGTGTCCCCCAAGGAGGAGTTCTTTCACCAACATTATTCCTAGCATATATAAACAACATCACGGAAAATGTTCCAGCCAGAGTACAAACATCATCCTTTGCAGATGACCTAGCCATATGGACATCTGAAGAATATATTAGTACAGCTAACAGCAGAATATCAGCAAGCCCTATTAGCGCTAGAGGACTGGTCAAAATCATGGCTAGTGAAGATAAGTGAGGAGAAAACAACATGCACAGTGTTCTCCCTCTCAACTAAAACTCAGCAACCTAAGCTGGTATTGAATGGAAAAATGTTGCGCCATGAAGAAAATCCAAACTATCTAGGAGTCACCTTTGATCGTCGCCTGACATGGAAGACACAGGTTGAGAAAAATCGAACAAGAGCAAGGCAAAGAATGGCAATCATGAAAAAGCTTGCTGGTACAACGTGGGGAGCAGATGAGAAAGTTCTCAAGAAGTTATATACTGGACGGGTGAGGCCAGTACTGGAATATGGCATTGCAGCTTGGGCAACAGCAGCTAAGTCAAACTTTAACAAAATAAGTAGAGTCCAAAATCAAGGAATGCGAATCATAACTGGAAGCCTGAAGACAACGCCTATTAATGAATTAGAAAAGATCACTTGTTTACAACCAATGCAGGATAGAAGAGATAGCAGAGCCCAGCAACAAGCTGAAAAATTTAGAAGATTGACAGACCACCCTATGTATAAAAGGTTTAGTGGTTTTGGAAAGGGAAGACTGAAGCGTAGCAACTTTGTAGAAACTGCAAAACGAAAGATTAGGGCAGATCCCATACTTAACATATCAACAGTCAAACCCATTTACAATGCAGACAAGTTCCCAGCTTGGAGACAGCAGCAACTGCCTGAGATGATAGAAAACATTCCTGGTATTGAGAAAAAGAACACTCAGCATGAAACCGAAAGAAGAGAAATAACCCTAAACTACATAAAAGAACATTACCCAAGCAGCAATTGGACCCATGCATATACAGATGGATCAGCCAAAAATTCAGTAGAGAATGGAGGAGGAGGAATTCTCCTAAATTTAAAAAATGGAGTGAAAAAAAACACATTCAGTGGCAACTGGAAAGTTTTCAAGTAACTTCAAAGCGGAGGTAGAGGCTCTGAAAACTGCAGCAGAAATGCTCTTGATGGAGGAAAATAAAGAGACGCAAATAGCTATCTTTACAGATGCAAAGTCAGCTGTCTCAATACTGAAGAGCAATAACAGCACAGAAATAGCTGACCTAAGAGCAGCACTCCATGGTCTATGCCAGAAATCACAAAAAGTTGTAATACAGTGGATCCCATCACATTGCAGTATACCTGGAAATGAAGAGGCTGACAGACTGGCAAAAGAGGGCGGACGACTACCACAGCCTGACATAGACATAACCTATAATGAGGCAAAGAGGTTGATAAAAAGCACTTATAGAACCAAATGGGAATCAGAGCATCCAGGCCACCAGAAGGATGATGCATATTACAAACTCGACCGAAGAGAACAAGTAGCAATCTTCAGACTCCGCACAGGACACAACAGGTTGAAATACCACTTGTTCAACAAACTAAAGATAGGAGATACAGATGAATGTAATTGTGGAACTGGTAAAATGACAGCTAAACATTTGCTGCAAGAGTGCCCAATATATGCAGAACAGAGAAAGATATTTTGGCCCACACCTGCTTCATTCGAGGACAAGCTCTATGGAAATATCAACAAGCTCAAGTCGACTGCAGCTTACTTTAACTGTATTCAGGTTGACATTTAAATGTACATGAAGAAGTATTTAGACTGCCACACTTCATACCACAGGCATGTCGGTTACACAAGCCTCCCAGAGGCATGAAATGGAATATTGCTTGGATAGCAAATCCATTACGTGGAAAGTCCGAATCAAAAGCTCACTGTGTGGGCTTCAAAAAAGGTGGAAAAAGTGTCCTAGTGGCACAAAATGGAATATTGCTTGGATAGCAAATCCATTACAGTGGAAAGTCCGAATCGAAAGCTCACTGTGTGGATGTCATCTGCAAACTGCATTCTTCTGGCTTCTGGAAGAACAGCCTATGGTGAACGGAAGGCCCAATATACGGAAGTGAGGCTAAGCAGCCATGTGCAGGACGTGACGATTCCTTGGGTGAGCCCAGTACCAGAGCGGTGTGTGATGGCTCTGAAATTATGGAAGCCTCCTTGGATGGCGGGGAATGCCCATGGTCTGCCCCTGCCTTCCCTTGAGGGCCGACCAGGATGCCTTTGGCTGTTCTATATGGGCCAGCTGGGATGGGAGATAACACAACAGTGAGTCTAACGTCCTAAGAAACCCCCGGGAAGGTTAACCCGGTCAACAAATGCCCGCAGAAGTCGGATGTGTCGGCCTAACGGCGCAAGAACGCAGCTCTGCTGTAGACAGGCACAACGCAATCACGTCCGGAAAAGGAACTCCGGATGAACGAAGAAGAAGAAGATACCATTGTATGAAAACTAGCACAAGGTGGTCTGTTTTTAAACCACCTGCAGCTTTCTTTTGAGCGTAGTATGCGGGATTGAGAAATGTGTTTGCAATCCCTTCGCCACAGCACTGGAAAAACAAAGTTGTAAAAATGTTCACAGAACCATCATGGAGAAAATAGATCTCTGCCAAGAATACAGCAACAAATAATAGAGAAATATAAAAATGTTCACAGAACCATCATGGGCAAAATAGATTTCTGCCAAGAATACAGCAACAAATAATAGAGAAATATAAAAATTTTCACATAACCATCATGGGCAAAATTGATCTCTGCCAAGAATACAGCAACAAACAATAGAGAAATATAAAAATGTTCACAGAACCATCATGTAAAAATATAGATCTCTGCCAAGAATAAAGCAATAAACAATGGAGAAATATAAAAATGCACAAACAAAGAAGCCTATTAAACAGTGGCAGGAATGAAACATACATACATATGTACGCATGCGCTCACATATATACCTTATATATATAACAAAGAACACCATACAAGAATCATACCACAGAAAATTAACATAAATAATATACGCACTCGTTTCTCAGTGTCCGCCTGAGGTTTTCGCAGACGAAATAAACGCCGTCTCTGGTTTGTTTGTTTTGGGGGCCCATCGCCCCCAAGGTTTCTCATCATTTCCATGGACAATGTGTACGTATGTATGGTTCACTCAGGAAGCTTATTCGGGTTGTTTGCTTTAACTTCTATTCTCCAACAAAGCAACAAGAACCCACCAGTGCAGTCTTTAACAAAATGATCCTAATTAACAAACAAAACATTATTGTGTAATTATATCTGGTTAATTCAATGAAATTTCAATCAAAGCTTCAGAGCTACTACTATAATTGGTATCTTTTTAGGGAATTTTAGGTTTCAGCAATACAAAACTGGACAAAATTGTTTCAGCTTCTTCTGCAGTGGTGATCTACAGCAATTTATTTTTGACTGTGAGGCTTACATATTTATAAACAATCTTATATGTTCAAAACAATGTATTCCTTTAGTCTTCTTCTTTTGTTCGCTTGAAATATGTCTATAACTGCAAGGTTGTCTCTTGTATGAATTTAACTGTCTTTTTAGTTCATTCAGCAGTCCGTAGAGTTTATCTTACACTGTCGTCTCTCTAGGCCAGAAGGTTTGCCTAGATATTTTGTATTTTGGGCAGTCTTGGAGTATGTGCTCTGCTGTCTGCGATGCCAATCCTCATGTGCACATGGCTGATTCACCAATCTTGAATTTTGTATACATGTGGTCGCGTAATCTATTGTGTCCTGTTCTGGGGCGCAGAATAATGACTTGTTCTGGTCTGTCCATAATGTGGTAATCATCTTGAGCAGGTTTTGGTGACTTTCTGACTGATTTGATCATTCTTTTCTTTTGGTGGTATGTAACGGGCACATCAGGCTGTTCTTCTTTTGCTCCTTCCTTAGCCAATCGATCAGCTCTGTCGTTTCCGGGTATTCCACAGTGGGATGGTATCCACTGTACGATGACCTTATGCTGACTGTTAAGTTCAGAAAGTAGTGTCAATAGCACCACTGGTTGTGTACCATTGCTGGTATTTAGTAATTTCTCTGTTGCTATCTTGATTGCCTCAATTTAAGCATCATAGTTATGGCAGTACTTTCCTGTTGGTACTCTGGCCGTGTCCCTAGTATTATTTGGGTGTTCTATGTACACTCCTGCTCCTCCATTTCGAACAGCATTTTGTGCTGACCCATCTGTGTAGACTCTGACCCAGAGGTCCTGTGGGTATTCTTCATTAAGGAAGCTGAGAGTGGCTGTTCTGTGCTGTACTGTTCTGTTCTTCCTTGTCAAATATTCCTCTCACTTTTGACTGGATTTGTAGTGATAGTCTATGCTCATCTTTCCATGGAGTTCGCTCTGGAATAGTTTTCAGGGGGATACCAACTGTGGTTTCTCTACAGAGTCGTTTGGCCTTCAACCGCCGCGTAGCTAAGTTTTCAAATCTGTTCTTCATAGGGTGGCCTGGCAGTCTGAGGAACTTTTCTGCTTGTATTAGCATTTTTGTATCTCTGCGCTCTCTCAGTGCTTGTGTCCTCCCCAACTTCTCCATCTCCAATACAGGGGTTGATCTCATCCCTGTGGTGACTCTAAGTGCTTGATTTTGCACCTTGAGTGGTTTCTAATGCTGAACATCATGCAGTTGATCTTTATTCCAGGTGTGGTCGTATGATCTGTTGATAAACTTTGCTAAGTATTTTCCCACTGGCTCCCCATGTGGTCCCACTTAGTTTTCACAGGATGGTTATTTTCCTTCTGGCTTTTGCTACTGCTATGTTGATGTGCTTTCTCTATGTCAGCCTGTCATCAAATGTTACTCCAAGGTATGGTGGTTCTTTATCTTCTCTTAGGAGTATTCCATTTATCTGGATGACCCCTGCCTTTTGTTTCAGAGAGAGGGTAAATAGAGTGGTGCTGCACTTGTTAGTGTTTATGCTGACACACCATCTATCCGACCATGCAACAAATGTATCTACAGCTCTCTGCAGCGATATGGTGGCCACTGATGCATGTTCTTTTGTGCTCCATAGAACCAGGTCATCAGCGTACATTGCTGCTTTAATTCTATGCAGTAGTTAGCAACAAGATCATTGATGAAGATTAGAAAAAGTATAGGGGACAAGACTCCGCCCTGGGGAACACCATGACGCAGTAGTACTTTCTAGCTCTTGAGTCCGTCTATCTGTACTCAGGCTCTTCTGCTGTGCAAGTATGCTTTCACCCATTTGTACATTCTTCCATTGACTTTACAGTTTCTCAGTTTCTTTATCAGACCTTCTTTCCAGACTTTGTCAAAGGCTTTCTTTGGATCTATCCATGCCACAAGCACCAGCTTCTTCTCTTGGGATGCATCCTCAATTTCTTGAGACAGAAAGGTTGTCTGATCTTCCGTAGCACTACCTAAAGCCAGCCTGCTGTGGCACAAGGATGTTTTCACTTTCAATGTACCACTGCATGCACATCTGGATTGATAATCTGCACCATTGTTTTGCAGAGACAGCTGGTGAGGCTAATTGGTCTGTAGCTGGAGGCAGTGGAACTATCTTTCCCTGATTTTAGGAGGGGTATCAGATATATCAGCTCCTGGTGACTTTCTCATTTTCAGTTTTGATATGGCCAGCTCCAGTTCGCTGATTGTGATAGGTCCTCCAGAACTTCATTAACTATTTCCTTCTGTCCTGTATGTTGCCATTTCTCTCAAATCTCTCGTTTCTCTGGACTAATTTTGATATTGTTATCTTATGCGAATGAGTCCGCAAAATGGTCAGCTGCTTGCTTTCTAGTTAAGATAGTTCCATCTTTATGTAGTGCAATTTTTGAGTTTCTCCCTATGCCCTCATCGTTAAGTTGTTTTATTAGCTTCCTTGATTTCCTTGCCTCTTTCGAAGTTCAGTGACTGTTTTTTCCTGCCAGCTTTTCCTTCTAGCCTGCAGCTAGGCCCTTTGAAATTTGGCTTTTGCGTGCTGGTATTTATTGTGGTGCTCTTGGCTGGGTGTGGCCTCTGCTTGCTTTCTACACACTTCCACATCATTATGCAACTTCCAGTTCACTACTTCAGTAGGGTGTATAATGTTTACGGGATTCTCTTGGTACTGTTTCTCGTGCTGCCTGTAGTATGCATTTCCCAAACTCTTCAGTTACTTTATTTATGTCTTTCTCAGTGTTCAGATTTCTAACCAGTATGCTGATGTGATGCTTGTACACTGCCCAGTCTGCTTTCTTGTAGTTCCACCTTGAGAGGGTGCTGCTTTCACTCACAAGATCATTTTCTAGTTAGAAAGACTGGCCGATGGTTACTGCCACCAAGTTGTTTCCCAATAATTTGTGTAATGTTCCACTCCAGATCTGGTGAATGAAAAGCCAGGTCAGGTGTAGTTGTAGTGTGCCATGTTAAGTATGTGGGTTGGATGGCTTGTTAAACAAGATGAATATATTCTCATCCTGCCAGTCTTCCAGTATCTCTCCTCTTTGGTCCATGTGATCATAGCCCCAGCTCTGCGAGTGGCTGTTGAAATCGCCACACACAATAATTTTTTCTTTTAACGGTAATGTGTCCAGTGCCTGTGGGTGGTCACTTGAGACAGTAATAATTGATCAGATGTAGGTCTGTATTGCCTGTCTTAAGTTTAAGAGTTTGATACTCAGCCCCTTCTATGTAAACTTCAATTTGGGAAGCAGTGATGTAATTTTTTTTACAAGGGTCAGTATCTCATCCTTTCGCCTGTCCTTTCGGTCAGATCGGTAACACTGGTAGCCTCTGATTTTGAAGGCTATATTTTCGTTGAGGTGAGTTTCTTGCAAGCAACATTCACTTACTTTTTCTTGGTACAAGATGTTTTCTAGTTCGATTTTTTGTTGCTGACTCCCTCCGCATTCCAGTGCATTATTTTTAGTCTTTGTTTGGTATGGCCAGACGCTCTATTCTCAGGTCCTCTGGCTCCACAGGACATCTGAGAAGGACCTCCAGTAGTTGTGGTTGGACCCTTTCAAGACATAGGGCCCAGCACTGCACCTGCCTGGGAGTCTAAAGTATGCATACACATCTAGAACTTTCTGGTTGTTTCTCGGAGTCAGTGACTCGCCGCCGCCCCTTCTCCTGTTAGTTAAAACAGGTCCGCCACGTGAAGGCCAGGAGTTGGACTTTTGCTGCAGTGGTGATGAATACATGAGCCATTGGGGTATTTATGCAAGACTGGGAGCTCACCCCAACCCCACCCCCGGCTACATAACAGCAACATTTGGAACCCATTTTCTCAGTGAATTTAAACACAGAAGCCATAAAAAATAGGTTGCATAGTTTACTGTCTGGAATACTTTGCTACATCTTGCTTGGTGCACAGTTCAGTTATATACCATATGAAGTGAATAGATTAATCATATGTTGGCTGAAAAAAATTATACACTTAGTCAATGATACTGTTTGAATGTAAAGCAATTATCCCCACTGGTAATCAAAGATTCACAATAAAGTTTTTTATGTCTGCACAACACTGGTTTTAAACACCTAATATCAAGGCTTCAGCATATAGCATATTTGAGTAATCATTTACTGTTCATTCAATCCAATATATGATATGCTATTGCTCTGTTAACTTCAAGGACATTAATTTCACAGGTACTGATATATGGACGAGGTTAGGATTTTATTTTTAGTCAACTGGACGGGATTTCCTCTCCTTTCCACCCATACTGGTACATGTTTAGTTAGCAAACTAAGCAACTGCTGGTACCAGTTGACAAGCATGCTAGTCATTATATTATCGTAGCCCCATTGATAATACAAACAAATCACTAAAGACTTCATTATTTCATAAATAAGAAATATGACACTGTTCCTAAACTTACAGAGCATTTCATTGTTATTACAATATAGTTCACTCCCCAAACAATTATCTCTGTTTGTTATTGTAATTATAAGCTTTGGTGCCTTAGGCACTCATAGAAATACAAATTACGGAGTGACTATACACAAAACTTTGTGAATAGTACAAGCCGCTATACACAAACATTTGTGGCTGGTAACATGATTATTCAGCTGGTCACGTGATGTCTACTTCCTTTTGACTACATTATTAATGTTTGTGGAACTATTATTGTGTTCTCGGTAGTGTAGTGGTTAGTATCTCCGCCTGTTACACGGGAGACTGGGGTTCGTCTCCTCGCCAGCAATGTTTTTTTTTTAATTTTTATTTTTTTTAAATTTTTAATCAATCAATCAGGTGCCGTCTCCACAATGAAGGTTGGCTGCAATGGATCTCCAACACTCTCTGTCTCTTGCCTTGACTGTACATTCTGTCAGGCTGATGTTCGTCCATCTCTTGGTGTTATCTTCCCACTTGTATCGTTGTCTACCTCTTGCTCGCTTGCCCTCAAGTATGGTTTTTATAAGAGTACCATGTCTTTCAATATGGCCGAAATATTTCACTTGCCTCCTCTTTATTTCTTCTATCAACTCTCTCTTCATTCCCAGTTTTTCTAGAACCTCTGCATTTGCTTGTTTTTGTTTCCATGAAATACGACATATTCATTTGTATATCCACATCTCCAGGGCTTCTAAACGACTTTCTAGTTGCTTGCTTGTGAGTGTCGGAATCGATGAAAATATCACTGTACGTAGAGTGTGTCATTGTCAACAAATATTGTCTTTGTCAGGTTTGAAGAAAAAGAACTTGGAAAAAAAAAAAGAGAGACAAGAAGAGAAAATAATAGTCTTCTTCAAATTTTTGTGAATAGAGGCTCATACTATTCGCAAAATTTTGTGTACTCACGTGACCAGCCACAAATTTGTGTGTATAGCGGCTCGTACTATTCAAAAAAATTTGTGAATAGCGGCTCCCTTTGTTCATTTACATTCCAAGATTCGCTGCCATACAGCAAAACTGGCTCTATGGACGGGAGGGGTAGGACTCTGTCATTCGTTGACGACATCCTCATGTATCGACAGGGTCGAGATAGACAGGCGGTTGCCAATGATATGCAGGGCGAACTAGATCGAATTTCCTCATGGTGTGCTGATGCCGATGCCCTTGTCAACCCTGCAAAGGCATCGGTTACATGGTTCTCCCTAAACAACCATATTGTGAAAACAGACATGCCGGCAGTAAGAATGGATGGGAGCATTTTGAGTAGAACCCAGTCAATGACATATCTTGGCGTGAGGCTTGATCGCAGCCTGTCCTTCAGAGATCGTGTCGATTATGTCATAACGAAAGCTCGAAAAGATTTGTCAGCAATGAGAGTCATGGCGAATGCCAATATCGAGCAAAGACTGCTAATACTTCTGTTCCAAGGACTTGTGCTTTCACGCATCGAGTATGCCCTGGCCATCCTCACTGTCAGCCCTACACAGATTGGAAGACTTGAAAAGGTACAAAACGAAGCCATGCGCATCATTTTGGGCTGCACGAGAGACACCAGCTGTGTAGCAATGAGATACCTCCTTGACTTCCCGACAATGGAACACAGGATCAAGATCTGGAGAGCTCGTGCATACTTAAAAATAAGTGCAGATGAGCAGCACCCTTTGCATGACGCTATATTCAGAGAAAAGGGTGACAGGCTAAAGAGGGGCAAATCATGGATGGGTCGGGCGGAAGATGTCGTCAGACAGGTCTGCAGTCTTACCAGTATCAACCCTGGCAAGGAATGGGTGCCGGTGCCTCCAGCTTTTAAGTGCACTTTCTCCTGCATCATCACACTCGACAGACGGTGCAGAGAGCAGAACCCTGCCGCTGTCAATGCTGAGGTTAACGCGCTCATCTATGAACACTCAGATAGCCCCGAAGTGCTCATCTATACAGATGGATCTGTTGTAAAGCAGCAGAGAAGTGCATGGGCATTTACAGCCCGTTCAGCGGGCCGAACCGTTCAAGAATCCAGTGGTGCCCACTCTATGACCACGAGCAGCATGACGATGGAGGTGATGGCAGTTACACAGGCTTTCATATGGCTGGAATCACAGCATTATACTAACGTGTGTGTACTAAGTGATTCAATGAGCATGATTCGGAAGGTCGAAGCTGGATCTGTACGTAGACAGTGGACTGAGTCGCTGCGGAAGTCTGTTGTCCGTAAAGTCACCTTCATCTTCGTCCCGGGACATGCGGGAGTCGAGGGAAATGAACAAGCTGATAAACTGGCTGGCTCTGCACCCCCTGTAGATGGCCAGCCCATGGATCGTGCCGATGTTATTAACGTCCTCAAAGATATGGCGAGAACAGAGGACTTTGACATCAGTGATCCCACATCGCTGTCCAGGATGAAAGACTTGGGAGTAAGAATCGGCACAGCCAGACGCGAGAGGTACATCAGGAAAACGAGGTGCCTCGTCAACCAACACAGAACTGGCACTATTAGCCATCGGACGCTGATGCATATGCTGGGGGGAGGATCTGAGCACCTATGGACATGTCCAGAGTGCAATGAAGATACCCCAACTGATAACTGATAACTGGCTCTATACAGCATTTTAGTACTCTTTTTCTTACATTTATTGATACGAAGTAACTATACACAAAATTTTGTGAACAGTAAGAGCCGCTATACACAAAAATTTGTGGATGGTCACGTGATTATTCAGCTGGTCACGTGATGTCTACTTCCTTTTGATTACATTATTAATGTTTGTGAAACTATCATTGTGTTTTCGGTAGTGTAGTGGTTAGTATCTCCGCCTGTCACGTGGGAGACTGGGGTTCGATTCCACGCGTTGCAATTTTTTTAACATTTTTATTTGTTAAATTTTTAGTCAATCAGGTGCCGTCTCCACAATGAAGGTTGGTTGCATTGGATCTCTAACAGCCCCGGGAAGGTTAACCCGGTCAACAAATGCCCGCAGAAGTCGGATAGTGTCGGCCTAACGGCGCAAGAACGCAGCTCTGCTGTATGTAAACAAGCACAACGCAATCACATCCGAAAAAAACTCCGGATGAACGCAGAAGAAGAAGGATCTCTAACACTGTCTGTCTCTCGCCTTGACTGTATATTCTGTCAGATTGCTGTTCATCAATCTCTTGATGTTATCTTCCCACTTGTATTGTTGTCTACCTCTTGCTCGCTTTCCTTCAACCTTGCCCTCCAGTATGGTTTTTATAAGAGTATCATGTCTTTTACCAAACTTTTTACCAAACTTGGTTAACATTAAGAATACAATTCAATCTACCGCAGAAGAATGTCTCGGTGTGTTAACCACGCATAGAAAGAACAGATGGTTTAATCAAAAATGTGAAGAAGCAGTCATTAGGAAAAAGAATGCCAGACATTTATGGTTAAATGACATCAACAACATCCAAAAGGAAGAGCATTATAGAAATGAATGTAAAGAGGCTACAAAAATAGCAGCAGAAACGAGAATATATGAGTAATATAATCAAAGATATGGAAACTAATCACCAGAAAAATGAATCCAGAAAGTTTTTTAAAGAACTGAAGTCAATGAAACGAGGGCACCAACAAAACATATGGTTTAAAAGACAAAAATGAGAATATGATAAATACCAATGAGGAAATGCACAACACATGGAAAGAATATTTTGTTGAATTACTAAATTGTGAAGCTCCAAGTAACATTTTCCCACAGGAAGAGGTTCTAACTTGCGAACCACAAATTGAAGAACCTACATTTGAAGAAATCCTATATGTAATCACACTGACTTAAAAACAATAAGGCAACTGGGACTGATGGAATTGCTGCTGAATTTATAAAGGCAGGTGGCCATGCATTACATCTAAAGCTATACGAACTAATAATAAAAATCTGGAGGACAGAAGAATTACCCCATGACTGGAAAGAGTCATTATTGATACCTATCTTTAAGAAAGGAGACAAGTTCCAATGTGGAAATTATAGAGGAATATCACTACTGTCCACAAGCTATAAGATACTATCCACAGTATTACTAAATAGACTAAAACCATATTCAGAAGACATATTAGGTGACTACCAGGTGGGTTTTAGACAAAACAGATCAACAATAGATCAGATATTTATCTTATAACAAATAGCCGAGAAAAATTGGGAATATAAAAGAGATCTCCATAACATTTTTGTGGATTTTAAAAAGGCTTATGATAGTGTCCATAGGAATAGTCTATGGAATGCTATGCAGGAATTTGGAATACCAAGGAAGTTAATCAACATGACCAGACTATGCATGGAAGATACTTATAATATAGTAACATATAAAGGCAGGAAATCAGACCCTTTCCAAATAACATCTGGCTTGAAACAGGGTGATGCACTATCGCCGCTACTCTTCAATCTGGCTCTAGAGAAAGTTGTAAGGAAGGTAAAGGAGGAATGTGATATTGGAGGAACATCCAAGCTGCTTGGTTATGCAGATGATATAGATATTATAGGGCAAAGTGAACAAAAGACATTGGAAATATTGACTCACTTAAAGGAAAAAGCCCAACAGATGGGGCTGGTTATCAACCAAGATAAGACAGAATATATGGTAATTTCAAGAGACGGAATGGCTAACAACTGGCCACATACAAATAGATAATATGACCATTAAAAGAACAGGAAACATACAAATACCTGGGTACAATCTTCAACTGCTCCAACATCATAAGGGAAGAAATACAAACTAGAATCAACTCTGGAAATAAGATATACTATGCACTACAACATCTACTAAAATCAAATGCGCTATCTCGTAACACCAAAGTCACAATATACAAAACACTGATCAGACCAGTTGTGCTGTATGGCTCTGAAACCTGGAGTACAACGAAAGGAGACGAAGCCTTGTTACAAACCTTTGAGAACAAAATTTTAAGACGCATCTTTGGACCCATTAGGGATACACAAAGTGGAGAGTGGAAAAGAAGAAGTAACAAAGACATTTATGATCTGTTTAAGTCCCCGCTAATCACTGGTATCATGAAGGCTAACAGACTACAATGGCTGGGGCATATAGAAAGAATGGAAGATAATAGGGAAACAAAACTCGCTTACACTCAGGAAATAAATGACCGTAGACCCCGAGGTAGACCAAGAAGGCGGTGGAGAGATAATACATATACAGACCTACAAGCACTTGGAATCAACGACTGGCAAGAGAAGGTCAACCAGAGAGACAAATGGAGACGGATTGTATCTGCAGCAAAGAACCTCAATGGCTCGGAAAGCTGAAGAAGAAGATCATGTCTTTTAACAATAACATGGCTGAAATATTTCACTTGCCTCCTCTTTATTTCTTCCATCAACTCTCTCTTCATTCTCAGTTTTTCTAGAACCTCTGCATTTGATTGTTTTTGTTTCCATGAAATACGACATATTCGTCTGTATATCCACATCTTCAGGGCTTCTAAGCGACTTTCTAGTTGCCTGTTTTAGGAACTAAAATATAGAACTGAGAAGCTTGAAGCATCTGAATAAAGTGTGCTCTATGGATCTGCGGTTGCTGCCGGAGGGCGCATCCCCCAGGCTGCGACGGAGTGATCGAGTGTCAGATGAATCCAATAGATGTCTTTGTTTAACGTGAATTTTATTTGCCAAATAAAATATCACTGTACGTAGAGTGTCCTTGTCGACAATTATTGTCTTTGTGAGGTTTGAAGAAAAAGAACTTGCACAAAAAAAAAAACCAAAAAAAAGACAGACAAGAAGAGAGAATAATAGTCTTCTTAAAATTTTTGTGAATAGCGGCTGGTACTATTCACAAAATTTTGTGCCGAATAATCACGTGATCAGCCACTAATTTTTGTGTATAGCGGCTTGTACTATTCACATAATTCTTTTGGTAGCGGCTCCCTACAAATTATACGTTTTTTTATTACACATGGCTGTTTGGCTAAGGAGATGGCACCTTGATGCCTTTTATCTTAAACAGTTGGATGATTGTTATAGTGTTCTTACAGAGCATCTCATTACAATATAGTTTAATCATCAAACAAATAATACCTGTGTTGTGATAATAGGCTTGGATGCTGATGGAAATATAAAAGATGTGTGGTTTTATTACATTTGGCTGCTTGACTATGGAGCATGATTGTGTGCAGATATCAATGTGGAACATGGTGTGCAATTAAGTATCATAATCATTAAGCAGTCTGCATCTGTGTGTTCACTTTAACTTTAGTAGGTCAAATCGCACGTTTTGTGTGTTGAAAAATGTAGCGCAATCGATATGCGCGGCCGTCATGACCCATTCAGTCACATCTTCGCGGAAAATCTGTTTTTCAACCACAATTTGAGCAAGTTTAGCGATGAAACTATACTGATTCAGGGGCAATATTTTATATGGCAATTAAAATTCACATTAAACAAAGATATCTATTGGATTCATCAATTCCGATCGCGATCATTCGGCTGCCTCTGTGGGATGCGCTCCCTGGCAGTCGGCAGCTTGCACAGATCCATAGAGCACACTGTATTCACAAACTTTCAGTTTTTTAGTTCTATATAATATTTTAGTTCGTAATGTTTAATAGTTTCTATTATATCACCTAATAATTTTGTGAAAAATAAAAATAAAAAAATGCCCAGCCGGGAATAGAACCCCGGCCTCCCGCATGACAGGCGGACTGCTTACGACAACGCTAGCGAGAACACAATCCTTTCTCTACAAAAATATTTATATAGTCAAGCCGCCGTTTTGGGTTACATGATCGTAATATTTTCGTCTGTTTTTCAACCACAATTAAAGCAAGTTAGCAATGAAACTAAACTTTCCAAATTTCTGAAAAATCTGATGCAGAATTCAAAGATCCATCTACAATTGATGGTTTTCTATTGCAAGCGTCAGAAAAAGTTATTTACAGTTCAATCTGCCGTTTTCATTTTTCTCCGCGTGCGAGGTTGGTCTCAACCAAACGGGTCATAGACGGATTATGAAAACTGACTTCAAAAATATGTTCCGTCATGTTGAATGATTAAAAGATAGCACAAGTATACAAATAAATTAATAATAATCTTTAAACTTGTGTTCTCTTTAACTTTAGTAGTTCAAATTGCACGTTTTAAGTGTTGAAAAGCAAAAGTGTAACATGCCATAGCGATCAAGACACACATTGCAGTCACCATGGCGCATGCCATGCGTTTACCCATTCACAAAAACACGCTTCGCCGAAAATGTTCTTTTTCATCAACAGCTGAAGCTATAACAGCGATGAAACTTTCCAGATATATTTAAAATTATATGCAGAATTCAAAACTACATCTATAATTTATTTAATCCTATAAGGAACACCAGAATAGTGTTACAAAGTGCACATGCCAGTCCGATATATATGCGCAAAGAAGCAAAAACATCTTCGCAGAAAATGTTGTTTACATCCACCCGGCAGCGAGTTAAAGCGATTAAAACTTTCTAGATATATTTAAAATTCGTATGCAGAATTCAAAAATACATCTATAATTGAATTAATTCTATCAGAAACACACCAAAAAAAATTAATTACAGTATGTATAAAATACATGCCACTTCGATCGATTCGCGCATGCGCAGTCGCCATGGCGCATGCCATGCGTTTCTCCATTCACAAAAACACGCTTTGCCGAAAATGTTCTTTTTCATCCACAGCTGAAGCTATAACAGCGATGAAACTTTCCAGATATATTTAAAATTATATGCAGAATTCAAAACTACATCTATAATTTATTTAATCCTATAAGGAACACCAGAATAGTGTTACAAAGTGCACATGCCAGTCCGATATATATGCGCAAAGAACCAAAAACATCTTCGCAGAAAATGTTTACATCCACCCGGCAGCGAGTTAAAGTGATTAAAACTTTCCAGATATATTTAAAATTGTATGCAGAATTCAAAAATACATCTATAATTGAATTAATTCTATCAGAAACACAAAAAAAAATTAATTACAGTAAGTATAAAATATATTATTATTTATATAAAAGGTCACGATGATTTCAACCAATCGCTGTGCACTGAATAATAGGCATACCTTTCCTGGAAAACCCCGGATGACGTGTGTTATTGTCACGTGAGATTTGAATGAATGAATGACGTCGAAAGATTAGAATGCATGGTCTGAACTAGCGCAAACTGGGAGACACGGTGAATCATGGCTATATGATTCTGTACATGATTTCTGTTTTCATTTCCGGTCGCGGCACGATGGAACACGCTACTAATACTACTACTATCACGTCCATAGTTTGGTTTTCAATTGTTTTATGTCTAGAAATGTGCTAATGCTTACTTGACTGTCATTGTAGTCTGTAGACAGCCAGCATTTCATTAATTATCATATTATCATTATGTGTAGTTAGTAGTAGACTAGTTAAGTAGTAGTGTATAGCTGACACGTGTATTTGTGTTTTAACTGTTTATGCTGTTGAATGTTTGTGACTCGCTGTGTTGTGTTGATTTATTTTTAAAGTGATTTGTTAACATTAACTAACTTAAACTTTAAACTTAAAGTAAGTGAATAATCACATATAACTAACTTTTAATTAACACACTTTACTAAACCTGGCTTACTTCTTATCACTTACAATGGACACTTTACATAATCGAATCTTAGTCTTACCTAACGACACTCTTTCTTCTCTAGTCCAAATCGGTCTGAATACTGAATTGTTGACGGCCGGCAAGTAAACAAATTAAAACATTAAAAACACAATAGTATAGTATAGTCTAACTATTACCGGAAACGCCTGATCGGCCTTCCATTTCAACAACGTATAATGTTACAAACAGATAATTTTGTAAGCAAACAATAAGTGCAAAATATCACATTATCTTACGAAACATTTCTGATGTAATGTATTTCGATCCAACACTGATCACAATAGATTTCCATGCAAGTTTCACAGAGGTCATTGTGTGCATGTGCCTCTTCCTACCTCCGAACGAAGAAGAAGCTTGCAGTTGAAAAGGTTAAAGGTCAAAGTTTGCTTAGAGATCTCATCTCGTCATCATGTTCCTCTTGTATCTTGCGGTGTCGAGGTGAAGTATAAACAGCGGGAGAGTGCCCGCTTATGAGCTTCATGTATCGATATTCCCATGGGCTCTGTTATTCCCTGCGTCCATCGTTTATGTGGTCGGCCTCTTCCTCTGCTTCCCTCTGGTCTGTACATCATTACTTATTGTTGGTATTGAACCGTATTGTGGTAACCTACTGTACTTACTTGCATCGCCAAACCATTTGACTTGCTGCCTTCTTAGTTAGTTAGCTAACCGCAGTTCCAACTTCACAGCAACGGGTCGTCCCCATTATGCTCCGTTCCTGTGCCAGTGAATATCACACAAAACGCTCCCCACTGCCCAATGTGAAAAGTGGAAAAGACAGGAGTCTCGACAAACAACAGCCCGCACAGATAGTGTGATATACTGTGCATAATGCCGACACCAGAATGTCAACACACCAGTCCCCCACGAAATACCCTGTTCATCTCTGATGGAATCGGCAGTCATTTTCCTATCTGAATGTTTCCTAGATGTTCACCCACACAGTCCACGAAAATACAGTTCATCGCTTATGGCAGTGGCAGTCAACCAGAAGCTTAGCAGCCACGCATTTCTGCATAAGGCGAAAACCGGTCAACTCTGGTACATAGCCACCTACCATCACTCCGAACATGCAGTCACGTTCGAAAACACCTCAGGGAGATTCAAAATCGTCTCACATGAAACTCACAGCTCACAGTGTCGCGCCACGCACTCACTCAGTAGCAGGGCGACGGAACCATCAAGCCTCCTTAGTCGCCTCTTACGACATGCGTGATAGGCTACAGTGTTGCTATTCTTTGCTTCCCTTATAGGCCCCGGCAACATACGGGAGACTTGCTGCCTTCTAATAAAATCTAATGCACCTACAACCCCCACTTTAGTCCTGATTTCTTTATTTCTGATCTTATCTCTTCTTGATACATTGAGTATTCTTCTCAAGAATCTCACTTCTGTTGTGATTTTTCTTCTTTTTTTTCCGTCATTGTCCAGTTTTGGCATTGGTAACATAGAGTTGGTAGGAAGATAGTGTTGTAAAGTGCTTTCTTAGTAGTTATTGATACGTGTTTGTTCTTTAGTATTGGTGTCATTTGTCCAATGAGTTGGTTTGCCCTATTGCAACTATTTTCGATCTCATCTTCTGATTTGCCATTTGATGATATTAAACTTCCTAGGTACTTGAAACTCTTCACCCCCTCTGCCGAGTGTCCACCGTGACGAGGTTAGAGGGGCTTGCGTGTTCCAATGACCCCAAAAGCTATGCAGTCGGTAGCACAGCTACTGGTAGGGTCACCCATGTCGGACAGGTCAAGGGAGAGAAACCAGACGAAGAGACACACAAACCTGCTGCATTTGTAGGTAGACTGGGTACAGTCAAAGGTTAGGGAAAAGCACCCCGAAAAATGCTTGTCGAAATCGGATTACTGAGCCACAGGCTTGACAAAGCAGTGCAACGTAACTTAATCAATTCAGGATGCCACAGTTTAAAATTAATCAGTAGGCCTATGGTGCTAATCCCGTGAAGTCTCATCAGGCGGTGATAGTGCCTGGCCCCCTGCCTCGAGGGGGCCCACCCATTGCTACTGGTGGTCACCTTCCCCTGTGCTGTGGAGTCAAAGCACATAGGAGTAAGTTAAGAGCTATTGACCAAACACCCCGGACACTCAACATACTGCAGTGGAATGCTGAAGGAGTTTCTAACAAGAAAGTCCCCTTAACACATTGTCCTCATAAAGATAGAATATATGTGGCATGCATCCAAGAGACACACCTCACACTAATCGCAGATTCTCAGTCAGAGGATAACAGGCCACACGTTTCGACAGCGAAGGGCACAAAGGAGGAGTTCTAATACATAACGAAACACAATACCTTGTAGTGAAGTATCTGTGACTTCTGACAACCAAACGGAAATTATAGGTGTTGACATAATGATAAAGGAAGTGAAAATAAGAATTTATAACCTTATAGCCCAGCTGATAAGGACCTTAGACTTTCAAACATGAAAATAACTGACATAAACTGCATTATTGTCGGAGACTTTAATAGCCGTTCAGAAAGATGGGGATACCCAGATACTGACAACAGAGGAGATGAAGTGGAGGACTGGGAAATAGACTCAAATCTCCATCTACTCAACAAAGCGGACGACACACCGAGCTTCTACTCTAGAAGATGGTTTACCACTTCTGCACCAGACTTAGCTTTCTGCACAGGAGACATCCTCCACAAAATCGATCGTCATGTGCTTGATCAATTAGCAGGGGTAGTGACCACAGACCAATCAAGCTTGTAGTGAATATGGAGTATGTAAGCCTCTGCCTCGTTGGAATTACAAACGAGCTGATTGGGACATATTTGCCATACTAACAGACAAATATTGGGAAAACATAAATACACGACATGGTAACTTGAAACAAATTGTGGAAAGTCTAAACAAAGCAATAATACAGGCGGCCACTGAGTTCATTCCAAGAGGAGAGAGGAAAAATTACAAACCATACTGGACTGAAGAATTACAAATTTTGGAGGACAAAGTTAAAGATGCCAGGAATACAGCAGAGAGAGAACAAACAACTGAAGCGGACATCTCTCTCAAAGCCATCTCAGCAAAATATAAAAGAACAGTAAATCAAACAACAAGAGATTATTGGAGGGGAAAAAAACAGAACACCTGAGCTTTGACAGGGATGGAAACAAACTATGGAAACTAGTGAAAGCCATGAACAATGAAGGACCCAGAAACAAACAAATAACAATTAAACAAGGAAATGCCTTGCTTACAGGAAAAAGGCTGCAAATGCACTAATGGAACACTATGCTAGTGCAAACCACATTGATATTACAACCGAACAGAAGAAAGCAATCAAAGATAAACAGATACATCATAGTAATACAGAGACAGCAGCAGAATATATGATGGCAAATCTGAAAATGGAAGAAATGGAACAGGCAATGAATACCCTAAATAAGAAGAAATCACCAGGAAAGGATGGAATCACAAATGAAATGCTAATAGGACTAGGCACTAAAGCAAAACAGAAACTACTAGCAGTCCTAAATTACAGCTGGAAGAGAGGAATAGTCCCACAGGCATGGAAGGAAGCTATACTAATACCAGTCCCAAAGAAAGGAAAAGACCTGGAAGAACCAAATGGCTATCGACCTATCAGTCTACTTAGCTGTGTAGGAAAATTAATGGAACGCATTATCAATGGCAGGCTAACATGGCATCTGGAAGAAAACCAACTCTTAACACCACACCAAGCAGGATTCAGAAAGTACAGATCCACTGAAGATCAAATAACCTATATAGCTCAGGAAATAGAGGATGCCTTCCAAGAGAAAAAGCACACACTAGCGGTCTGGATAGATTTAGAAAAAGCATTTGATAAAGTATGGAAGGAAGGAAGGACTGAAAGTAAAACTGCAAAAAAATGCATGTTTGTGAGAAAATGTACAAATGGATCAGCCACTATCTTGAGAGCAGAACTGCGAGGACAAATGTGCAAAGACACACCAGCAAAAAGATGCTGTTGAAGCAAGGTGTCCTCCAAGGAGGAGTTCTTTCACCAACATTATTCCTAGCATATATAAATGACATCACGGAAAATTTTCCAGCCTAGAGTACACACATCCTCCTTTGCAGATGACCTAGCCATATGGACATCTGAAGAATATATTAGTACAGCTAACAGCAGAATACAGCAAGCCTTATTAGCGCTAGAGGACTGGTCAAATCATGGTTAGTGAAGATAAGTGAGGAGAAAACAACATGCACAGTGTTCTCCCTATCAAATAAAACTCAGCAACCTAAGCTGGCATTAAATGGAAAAATATTGCGCCATGAAGAAAATCCAAACTATCTAGGAGTTACCTTCGATCGTCGCCTGACATGGAAGACACAGGTTGAGAAAAATCGAACAAGAGCAAGGCAAAGAATGGCAATCATGAAAAAGCTTGCTGGTACAACGTGGGGAGCAGATGAGAAAGTTCTCAAGAAGTTATACACTAGACGGGTGAGGCCAGTACTGGAATATGGCATCGCAGCTAGAGCAACAGCAGCTAAGTCAAACTTTAACAAAATAAGTAGAGTCCAAAATCAAGGAATGCGAATCATAACCGGAAGCCTGAAAAAAAAACGCCTATTAATGAACTAGAAAAAATCACCTGTTCATACCAAATGCAGGATAGAAGAGATTGTAGAGCACAGCAACAAGCAGAAAATTTAGAAGATTGACAGACCACCCTATGTATAAAAGGTTTAATGGTTTTGGAAAGGGACGACTGAAGAGTAGCAACTTTGTAGAACCGCAAAACGAAAGATTAGGGCAGATCATATACTTAACATATCAACAGTCAAACCCATTTACAATGCACACAAGTTCCCAGCTTGGAGACAACAGCAACTATCTGGGATGATAGACAATATTCCTGGTATTGAGAAAAAGAACACTCAGAATGAAACCAAAAGAAGAAAAATAGCCCTAAATTACATAAAAGAACATTACCCAAGTAGCAATCAGACCCATGTATATACAGATGGATCAGCCAAAGATTCAATAGAAAATGGAGGAGGAATTCTCCTAAATTTAAAAATGGAGTGGGGGAAAAAAACAGTCAGTGGCAACTGGAACATTTTCAAGTAACGTCAAAGCGGAGGTAGAAGCTCTGAAAACTGCAGCAGAAATGTTCTTGCTGGAGAAAATGAAGAGAAGCAATTAGCTATCTCCACAGATGCAAAGTCAGCTGTCTCAATACTGATGAGCAAAAACAGCACAGAACTAGCTGACCTAAGAGCAGCACTCCATGGACTATGCCAGAAATTTAAAAAAAGTTGTAATGCAGTGGATTCCATCACATTGCAGTATACCTGGAAATGAAGAGGCTGACAGACTAGTAAAAGAATGCGGACGACTACCACAGACTGACATAGACATAACCTATAATGTGGCAAAGACGTTTATAAAAACAGCACTTATATAACCAAATGAGAATCAGAAGTAGTTAGGGGGACGCAAAACGATTATTATTTATAGTGGTTTACGTGGTGGCTGCCGCCATACATTCTTATGTTTGTTATCCCGCCCCTGTTTGATCTTGCAAAAAACGACTTCAATTGATCTTAGACCCTAACAAGGCTTGTAACTCATGAATAACAAATCGACTGGATTATTTTGGTTTTCTCCCTTTGTTAAAGATATATTATTCTTTATAATGTGTATTTTTTATTTTTATTTTATTTTTAAATTTAAAATAAAAGATAGCAGTTATTAGTAGTCTTTGGTGGATGGGGTTAATCATGATCATAAAAGATAGCAGTTATTAGTAGTCTTTGGTTTATGGGGTTAATCATGATCATCATACTGTCTCAGAGCTTCAAATGAAAACCTTAAGAAAGTAAAGATGGTAGTTAGTAGCGGATGTAGTGGTCGTTATATTTGTGTGTGTATGTGTGTTTGTGGGAAGAATGGATGGCACGTGATGATGCGGTGGAATAAGGGCGTAGGGGTCGGGGCGTGGTGGTGGTCATACTAAAACCTGTAATAGGTAAGCATATAAATATCGCAGTTATATTATCTGCAGAGGGATGTAGTGGCCTATACATCATCATCATACGGGTTACAGAGCTTCAAATGAAACCTTTAAAAAAGTAAAAATGGCTAAAATTATTTATTGTAGCGGGTACGGCTTAGTGAAATTCGTTGGTAAGGGGTGGGTGAGTGGAGTAGTAGCTAGATAAGTGCTTCTGAACACTATCATCATACGGTTTCAGAGCTTCAAATGAAAACCTTAAAAAGGTAAAGATGGTTGGTAGTATCGGTTGTAGTGGGTATGGCTTAGTGTAATTCGTTGTTAAGGAGTGGGTGAGGGGAGTATTAGCTAGATAAGTTCTTCTGAATACTATCATCATAGGGTTTCAGAGCTTCAACTGAAAACCTTAAAAGGTAAAGGTGGTCGTCATTATCGACTGTAGCGGGTGGGCCTAGTTAAATTCGTTGGTAAGGGGTGGGTGAGTGGAGCAGCAGCTAGATAAGTGCTTCTGATCGATATTAAAGGGGTGAGCGAGTGGCGGGATGGCTAGATAAATAGTCTGTTCCTTGATAAGAGCTGGAGGTTAAGTCTCATATTAAAGTCTGAAGCATGAACTCATAGTTGGCTGAAATGAGAGTGAACTCCTGAGGGGATCAATACATAGCGATGCCCTCAGTAAACGTGCGTGAACGTGTTCAGACATGTCTTTGGGGAAAACCGGTGGATGACTCAGAGCATATTGACCGCGGTAAACCTGCTTGAACATGTTTAGACATGTTTTCTATTTGGATCAGCCGCACAGTCTGTATAAAAAGGACCGCAAAGACGGGCTAAAGACACTGTCGTTTGCAACAAGACCTCTCGAAAACAGCACACCGAAGAGACCACAATGTTAAGTACTTCATGTGTAGTATACATTCTTGTTACACGCCGTCAAGTCGGTATAGTGTTGTCACTGATGTATTTCTCAGAAAATAAGGTACTTGGTGCTACATTCGGGTTTACACCTGAGATATATCAGATGCACATGATATCAAAATATTGTCTGGTGTATATATCCCTTCACACTAGGTCAAAACTGGTCTACATAAAGGTCATATCGATGGTGTAACACTGTTTCAAATTCATTATGTGTAAATTTATCATATGCATATGATGTCACTTGTTATATCACCTATAATATTTGATCGTTTCTCCAGATTGAGAATTTACTGACAGCAATCAGGAAAACGCTCGCTTATTGAATTGTGTATAAGAAGTGAAAGCTCTGACAGTTTACCACAAAATATTGGTATGTATGCTTTCAGCATTGCTCACTAATTATTTTTCACCGGTGATCAGTAACTGTCCATCAGTGCGTGTATTCGTATTTTCTCACTTATATAGTACATAAACCAGCTTTATATCGGTAACAAACTATATAAAATAACACAAAGTAAGGCACCTTTACAGAATTACGAAACATACAGGCCATTGCAAGCCTTCATCACCAAACACAAAACATATAGTCACGGAGAAGACCCTCAAGTGACTTAAGACCTCAGGTATGAGAAGAATAAAAATGAGAGCAATGCAGAGAACATGAATTATTTTACTACATATGACGCCTTGGTGCAACCTCATAATCCGCAAATGTCAAATGGGTAATTTTTCTATTGATATTTCTTGGTTAAAAAGTTATTACTTTTGATTTGAAAACATGCTGGTTATTATTTTCTGTATATGATTTAAAACACTAGCATCAAAATAATATTGGTTGTCGCATGTTTTGAAATACAAAATATAAGTAATGTAAAATATCGATGGTTGATTGTAATGGTTTGTCTTTTCTTCACCGCCGTATGACGTTCGGCAATCAGTAGTTACACCAGAACGACCTGTGAAAGCGTAGAACTACAGAAATCTTCACAAATCATAGTGTTGGATCACTCTACCGTATCAACACTTCACCAGTGCAACTACTCAAAAAAGTATCGTGCTAATTATCAACACTCAATTAGCTGGTGCCAGAAACTACAAACGGATTGGAATACGTGCCTTATCACCCTTACCTTTTCCAGCATAATGACCACTAAACAGAAGAATCTCTATCTGTATCCTACATGTGGTAAATCCTTTACAGAAACCCGCAAGCTTACACGTCACATTAACACATTTCACAACACCGAAACTCACACATGCCACCTCTGTGGTAATCTATACAACAGAAAAGACAACCTACAACGACACATAAAAACAAAGCATCAGACACCCACTTCATCAACAACTATGGGCACTGCAACCTCAACACCTATGACCACTACACCCACAGCTTCATCTCGCAAAAGGAAAACACCGTCAGACATACACAAACTGAGCAACCAAGCAGATGTATACTATACCGCCAGTTTTCAACCCAACTACAGTCAGATGTGTGATGACCCTTAGCAACAGCTGTGTGATGTGCCAGACACTCAGATGTTTGATGCTCCGTTTGTCTACAATACACAGATGTCAGCCCACCAAGCAGGAGACTAGTCTTATAACTACACGCCAACTGACAGATACATACCAGGCAACCAGCCGGAAGAACTAACCTAATCAGACAATGGTGTAAAGAAATCCAGATGTGTATAGCTCTTAATGAGAAAATAAAATGTTGTGATCATACTATGAATACCAACTCATGCTGCATCATCTATTTCGTATCTCCGGTACTGTTCAACGCCTATACTGTGAGAATCACCAGTGAGCAAATCACTGGACCTGGCAGGACATTGTCATATGCCGACGAAGTTTTAGTGTATCGCCAGGGTAAGGATAGAGATCAGGTTGCTGTGGAACTACAAACCGAACTCAATAGCATAAATACTTAGTGTGTTGAGGCTGGGGCAGTGGTAAACCCAACATAGGGAACAGTGACATGGTTCTCGTTGAATAATCATATTGTCAACACTCCAACGCCAACTGTAAATCTGTGGTCAGAGACGATGGAAGGAACGCAGGCAATGAATTACCTGGGGATACGGTTTGATCGAAGCCTTGCTTATAATGAGCACATAGACCAGGTGATAACAAAGGCCAAGCGGGGGTTGGCTGCGATGCGGGTGATGGCGGCAGCAAACTGTGAGCAGCGCCATCTATGCGTCCTATACGATGGGCTGGTCATGTATGTTTTTGAGTATGCGATGGCGATCCTGACTCTCAGCCGTAAGCAGATAGAAAGGATGGAAAGGATACAGAATGAAGCTATGCGCATTATTCTTGGATTACAAGAGATACAGCATGCAGGGCGATGCGCTACCTTCTTGATTTTCCAACCATTGAAGACAGAATACAAGTCTGCAGAGCTCGCACCTATCTCAGAGTTAACGCAAACACACAACATCCACTGCATAGTGACATTATGAAGGTGAAGGGCAGCAGGTTAAAAAGAGGACGCTCGTGGATGGGTCAAGCCAAAGACATTCTTCAACAGGTGTGTTCACTGGAGGACTTAGAACCTGGCGAGTTGTGGGTACAAGTGCCAACAGATTTCTGCACATCCTTTTCAGTTTGCATCCAACAAGACAGAAAATGCAGACAAGAAAACCCGGCAGCTGTGGAGGCGGAAGTACAAGCGTTGATTTTCGAGAATTCGCTAGACGGTGATGCTTGTCATTTACACAGATGGGTCGGTAGTCTGACATGTGAGAAGCTCATGGGCATTTACGGCTCAGGCCGGAGGGAGAATTGTGAAGGAGGACTCTGGTGCTTTCACTGAAACCACAAGTAGCCTGACTATGGAATTCATGGCAGTAAGTAAAGCAATAACATGGCTCGAGACACAGACATTCACTAGGGCATGTTTCCTTAGCGACTCAATGAACATGCTCCAGAGGATAGAGATGGGGGGATCCGAAGAGAATGGTTGCTGTCTCTGGAGCGGTATCGGCTGGTAAAGGTTAGTTTCATCTTCGTGCCATTGCATGCAGGAGTACAAGGGAATGAGCGGGCTGACAAGCTAGCAGGTAACGCTACTGTGGAGGGTGGACGCGCCATGAACCAGGCTGACATTCTGAATGCTCTACGAGAAGTAAGACTTTTGCGAGAACCAAGTGATGACTGTTAATCTACAACCATGGCCAGTCTGCGAGAACAATAAATTAAAAGAGGGGTGGCCAAACAAGAACACTATGCAGGAAGCCAAAGAAGACTGATAAACCAACACAGAACTGGTGTCGTTAGCCGCTACACGCTGCGGGATTTGCTGATGAGGGGATCCGAGTACTTATGAACTGAATGGTTCGATGTGCAACGATGATCTGTCGACTAACTAACTAACTAACTAACTAACTAACTACCTAACTAACTAACTAACTAACTAACTCGTATAATGACATTATGTTTTTTTTTCCCATTCTTGTAAAAATGTACTGAAATACTGTAAATTAAGAGGTATATATTATAACTACGTCTTGGTTGTTGAATTTTTAGTGTTGACATATATATAGTTGTCATGTGGTAAGAGAATATTACATACTGATGACAAATTCAAGAAATATGTCAACAAAACTAAGGACACAGGCTAACCAAAGTAGGGAAAAATGTTGGTAAAATCAGGAAAATGTCGACCAAAATAGGAACATTTGTTAACCAAATGTGAAAAATATTTGCCAAGTAAAGAGATATCGCATCCAAACTTATGAAAAAGCGGGAAAATTGTAAACTAAAGGTCAATTTTTGTCAAATTAGTAAATATCTCAGCCAAACTTATTTTTAAAGATGTCGGAAACTTTGTTAAGCAAATGTGAAAAAAATATCGGCCAAAAAGAGAAATATTTCATCTAAACTTAATAAAAAGTAGGAAACTTTGTCAGCCAAATGGGAGAAAGCGTCGGCCAAAGACAGAAATATCTCAACCAAACGTAATAAAAAAAAAAGGAAAAAGATTGACCAAGTAACAAAATATATTGTCAAAACTTATGGAAAGTAGGAACAATTGTTAACCAAATGGGAAAAAAGCTTGGCCAGGTAAGAAAATGTATTAGCCATATGGGAAAAATATTGACCAAGTAAAGAAATACATCGGCCAAATTTATGAAAAGTCGGAAACTTTGTTAACCAAATGTGAAAAAAATATCAGCCAAAGAGAGAAATATTTCAACTAACGTTATAAAAAAGGTAGGACAATATGTCAGCCAAATGGGAAAAAGATCAGTCAAACAAAGAAATATCGCAACCAAACTTATAAAATGAAGAAAAAGATTGACCAAGTAAAGAAATATCGCATGCAAACTTATAAAAAGCGGGAGAATTTGTTAACAAAATAGGAAAAATAGTGACCAAAATAGGAAATATCATATCAAAATTTATGAAAATAGGAACATTTGTTAACCAAACGGGAAAAATCTTGGCCAAGTAAGACAATTTGTTAGCCAAATTGAAAAATATATTGACCAGGTAACGAAATACATTGGCCAAATTTATGAAAAGTCGGAAACTTTGTAAACCAAATGTGAAAAAAATGTCGCCCAAAGAGAGAAATATTTCAAATAAACTTTTTTTAAAAAATAAATAGACAAATATTTCGCAGCCAAACTTATCAAAGATAGGAAACTTTGTTAACCAAATATGAAAAGTTTGGCCAACGTTCAACCAAACTTATGTAAAGTATGAAAATGTGTTAACCAAAGTGAAAAATGTTGGCCACATTTCAACCAAACTTATAAACATCTCAGTGAAACTTATGAAAAATAGGAAAATTCGTTAACCAAAATATGAAACGTTTGGCCAAATTTCACCCAAACTTATAAACAAAAATAGGAAACTTAGTTAACCAAATGTGAAAAGTTTGGCCAAATTTCAACGAAACTTATAAAAAGTAGGAAACCTTCTTAACCAAATGGGAAAAAATATCTCAAGTTGTCATTTCACATCCGCAATAACGTCAAGTCTCCAACCAACCAGCAGTGTCTGTTATGAAGTCGACCGATTTTTAAAACCACGTATGCCTTATTGAACCATTGAATACCATCTACCTCATCTTCTAACCGACTTTCAACATTTCATACCCCTTAACACTAACATTCTCTTTGATTACACCACAACCGGTTTTCTGTTGACTGAGAAAATTTCCCAATCTACTGGAGATAATCATCTGTCCCTAGGCAAACAAAAGCTTTATTTCAGAAAATGAAATGTATCTTATGCAATAAGTCACTATCGTTGAATGAAAAAAATAAAATTTCAACAATAAAATTGCACAAAAATTAACAATTAAATTTATACATGAAACATTCAAATTGGAAACAATAAAGAGACATTTAATTGTTAATTTGTGTACAATTTTATTGTTGAAATTTTATCTTTTCATTCAACGATAGTGACTTATTGCATAAGATACATTTCATTTTCTGAAATACATCGTTTGTTTGCCTAGTTACAGGTGGTTATCTACAGTAGATTGGGACATTTTCCCAGTCAGCAGAAAACCGGCTGTGGTGTAATCAAAGAGAATGTTAGTGGTAAGGGGCATGAAAAGTTGGAAGTCGGTTAGAAGATGAGGTAGATAGTATTCAATTGGTCAATAAGGCATTCGTGGTTTTAAGGAAAAGGTTGACTTCATAACAGACACTGCTGGTTGGTTGGAGTCTTGACGCTATTGCGGATGTGAAATGACAACTTGAGATATTTGTTCCCATTTGGTTAAGAAATCTTCCTACTTTTTATAAGTTTTTTTGGGATATTTGAAAGTTTGGTCGAGATATTTCTATTTTTGGCCAACATTTTCCCCCTTTGGTCAACAGATTTTCCTACTTTTTATAAGATTGGCTGTGATATGTTTAAGTTTGGTTGAAATTCCCCCTTTGGCCAACAGTTTTCACATTTGATTAACAAAATCTCCCACTTTTTATACGTTTGAGTGAAATTTGGCCAAACTTTTCATATTTGGTTAACACATTTTCATACTTTTCATAATTTTTGCTGAGATGTTTATAAGTTTGGTTGAAATTTAGCTAAAATTTTTCATTTTGGTAAACAACGTGTCCTAGTTTTTATAAGTTTGGTTGAAATTTGGCCAAACTTTTCACATTTTCAGTTGTTATCGATTTCTTTTTGTATAACATTTTTACTTTGACGTTTACATTTGGATGTCTTTTTTATTTGGTTGTGTCAGAAGTTGTCACTGGTCGTGTCAATTTTCAGTGTTCGTGTCCCTTTGATTGGTTATGTCGCTTCTTTGGTCGTCTCAATGTTTGTCATTTTTCAGTGGTTGTGTCTTTTTCGGTTGCTGTTTTTTTCCTTTTGTGTGTTACATTTTGACCTTTACATTTGTCTGTTTCTTCTTCTGCGTTCATCCGGAGTTTTTTTTCGGATGTGATTGCGTTGTGCCTGTTTACAGCAGAGCTGCATTCTTGCGCCGTTAGGCCGACACATCCGACTTCTGCAGGCATTTGTTAACCGGGTTAACCTTCCCGGGCATTTGTCTGTTTTATTTTCTTTGGTTGTATCAGTTTGTCGTTGTGTCAGGTTTTCAGTGTTTATGTTGGCAGTTTTCATTGGTTGTTTTAGTTTTCCTTGCCTATGTCGCTTCATTGCTTGTCTCTATGGTTGTCATTGTTGTGGCTGTGTTATTTTTAATTTGTTATCGATTTCTTTTTGTGCATGTGTCCGTTACTTTTTGATTTGTACATGTAAATGTCTTGTTTTCTTGAGGTTTTTGTAAGGAAATTGCAAACCGCAAAAGAAGAACAGAGTTGCCAATCCTAATCCCTGCATGCAATTATAAAGACAGATGCAAACAAAAGTAAGCTATTTAAAAAAAAACACTGGCTAAAAGGTTAATAGTGAAAATGGGCAGAGGTATGTCAAAGAGTAAGCACAGACAAGTCATTGAAATTGTTCTGGTGACTACATAAAAGCACGAGTGGAATAGCCAAGAATAAGAGACTTTCTGACTTCCAAGGTGCCGACCTCATCTGACAGAGGACTGACGAGAACAAAGGCAAAGCCGTCTTCGAACGCTATGTAGAGCAGAGCAACAAGACAGATATGAGAGGCCGAAATCTTGCCAAGGAGGTCACCTCAGACAGGTGTAAGACCCAGAACATTTCGGATGAAGACACAGTGACAGTGGAAAAAAAAAATCAAGGTTGTGCTTCGACGATTAAAAAAACCCAGCGCTCCGGTGCCAGATGGCATAAGATATGACGACATCAATAGATGTACCGACAATGGGCTAGAGAAACTAGCAGACATGTACATCAACAGTATAGGGAGTGCTAGCATCGAGGAGGAGTGGTTACACGGCTATCTGATTCCCTTGCCGAAGCCTGTCAAAGACCACACAAAAATTCAGGGATATCGAGTAATAACCATGCAGAATACAATAGGCAAACAGCTGGACAAGTTAATTGCCAGAAAAATACCGAGCCAGCTAGAGAAGCAACGTGTTTTCCACCCACCCTGGGAGGGTACCGTCCCAAAAGAGAAACCTGGACCAATGCAGCAGTTTTTTCCCATCATGTTTATGAAGGTTTGCACTCAGGCATTGAAACATTTGCAGCAGCGATTGATCTGGAGGACGCGTACAATATAGTACCATTGGATTTTCTAATGCTTCAGCTTCTTGAACTCAAGAAATGTCCGTTCTTCTTAGGTGGATCGCTGCAGCGTACAATATAATACCATTGGATTTTCTAATGCTTCAGCTTCTTGAACTCAAGAAATTTCCTTTCTTCTTAGTTGGATCGCTGCAGCCCTCTTCCAACGGAAAGTAGTTTTTAGATGTGGCAGTTTAACTTCGGAACCAACAACAATATATCTTAGCTTACCACACGGATCACCTTCATCTCTGGTGAAGTTCAATGCCTACATTGTGAGAATAACCAGCGAGCAGATCACTGGACCGGGGAGGACATTGTCATATGCCGACGATGTTTTAATGTATCGTCAGGGTAAGGATAGAGGTCAGGTTGCTGTGGAACTGCAAACTGAACTCAAACGCGTAAGTACTTGGTGTGCTGAAGCTGGGGCAATGGTCAACCCAACAAAGGCAACAGTGACGTGGTTCTCTTTGGATAATCATATTGTCATCACGCCAACACCAAATGTTAACCTGTGTTCAGAAGCTGTGGAAATAACGCAGGCAATGAATTACCTAGGGATACGTTGTGATCGAAGCCTTGCTTATAACGAGCACATAGACCAGGTGGTAACAAAGGCCAAGCGGGGTTTGGCTGCGATGCGGGTGATGGCGGCAGCAAACTGTGAGCAGCGCCATATATGCGTCCTATACGTGGAGCTGGTCACGTATGTTTTTGAGTATACGATGGCGATCCTGACTCTCAGCCGTAAGCAGATATAAAGGGTGAAAAGGATACAAAATGAAGCTATGTGCATTATTCTTGGATGTACAAGAGAAACAGCATGCAGGGCGATGCGCTACCTTCTTGATTTTCCAACCATTGAAGACAGAGCGCGTGCCTACCTCAGAGTCAATACACACACCATTCACTGCATAGTGAAATTAGGAAGGTGAAGGGTAGCATATTAAAAAGAGGAAGGTCGTGGATGGGTCAAGCGGAAGACATTCTTCAACAGGTGGGTTCACTGGAGGACTTAGAACCTGGCGAGGATTGGGTACAATTGCCAACAGATTTCTGTGCGTCTTTTTTCATTTTGCATCTAACTAGACAGAAAATGCAGACCAGAATAATCCGGCTGCTGTGAAGGCGGAAGTACAAGCGTTGATTTTCGAGAATTCGCTCAACGGTGATGCTGTCATTTACACAGATGGGTCAGTCGTCAAACATGTGCGAAGCTCATGGACCTTTACGGCGCGAGCCGGAGGGAGAATTGTGAAGGCGAACTCTGGTGCTTTTGTTGAAACCACGAGTAGCCTGACTACGGAAGTCATGGCAGTAAGTAAAGCAATAACATGGCTCTAGACACAGACATTCACTAGGGCATGTGTCCATAGCGACTCAATGAGCATGCTCAAGAGGATAGAGATGGTGTGGATCCGAAGAGAATGGCTGCTGTCTCTGGAGCGGTCTCGGCTGGCAAAGATTAGTTTCATCTTCGTGACAGGGCATGCTGATGACCGGGCTGACAACAATGGTCAGACTGCGAGAACAGCAAATTAAAAGAGATGTGGCCAAAAAAAAAGAACACAAGCAGGAAGCCAAAGAAGGTTGATAAACCAGAACATGACTGGTGTCATGAGCCGATACACGCTACGGGATTTGCTGAGGAGGGGATCCGAGCACTAATGGACTGAACGGTTCGATGTGCAATGAGGATGATCTGTCGACTAACTAACTAATCTTGAGGTGCACCGTTCAGTGTTTATGACATTTTTTATTATCTGTGTTTGGCTGTTTCATTTTTGTTGGGTGTGTCATTTTTGAGTGGCTGTGTCATTTGTCCTTTATTGTCGATCTCTTTTTGTGTATGTCTCTGCTATATTTTGGATGTTTTGCTTTTCTTTAGGTGCCTTGTTCAGTATTAGTGTGAGTTTTCAGTGTTTATGTCAGCAATTTTGTTGATGTGTCATGTCAGTTTTCCTTGAATGTGTCATTTTCGTTTGTTGTCAATTTCATTTTTTTAGGGGTGGGGGGGGGGGGGGGGGGGGGTACTTATTAAATTTTACATTTGGATGTCATGTTTTCTGTAGATGTCTAGTTCGGTGTGTTGTTGTGTCAGTTTACGATTTTTATGTCAGCATTTTCCCTGTTTGTGTCATTTTGTCGTTGTGTCATTTTTTCATTGTTTGTGTCATTTTGTCATGTCATTTTGTTTTTGAGTAGTTGCCGTTTTCTTTGCATGTGTTACATTTTAACGTTTACATTTGTGCATCGTTCAGTGTTTATGTCATTTGTTGTTTCAGTTTAAATTTTTTTGTGTCAATGTGTCTTTGTGTCGGTTTGTTGTCGATTTCTTTCTGTGTATATGTTTGTTACATTTTGGATGTTTTGGTTTTGTTTTGTTTGCGCCAGAGTGTTTTTGTGTCATTTTTCATTGTTTATGTCACTTTGTCGTGTCATTTTATGTTTTTAAGTAGTTGTTGATTTCTTTGTATGTGTTACATTTTGACGTTTACATATATGGTTCGTTCAGTGTCTATGTCCTTATTTTTTTTTTATTGTTTTTGTCAGATTTCATTGTTTGTGTTGGTGAATTATTATCATATATGTGTATTTGAGTGAGTAATTTGAGGACTTAGTAAGCGCCTATTTGTCGACCCTGATAGAACGGACAACCGATGATCTCATAAGTCTTGTATGTTACGCTATATCCGACACCATTTTGCCTTGTCGTTGCCTTTTAATTGCCGTATCGTTGTTTGCTCCTAATGGCCATGGACCCCTGATTCACTCAGTGTGGAGAAGTGACTTATCGATATCTCACAATGGGCCTTTTTCGCGGCAAAGAAGACACTATCAATAAACTGGGACAATGATAGAGCGGATGTTTCAGCTTATGACATCACCATCTCTTACAACTACAAAAGACAGATATTTCAGCAACACCAGCAACACATTACACAGCACACAATACAGACTAGCTTTATAGTACATAGTATAAAATATGTACAAATACTTAGTAAACAAGGACCCTCGCTATTCTACTATACCACCACCACCACCACCACCACCACCACCACCACCACCACCACCACCACCACCACCACCACCACCACCGCCGCCGCCGCCGCCGCCGCCGCCGCCGCCGCCGCCGCCGCCGCCGCTGCTGCTGCTGCTGCTGCTGCTGCTACTACTACTACTACTACTACTACTACTACTACTACTACTACTACTACTACTACTACTACTACTACTACTACTACTGTTATTATTTCTGCTACTACTACGACTACTATTTTTTTGCTACTATTATTACTACTACTGCTACTATAGTATGTCCAGAAATGAATGCCGTCATTCGCGATCAATTATTTTGAAAACTGTCTGTTGCATCGTTATGAAATTTTTCCTGCCGTCTTATATTTACCCCCACCCAAGGAATATGTCTTTGATAGGTCCAAAAGCAACTTAAATCATCGAAAGCGACGAAATTTCTTTGATGTTTTGGTGAAAAACTAGTGATTTCTCGCTAACAAACTTGTTTTTACAGTAATGAATGCCCCGCCAATTCAGATGACGACAGAAGGCGTATCCGAATTCGTATGGGAGTGGGTGCAGTAAAAGAAGTAGCTTAAAAGTCGACAGGGTCGACTGCATTGCACCGGGTTTTTATCACATATGGCTCAGTCTCTTTCCGCAGCGTAGAAAGAGACGCACAAAGCACGAACTCCGTAGCTCCAGTGACAACCCGAAAAAATGCACCCGTGAAATAAAGGACGCGGCCCGGAATCGACTATACAACCTTCGGAGCTCGAGTCAGACGGCTTAACCACTTCACCACGGAGAATCCCGAGAGGGGTGCAATGTGTAATATTAGTAAAGACAGAGAATTTACAGAGGCATGGGGTAAATAATGTGTAAATTGACAGGAAAGTAGAAGGAATATATTTCTTACCTCATTTTTCATTTCGTTCTTGTTTCTTCACCTGCTGGTTAATAATGTATACACAAGTATTCATGTTAGCGTTTTATATTGAGTTCGTAAAAGCTTTCAAATAGCTGTGCGTTAATGTGCGTATGGAGTGACCAGAAATGATACCGCAATTTAGTCATCATGTTTCCATTTTTAAGGATCTGTTCAGGTGTCTATGTAGTTTGATCACACGTACACATGGGTGACAGACCCGCTTTGAGTCTTCGTGAAAGATTGTCTACTCTGCTGTTTACCGTTCAGAGACGGAACATGATCACCTGTTTTGCACTATGAAAATAGTTGTCAGTGTCTCTGTAGTGGGCATTCTTCTTAACGACCAAGATGTTGGTCCTCTTTTCATTGAAGTTTATAGATTGATTCGTATGCACGTGTGTTGTCCCCTAATTTGACAACGTGTTTGCTCTCACGTTTATTGTTATGCCACAATATGTCAGTTTCCACCGCAATATTACTCTTCTGTTGGTAATCAATGCGTTTAGTGTGTGTGTGTGTGTATTTTTTTTCAATACAGTTGTTTGTCACCGCTGAGGGCTTGCGGAATTGAAAATTCATTACTGTGGAATACAAACTGTTCCCATTGACATTATGCTGATGCTGTAATGTTTAAAGCCTGCAATTTGTCTGAATAGTTGGAGCAAAATATCACAGTAAATGTGCACGTAGATTACGGTCTGCTATCTGCTCAGACCTTAATCTGTGTCGGACGATTCCAGTAGGTTGATGATTGCTCTCGGTTGCATAAAATTCAATCCATCCTTTCTCCAGTAGTCCTCTTCCTCTTTCAACACATGGTCCTCACATTTGTTCCAGTAACTTTTATCAATATTTAATAGCGCGGGGGTCCTCACATTTTTCCCCAGTAACTTTTATCAATATTTAATAGCGCGGACTAGGTTAGTATCTTGACGTCAGACAATTTGAATGTAGTATTGGCAGCTGTCACCTGTCCTTTAATTTTAGCCCACACAAGTTCTATAGGGTTTAAATGAGAATGATACGACGGAAGTCTCAAGCACCTATGGCCATGCTCTTCTATCAACTTGTCGATTTGATATTTCTTGCTTTTTTGCGCTTGTTTTACAAGGGACAACAACTGTAGCTTGAAATATGCTTCTGGAAATGGTATATTTTTCCTTCGGAGCCATATCTTTATTGCTTCCTTTGTGCTCGATGCCGTAGGTATTTTGTCTTCTAGGGCAATAACATTGTGATATAATGCATTGTCCATGATTAGACAAGACGGTCTATCAAGGGATGGAAGTACTGTATTCTCGAGCCAATATCTAAATACATTACCATTCATCTCATTACGATAATCCCTATTGTCTGTATGCTTTGATACGAACAAGAGCCCAGCATTCTGTTGTAAGCCATTATGCGTATTACCAGCATTGGCCATGACCAAAAGCTGTCCTATACTACTGGGCACATAACGCTTTATATCTTTCCATCCACTGATTGCCATTCCTTTTCACTTGTGCGGTGCGCATTGATCCACGTCCAAATACACGTCATAATTTTCTTTGCGCATTTCCCTTATTTCACGTAGGTATCTGCTTCTCATGGCTCCTAAATGCGGTTGCTCGCAAAGGATATTTCTACCTCCCTTGTACTTTCTAAAAGTGAAGCCTAATGTCCTTATAATTTTCCACAAAGTTGTTTTGGATAGCTCTATGTTATTGTTCTTTCTCAACCAAAACCTCAGTTTTCTTACAGTCACTGTTTCTTTGGCATCCATCATTTTTATAATAACTCGCCTGATGACATCCTTGTCAAAGCTGTCTACAATTGCCTTTCTACCTACCGTTTGCTTATCGCGTGTTGGTTTCATTCCAGATTATTGCACCCATCGACGAAATGACCGTTTACTCAAACCCAATACATGCACTGTTCTTTTTTTTCGGGATTTGTAACAGTATGAAACAGTTTCCTGCGATCAGCTTCTTGACAAAAAATATGCGTACAACTTCATAGCGATGCATTAAAGTGTACACAATTTCACATACAACCCCATTGAACAATATTTACACATTCAAATATTAGCTATTAATATTATATTAATGGTAAGAATTATTTATATATTTATTTATATAATCACGTTTCGTGAAAGAACCCACACTGAAGACACCTCTGAACAATCCATTTAACTGCGCGCAGTTTGTGCCACAACGGAAACCACGAGACAATTTTTAAAAAAAGCGCGGATGTGTCTTGGTGAAGCTGTAATATTTTTAAAATTATGGACTTAATCTCTGAGGCGTAAATTATATACCGCATATAAACAAACATTGAAATCTGCTGTACAATCTCCAGAACAAAAATTATTTTGTTGGGTGGACATAATGATAAGGTTACGTGCTAAATCTCATTTTCCCTCAGTTGGTTACTGAGATATGGAATTTGATATTGGGGCAGAAAAAATATAAAAAGACTATAATAATGCTACTCTAATACTACTACTAGTCCATCTCCACATCTTCTTCCTCTTCTTTTTCCCTTTTCCACCATTATCACTACTACCAATGCTGCTGCTGCTGCTGCTGATGCTACTACTACTACTACTACTACTACTACTACTACTACTACTACTACTACTACTACTACTACTACTACTACTACTACTACTACTACTACTACTACTACTACTACTACTACTACTACTACTATTACTACTGCTACTACTACTAATAATGCTACTACTACTATTGCTACAGCTACTATTATTACCAATATTATTACTACTTGTATTACTGATCCATTGTGTTGGAGATCATAATTTATGGAGTGTCATACTCACCCACGCCAGGTGATACGTCTCTTGCTGATGCTGATGACTACTACTATTGTTGCTATTGCTACTATTACTACTATTACAAATATTATTACTACTTGTATTCTGAACCATACCTTCGGAGATCGCAATATGTGGCGAGGTATGATCGCCCATGCCAGGCAACATGTCACTTGATGGTGATGATGATGATGATGACTAATATTACTGTGAACAAATCTGCTACTATTACTATACAACCACGCCAAATCTAGACAATATCGATAAATGTTGTAGAACCTGCCCGACCCGATCAGCGACATCCTACCCACAGTAGACAGTTCGATACCTCACGACTGAGACACCCCGACCTCTAGACCTAACAACTATATCACCTCAACACCACTGACCATATCTGCGCACCCGACCCCTATACCACACCACCACGACCACCACCATACCTCTTCCTATTTAATTGTTTGTCTGTATATGTTTTCCTTTTATTAAATTTGTTTTGTATATCTTCTTTGAATCGTTTGTGTGTTAATATTTTATATTGTACACTTGACGTACCTACAACTTAAGCGGTGACTTGACTGCCCTTGACCACTTCACCGCCTCTTGACCACGTCTTCGCTCACTTTAACCACCACCACATTGTCACTACAGTACTCTCCCCTACAATTTAAGTGGTCTCTTTACCACCCCTTGACCACTTGACCACATCTAGGCCACCTCTTGACCACCACTTGACAACGTCTTCGCTCACTTTTACAACCATCTTATCACTAAATGTACTCTCCCCTACAATTTAAGGAGTCACTTGACTTCCACTACACTGTTCCGTTCTTCCTTGTCAAATATTCTTCTCACTTTTGTCTAGATTTGTAGTGGTAGGCTATGTTCATCTTTCCATGGAGTTCGCCCTGGAATAGTTGTCAGGGGGATCCAACTGTGGGCAGATCGGTGGTTTCTCTGCAGAGTCGTTTGGCCTGGTGGATAAAACTACTTCTTTTCAACCGTCTCATTGTTAAGTTTTCATATCGGTCCTTCATCGGGTGGCCTGACAAGCTGAGGAACTTTTCTGCGTGTACGTATTAGTGTTTTCGTATCTCTGCGTTCTCTCAGTGCTTGTGTCCTCCACATTTCTCCATTACTACTATAGGAGTTGATCTCATCCCTCCTGTGGTGACCCTAAGTGCTTGATTCTGCACCTTGTCCATCTCTTGTAGTGGTTTTTTTTATGATGAACATCACGCAGTTGATCTGTATTCCAGGTGTGGTCGTATGATCTGTTGATAAACTTTGCTAAGTATTTTCCCACTGGCTCCCCACTTGGTTCCACTTAGCTTTTTTTGGGATGGCTATTTTCCTTTTGGCTTTTGTTACTGCTTTTTTATGTGTTTTTTCCATGTCAGCCTGTCATCAAATGTTACTTCACGGTATGTTGGTTCTTTATCTTCACTTAGGGATGTTCCATTTATCTGGATGATCCCTGTCTTTTGTTTCGGAGAGAGGGTAAATAGAGTGGTGCTGCACTTGTCAGTGTTCATGCTGACACATCATCTATCCTCCCATGCAACAAGTGTATCTACAGCTCTTTGTAGCAATCTGGTAGCCACTGATGCATGTTCATTTGTGCTCCACAGAACCAGGTCATCAGAGTATATTGCCGCTTTAATTCCATACGGTAGATTAGCAACAAGATCATTGATGAAGATTTAGAAAAGTGTGGGTGACAAAACTCCGCCCTGGGGAACATCGTGACGCAATAGTACTTTCTTGCTCTTGAGTCCGTCTATCTGTACTCGGGCTCTTTTGCTGTGCAACCATGCTTTCACCCATTTGTACATTCTTCCATTGACTTTACAGTTTCTCAGTTTCTTCATTAGACCTTATTTCCAGACTTTGTCAAAGGCTTTGTTCAAGATATATCCATGCCGCAAGCACCAGCTTCTTCTCTTGGAATGCATCCTCAACTTCTTGAGAGAGGTAGGTTGTCTGATCTTCTGTAGAGTGAATATTTTGGTCACCTGAAACGTCACGAAAGTTTGGAGTGACATGTTTTTTGCATCTGTCCGAGGTGTTGTGGCGTGAAATGCATGCTCAGAAAATGGCGTAGCAGGCTAGAAAACATCTAGAAACGAAACAACAACATCTATAAATATCTGCATGCATGGCGGCTGGTTTTGACACCGAAGTGACCGATTTTTTTTTTGGGGGGGGGGGGCCTTGTTTTCTAATGACTGCCGTTTCCATTGATGAAGAACTGTATTTTCGTAGAGCACTTTTATGTTGGCATTCTGGCAACGGCATTGTGTACAGTGAAGTGTATTTTTTTTTTTTTTTACATCTGTCCGAGGTTGTTTTGTTGCGTGATCTGTATTTCGGAGATAAAATGGCGTGGCTGGCTACAAAACATCTAGAAACGGAACACCAACATCTAGAAACATCGAGACTTTGTAGGTGATCATTTGGTTGGGAAAGTGACCACAACTTCCATCAAGGATGAATGTTTCGTGGAGGACTTTTGTGGTGACATTCTGGTGGCGGCATTATGCATTGTGTGCCTGAGCGAGCTGTTGTTTGTCGAGACTCCTGTCTTTTCCACTTTTCACATGGGACAGTGAACAACATGTTATGATGTGATATTCACTGGCACAGGAACGGAGCATACAGAGGACGATCCGTTGCTGTGATGTTGGAACCGCGACTGAACTGAATTGAATAAGTAAGTATTGCATCAATGTTATTAATATGTGTATGTTTGACACGCTGGCACGCCGGACTCTCATTCGGGAGACCCGGGTTCGATTCCCGGTAAGGTGTGGGATTTTTTTCTGTCGGGGGCAAAAAGAACATCCTAACCTGCACAGTTCGCGGCGACTGCACTAACCAGGCGGCCTTTATGCCTCAGGCTCAAAGACCCCTCTGCCATACACCGCAAGGTACTATATTGGCAGTAAATGACAGTTTGACACAAGTGATAATTATTTTCCATAAAGCTGTCATGTATTGTTATGCTATTTTTGTCATGATAGGTTTTGTCATGATAGGTTCCCGAACTCAAAATGGACTTCAGGAATACCATATCAGAAATCATGTCTTAAAGTTAAGTAACCATAAGAAGACATTTTGGCACTCCTCCAAACGACGGCCCCAAATTATTTAGTGTAAAATGCATCCCTTACAGGACCTCATAAGGTCATTTCCGGGGCGATGTTTTGACGATCGCTTACGTTTTGAGTATCGTCGTCTGCTAGACCGATGGACGTTTGAGTGAGTCTATTGTCGGAACGACCATAATCATTAATTACTTATTAGTGAAACAAAGAATCATATAATTGAGTATGGTGGACTGCTAGACCGATCGATGGATACAATAAAAGTTTATGGGACCGGAGGGCCCTCACTACCGTCGGTACTACAAGAATGATACTACGGCCTACGGCAGTGAGGGCCCTCCGGGGCCCATAATCATAAACAAACTTTTAATAATTTATTAATTTATTATAATTATACCCATCGATCGGTCTAGCAGTCCACCATACTGTCCATACTCAATTATATGATTCTTTGTTTCAGTAATAAGTGATTATGCGTCACAAAGAACATGGTTTCGGACAGTGCCACAATTTCAACATAATATAATTGCCAAATATTATTTATTATTGGTACGTATTTCGATTTTCTCAGTTCAATATTTTAGTTGGTAGTTGGTATTTTTTAAAATTATATCAGTATCAGCTAATGAGGCCCTGTAAAGAATGCATTTTACGCTAAATAATTTGGGGCCGTCGATCGGAGGAGTACCGGTATTTTGTATCATCTTGATTTACACAATATCAAATTTATTTACATAGTTTATGTTTGCATACAAATGTAACATACAAATCCTTTCAGACTGACTGTAGACATAAGATGGAGCATAAACTACCATCAAGTGTCAAGATAGAAATAGAACAATCTGAAGTCTGTGCAGCTCAGGGTAAGATTATAATTTTTTTTATTTATTAATATAATAATTAATAATATAATATATGTATATTAATAATTATTAAGTAGTAAAATATCGCAACAGTTTGAATATTCTTTACATGATGTTGCAATCAACCCCAAGTATTCATTGGCCGTTTGTGATTTACTAGATAATTCTACATTTTGGACTGCTATAATAATAATTTGTAGCAATTTTGGTCAATATTTAAAAATTGGGTTTTTACTTATGAAATCATACCAGTTAGATAGAGCTTGACAAGACGAATCCAACAATCCAACGGTAGGTACTTCAATTTTAATTCACCGCAACAAAGAAGAATCCCTTCGAGCCTCATTTGCATCGGTCCGGCTATTATTTTCCGGTTTAGTGTTCGGTGGACTGCTAGACCGATCGATGGATGTTTTTTAAGCTTTTGGGCCCGTAGCGACAGTGAGGGCCCTACGGGCCCAAAACTTAAAAAAACATCCATCGATCGGTCTAGCAGTCCACCGAACACTAAACCGGAAAATGATAGCCGGACCGATGCAAATGAGGCTCGAAGGGATTCTTCTTTGTTTGCGGTTGTTTGCGGTGAAATAAAATTGAAGTACCCAAGGGTATCTCAACAAAGAGAGTAGTTAATTCTAAGTGGAGTTATGAATTGTTTGGTGACGTAATTTAATACCAAGAAGTGCAATGATGACCTAAGAGATAAGGAAGATTTTATCGTGCCCTAAAATTGGAAGCTGAGAAATTCTGCCTTCTATTACTGTGGCTTGTTTATTTTTAAAGGGACAACATAATGTCATATATCATTGCATCCTGGGTGGCGAGGCCTAACTTGACATATTATTTTTTTTTCTCGACAGGATGTGTCGTGACCTAATTAACAATTTAAAATTGCCGCCAATTGTTTATTACTTGCCTTCTATTACTGTGGCTTGTTTATTTTTAAACGGACAACGTAGTATCATATATAATTGCGTCTGGGGCGGCGAGACCTAATTAACAATTTAAAATTGCCGCAAATTGTTTATTACTTGCCTTCTATTACTGTGGCTTGTTTATTTTTAAACGGACAACGTAGTGCCATATATAATTGCGTCTGGGGCGGCGAGGCCTAAATTGACGTATTATTTATTTTTCGACAGGATGTGTTGTGACCTAATTAACAATTTAAAATGGCCGCCAATTGTTTATTACTTGCCTTCTATTACTGTGGCTTCTTATTATTTTTAAACGGACAACGTAGTGCCATATATAATTGTGTCTGGGGCGGCGAAGGCCTAAATTGACGTATTATTTATTTTTCGATAGGATGTGCCCCTGACCTAATTAACAATTTAAAATGGCCGCCAATTGTTTATTATTTGCCTTCTATTACTGTGACTTGTTTATTTTTAAACAGACAATGTAGTGCCATATATCATTGCGTCCGGGGCGGCGAGGCCTAACTTGATGTATTATTTATTTTTCGATAGGATGTGCCTTGACCTAATTAACAATTAATGATCCTCTCTCGTAACATCATCTAGTTATTCTAAATGTTCAGGAAATGTGGCTGTGATTGTCAAAGGTAAAAGTAAAATTGATTCTGATTCTGTCATCTATTGTGGGGTTAGATAAAAATGTCTCCAACAGACTATCATAATGTAAATAAAACAGAAAATGAAAAATGCAAAAATAAAAGTTACATTAACATTGGTTGTGAATTTAAACCCCAAAAAAATTAAAAGAAAACAAAAAAAAACAGTCTCACAGTATTTTATTTAAATCTGATTATTTATTTATGTACTGCTTTGCCTGAAAAAAAAGTATTCAAGTAATCCTTACATATTGGTATAGACATGTCTGAAAACTGACTTTTAAAATAATTTTCAGACATGTCAAATAGTGATGAGAAGACCTTACAAACGGTACAGAACACTACTTTTGAATTAAACTTCTAATTCTAATCTATTCTGTTTAATTTTAATAATTAAACTGACAGTTCAAATTATAAAATAAACAAAGGATCACCTATAATAGTATTACTATACAATAGCATGGGTGTTGCCATAGATAGAATTTTTCGAAGTGGATGCGCTATTCAGAGTCCTATTCATTCTCAATATGACTGGCTATGCTGCTGTACTAAAAAATGTTTTTAGTAACGAAGGATGAATAGGGGGATGTTGCAACTCTGCACATTTATGTAAAATTGAACGGGGAATTCAAAAATGCAATAAAAAGTTAAGTTTTCTTTAATCTACAAGGAGTTATAAGTCAAATTACCTTACTATTCGTGAATATACTCCCAAAACTGCAATAGAAAATAGTTTCTCGGCATCAAAACTTTGGTGCTCAGCAGAAGGAACAATACTGAAAATATCAGAATAGTTTCCCCTTTCGTCGTACCACGCTGCTTTCGTTTAATTGCCATCTTGATGGACATGGTCACAACCGGAAGTGAATCGTTGGTCTCAAGAAAAAGTACGGGAAATCATTAAAAAAAAAAAACACACCCGGGAAAGTTCGATAACTCTGACATTGCTAATAATTGCTTTCTGAATTGTCAACGCATTATACCATCAATATCAACACAGTACAATAGCAGAAGTAAATCTACTCAGACACTGGGGGAAAATAAGGTCATATGTATGTATGACCGAGTATCCACCGGGACCAGTACAAAACTCTGCAGCTGAGAAGAACAGGGCACTCTCTTGTCCTGACAATCAGAAATTGTCGTCGAAAACAGGTAAAAGACCATCATGTGAATATTGAAGACAAGGGAAAAACCACCACATTATCTTCCCAAGATAAGTTTAAAATAGGAACATGGAATGTCATAACATAGTTGAGATAGGAAAGTTATATAATGTAATATAATGTAATAAAAGAAATGAAAAATATGAAGTTTGATATCCTAAGCATGAGTGAGATGAGGTGGAGCAGGTCTGGTTAAATGTTGTTGTTTGTCCATCAAGAATGATGATGACCATTCATTTCATCCAGTGGGGTTGAAAGTATGGAGCCGTGAGTTCTAAGATAGCTGATAAGGCCTATTTTAGCTCGAAATGTTCTTTGACAATGTGGACAAAGAATGCTTGACGTTTCTGGAGGAGGATTTCCTGCAGTGGTTTTTCTGTCCTGCCTTTTCTTCACAGCTCTTGCAGTCATGGTTGCCTCAAACGTGACTGCACCCTTGTGTAATGATGCACGACAAGAATTTCGGTCTCTGGCTGCAGTCTCCCAGGTGTCATGATGAATTCCAAAAGCATTCAGTGAGATTTTCAGTCTTTAAAGCGTTTCCTCAGGCTGTCTTGGGAGCGTTTACCACAACACAACTTGCCGTACAAAATTCGTTTAGGGAGCCTGTGATCTGGCATGCGAATTAAGTGACCTGCCCAGCGAATCTGATTCTTTATTAGTAGAGTGTGGATACTTGGCATGGTAGTTGATGTCTATTCCAATGTCGTTGTTCTCGAAGGCATTCGCCAAGATAGCTGAAAACATGAGGCTGAACAGTGTTGGTGACAGGGCTCAGACAATTCACCATTTTCCTGTACTCTTTCCTGCATACCATCATGAAATAGATCGCACTATTTGGACAAACTTTCGTGGACAGCCATTTTGCCATAATCTTTCACAGTCCTTCTCTGCTGACTGTATCAAAAGCCTTGGTAAGGTCAATGAAAGTGGAGAACATTTCACAGTTCTGTTCCTGACATTTCTCTTGCATCTGCCTTACAGAGAAAATCATGTCAACAGTTCCTCGTTCTTTTCTGAAGCCACATTGACTGTCAGGAAGAAAGCCTTGATTGAGATGGGCCATGAGGCGATTGAGAAGAATTCTGGCAAGTATCTTCCCTGCAATTGAAAGCAAGGAGATGCCTCGGTGGTTGTCACAGGATTGGCGGCTTCTTTTACGTTTGTAAAGGTGGACTATTGACGCATCCTTGAAATCTTGTGGCATGGTCTCGTTCACCCATATGTTTGTAAAGATTTGATGAAGCTGCTCTGTTAGGACCAGCCCACCTGCCTTGTATATCTCTGCTGGGATGGAGTCAGGACCAGGTGCCTTGCCACTGGAGAGTTTCTGGATGGCTTTGTTTACTTCCACTATGGTTGGCAGGTCATCAAGTGTATCATTAGTGGGAACTTGAGGAAGGCAGTTGATGGTTTCATCATAGATGAAGGAAGTTGCATTTAATATGTTGCTGAAATGCTCTGCCCAGCGTTGAAGAATTTCTTTCTTAACGGTGACCAATGTTCCCCCATCTGCACTGAGAAGGGGAACTATGCCTGGTGATGTAGGACCATAGACCGCTTTCAGTGAGTCATAGAAGTTTTTCATATCATGTCTGTCAGCAAAGCCTTGAATTTCATCAGCTTTGCTGTTCAGCCAAGAGTCCCGCATGCGCCGAGGTTTCTGCTGCACTACTGTCTGAATGTTCTTGAAGGCATCTTTTTTTTATGTAAACTTCGGGTCATTCAAATGTGCCTTGAGGAGAAGATGTTTCTCCGGCCAGCAATTGGTTTATGTCTTCGGAATGTTCATCAAACCATTCTTTATGCTTTCGGGGGGCTGGACCCCGGATTTCCATAGCAGTGTTGTAAATTATGTCCTTTAGGGCTCTCCACTCATGTTTTTGTATCCTGTTTAGCTGCAGCATTGGGCTTGAGGTGGTCTTCCAGCATATTTTCAAACTGACACTGCATTTTCTTTCTGTTTAGGCGGGTGACATGAGGACGCCGTGGTAGTTTGATGTGTATGTTTATTTTTGAGATAATGAGACGATGGTTTGTCCAACATTTTGCCCCAAACATGGATTTTGTCACCTGAACGTCTTGTCTGTCACTCCTCCTGATGATGACGTAGTCAATGAGGTGTCAGTGTTTCGAGCGAGGGTGCATCCACGATGTCCTTTTCTCATGGGAAGATGGAAAATTGTGTTGGTAATCAGGAGATCATGTTCGGCACATATCTGAAGGAGGAGGAGTCCATTGCTGTTACAATTTCCAACTCTGTACTTTCCAATAATGCCACTCCAAGAGGTGGTGTCCGTGCATACTCTGGCATTGAAATCCCCAAGGAGTATAAGTTTGTCTCCTTTGGGAACAGATGTTAATACATTGTGCAGGTCCTCATAGAACTTGTTCTTGACATCATCTTCATTGGTCATAGTTGGTGCGTAGACACTAACAATGGTTGCATGCTTCCTTCCATTCAGCAGGGGCAACTTAATGGTATCTGGTTATATAAAATTGGTTAAATAATAACAGACAAACACACAATAATTTGTTCAGGAGGTAATATGTACGGAAAAGGATTAGGACTGATGTTTGATGAGGAAACAGCTAAATCAATTAATGGTTATTTGATTAAATCAGATAGTTATTATGATCAAATTCAATGTCAAACCAAGAAATATAAATATCATACAAGTGTAGGTACCAAAATCAAAAGTAGTGTAGTGGAATTATAAACATTTTATGACAAAGTAGACATTGACAGGGGTGGAACATTTAAGCATGATTCAGGAGTCAGTCCTTTTACTCAGGAGCCAGCATATATTTTTTAACACGGGCTAAGAAAAAAAATATGAATCAATCTCAGATAAAGCTACATATTTTGAAATGAGCCATTAAATGTCCTTTATTGAAGGCCCAGTCAAAGATATCACTGTGAGAACATTTAAGTTTTTCACAGGTCTCTGGAGCTTTAAAGTAGCCGGCTCTTGTTGCATCTTCCAATGGCACAAAAGAAATAAATGTCTCCTTCACTTTCCCTTCTGTGATAAAATGAAAATATAGTATCAGCCCCACATCATCCGATCTGTCTGCATCTCCATCATGTAAGATACTGACATATAGTTTTCCTTTGTTTCAATATCAAATCTTCAGGAAGATGTGAGGCAATGTAATAAATACATTCTTTACACTGTTTTTGTTTCCTAAAAACTTCTTTGAATCAATCACATTAAGTTTGGTTAACAATGCAACCAAACCTTCAAAGTCAGTGTTGGGTCTGTACCTGTTAACAATACAATACAATAATGCCCTCAAATGTACTTTCATATGTTGCAGCATATTAACATCCATGTTTTTCCCCTTTCACTTTGCTGAAGGAGCACATTCAGGGCTCGTCTTTGTACTGTCAGCCTTCTGAGACTTAAAGTGCATATAGGATTTGTGGTACTTTGTAAGTTTCCAATTTAAATGGTCCCAAATATCCAAACATAACTTTCAAATTTTGGTCTGCAGTATTTGTGGGAGACTTGCTGCTCACTTCTTTCTTCGTAGTGCAGCAGTGGTAAAATTTCTAGCCAATATTGCTGAAATTTTCACGTGAGGGAATTTAGAACCACTATCTTCAGTACAACAGCATCAGTTACCAGCACTGGCACTACATCAAAGATGATCTGATACGAGAGCAAGAGACGCCTGAGAAGAAAATGGATTGACGACATCAAAGACTTTGTACAATCACATGGAATGACACTATCCAGTGCCACTCTTCGGATGCTGGAACATTAACTATTCCTTCCCACGATGCTTGACGGCAAACATAGAAGATGATGATGATGGTCTTCAATGATAGGTGTTTCATTGTCATCGCAATCACAATAATTTGTTTTGTGCTGATAATTATATTTTGAAAATTACAAATAGCGCTAGGATTGGCTGGCTTCTTGCCTTCATTATCTCTCTATCACTGTGTGGTACATTTTCAGGCAAAGTTGATCCACTTCATATCCTGGTGTGAGGAAATTCAACCTAAAGACTAAATGTTGTATCAGGACAGACCAGGCTCTAAGCCTTGGTTGGCAACTGGTCTAGGATCGAAGCTCCAACAGGTGGACAGTTAGAGCATTGCTTTGCTGATCTGACAGCTTCTGCATATTGTCTTGTTCCAGATGTATTGGTGTTACCTGTCCTCTGGAGTGAACTAGGCAGGCCGAGAGAGGGATCATGCTGCATGGGCAACACATGGTCTCTACAATTCAGCCAAGGCTTTGTGCTATGGAGAGGTATAGCTCCTTCCCTGGTCATAATCGGTCTCGGAATCAAAGCGAGAGGTAGCAGTTACAGGTTATAAGTCCTTTTCAGTTGGCATAGACAGGGGTGCTACGGTTGCCTCTGACAGTGGAAGACATCAACGAGCGTCACTGATCAGCTACCGCCCGCCTCAAGCTGGGCATTCCCCAGTCAGTTGGGTGCTGATCCACCTCAGCCTGCTTCAATGGATGCTTAGGGCTTGTAGTAGTGATCTTCGATAATGGAGAGAAATTCCCCTTTAAACTTGAAGACAAATATACTGATCCTTGTGAAGTCCACCCACTGAAGACGAAGAAGACAAAATCGGCTCATTTCAGACTAGGGAGTACAAGTACTGGTCACAGAATAGTCTACCCTCCAAAAAGTGGCACAGGTAACAGAAGGTAAATCTTGCAGCTGTTTAACATGCAGAAGACAGCAGACTTAATTATCTGTGCTTACGCTAACCTGTCGTAAAATTAAAGCCTCCAATCTCTTTCACTCAATACACAAGAGAGAGACAAATAGTACACAAAACTTTCATTCCTTACTCACTCTACTAATAGTCTAATTATTATGAATTGTAAAATGCAATAAACCTCAATAGGTTAGATTTTAGCAGTAATCTATGAATCAGATGTTACTGTTTATTACAAATTAGAAAAAGTAACTCCCATAGGGAGAAAGAAAGATTGTTAGCAAATAATAATAAATGAAGATATTGTATCATGAAACAAATGGGCGTGCAACGCTTGATTGATTCCTATGTAATCATAAAAATTGTCATTAAGTCCACAGCAAGTGCTGGGTCTGGAATAGTGGCACTATACTCAGCTTGTGCAGGTAGTTCCAATGATGCTCGCCTGTAGCTTTCCTCCACTGTCCTTCGTCTGCTCCCTCTTGAAGATAACTGCAAGGTTTGCTCCACTGTGATATATGTCAGTGGGTGTATGTGTACTAAGCACTGTTCTAAGTTCATATGAATGTTCAATAATAGGCTACTAATGTAGCTGTGTTAAACTTTATTCTGATTCTGTGTAGTCACATGATCAAAGTGTTCCTTCAAGGGCTAGGCAGCACTGAAGCTGTGCTACCAATATAAAATGTATACCGTAGTCAATATGACTAAGTAATGCAAGTCTGTGACATTGCTTTAAATAAGTTGTAGAGTTGCCATTGTAATAACTGTTGGATGTTGATTGTAGTTGTTGCTGTTACAGATGATATTATTGGTGATGTTGATGCAGATTTGTGGTGACCTCACAGCAATGCTGAAAATATATCCAATTTTTAAGAAAAAATACTTGAGAGCTGTGGGTCAGGAAGTCATATGCCTTCCTATTACTAACAGTCTGCCTATGACATTTTTTCATATGTTACAGTCGTTTTGTTTTATGTGAACAAGTCCCTACTTGCTACCTCTTCTAGTAAGTCTTCCTTTTAGGAAAAGACTTGAATTAGACTCTTCAAACACAGAACTGATGCTCCTTCAGAGTTACTCAAGAAACACAAGGATTATACTGCATGGCAGTGAATCAACATAATCAAGAAATGGAATAGTTAGGCTGTGTAGATAGCAGTGGATAGCAGTGAGACATAATCAAGAAATGGAATGATTATATTACAGAGCATTGACTAAACAATAATCAGGATTGGAAATAGTACAGTAAAGTTTCTCACTAGAGCCAACATCGACTGTCAAGAAAAGTGAAGGTCACACATGGTGCGTGCTAACTCTTAACTTGTAAATTTAAAACAATTCTAGAAAAGAATCTATTGTTCCTAGTGAAACAAACACTTGGTTCCCAAGGAATCCTAGTACTACTATTCTTATAGTCACTGGCATAAATCGTTACTGACAAATACTATCCTTTTCCTGTGGTAGGCTGTCAAGCATGGTTTGCTGCAAATGCCTGCATGAAATATGTTCTAATTCCAATTAATATCGCTCCAGCTTGAGTTAAAGAACTGCCTGAATAATATACATGTATTCCCCCTGTTGTCTACTGGATTGCTCTAACATTTCTTTGACTCCTCCCTTGTCTTTAGCATTACTATGCTATGTCACACCGTCCTAGTGTGGCTAAATTTCATTATAATAAATACATATAGTTCACCTGTAAACTCACGTGACAAAAATGAATTAATATCAATAGTTCCAACTTACCCTGTTCCAACATCTGGCTCTTCTCACTATGGCACTCATGGGCACTTAACTAAAGTTACCAAAATATGTGGTTTAAAATTGACCACGGATAATTGTAAAGTACTTTACATTTTGTAAATGTCCAAACTTTGGACTGCTACTAAACTGGGCAATTCACACATTAGTGTGGTTGAATTTTCCCTGACCTGCTGTGCTAAACCGGCGAGGTACAAGTCAGGCATTGTGTTTTATGCCAAACTATTTGAAGTTGTCATACAACCTTACAGCTCCTAACTTAGTGTTTAATTTGAGATTTTTTCAAGCAAAGGAACCAGACTGCATTCTATTTGTATGCCAGCAGTTCTACTTGCACAATGTTTCATCATAGAGTTTAAAGTGCCAATCGCCAATTTTTTTTTGTCTTTTAGTTAGCTGCTTATTCCTCCTTTATTCCTTCATTTGTCCATCTTGATTGTAGACTAAACGAATCTTTCTGGCATGCTTGCTTGCAGTTTGCTGACTGTGAACTGAAGTGTGAAGTCCTGTATGTCGGATGAAGACATCCTGTTGTCCAACATCAGTGTGATGTCATTCCGGACTGAGGTTTGCGTGAGTATCCGTTGTCCCATGTCTGGCTTCTTGGTGTGCAGACTGGAGGTTGCTCACCATGCAGGCAGATACTCTCTGACTACGGAAGTATCAGTGATCCTACTTCGTTAGCCAGGACCCCGAAGCGACCTGTTGCCCAGGACGCACGACTAGGACATATTAGTAGATCTTGGCCAGTATAGAACCTGTTGGAAACACCTCTGCGTCCCATCTTTCTGGCATGATATCCGTGGCATTCTGTGACAGAGCTCCCCTTTTTAAATAGGTTTCAGAATGAAATCTGTTGCAAAGCTTGCGGTAACATCCTAGAATGTTAACTAAGCACTCTAAGTTCTGCATCTGCCTAAAATTCTAGGTTCCCATATTCTTTATAGCAGTGGTTTATCCTGCGTCTGCATAGAGACATCCAATGTCCATAATCCCAGAATAATTTGGATATGTCCTTGTCTCTGGTTTTATGTCAGGTTTCCATGCAACAGCTAAGTAATTTTTGGTAACCATCAGGAGGTTGTATCTTTACCCATCATACATCAGCTTAGATCATACCTGAACTTTGATCATACATCAGTGTAGATCATACATCAGCCTAGATCAGGGGACACCAAACTACGGCCCCTGGGCCGAAATTGGCCCGCGATGTCAGTCCATCAGGACTGCTGACAGTACTCGACTTTGCTTGATAAAACATATGGAACATGCGACGTTGTGATACTATTTAAATTTAAATATTATGTTTAGAATACTAGGAGATCTTTGCACGTGCGGAGACCTCCTGGCTTCTATGTGCCTTAAATTTTCAATTTTCAATTATTGTATCTAGATTTTCTTGTTTATTGTAATGTTTGCTTATTTTGCATCATCCCCAGTCCTTCCCCAGCTCACGGTAGCTCCGACTACACTCTGACGTTACCATGGTTTCCATGGCAACACACACAAACACGCATCTTTCCCGCCCCAAGATGCGCCCGGCTGTCAACACAGGTCCGAAGTTCCAGAAATATTTACTTCTTTTTGCTTGTCATCCATTTTATAGGTATGTAACATGGATTCTTTGTTTGACAGTGATAGGTAAGTGAACTACAAGTGTGAATAGAGGCAATAAAGTAGCTAACATAGCATAAAAATGCCATAGAAGCCTCGTGTTATTACGAAAATATTATCCCCAGCTCAGACAAACTTCCTGGTCAATGTGGTAATTGAGCTGGTCTCTAGGCCAGTGTTTTTCAACCTTTCTGCTGAATCAGCTCTTTACGCAAATGTTTACATTGCTCAAGAAACTGTGCAGTGATCCAAGTGTTTGTCCAACTTTATGTAATAAACCAGATGAACAGAAATGTTGCATTTAGGCAATTTTGGTCTGTTTCAGGCGGAACCCCTGGCTGCCACTTGTGGAACCCTAGTTGAAAAATGTTGCTTTAGGCCAGTGTTTCCCAACCTTTTTTGTGCTATGCCCCACCTAAGCCTTACTAAAATTCTTATGCATTCATTTTGAATTTCTGCGAGTTCTTCTTGATACTGCATATTTGAAATATCAGACAAATCCACTAACATTGGCCGCATCATCCAAGTTGGGAAATCAATTTGTTCCAAATCAGAAAATCTTTCTTTTAAATCAGCCGATACAATTTTCGGATGATCGACAATAACATATATAGTGGTATTAGTCACTTCACATTTTTGGAGCCAATGAAACTGTTCAAAATTTTTGTTGTAAATATATGTCTGACATAATTCAATAAAGGTAATGAAACCAAATATCTTCGCTTTTGCATCGGCAAGAGTTTTATTTGTTCCTTGAAGTTGTTTATTTAATATCAGTTTTTCAAAAATATCGGCTAAATAACTCACAAATTCCTTACCATCAACCGTTGTTAGATTTTTCATTTCAGGTTTGTTGCTTAAAAAATCACTAAGAGTATCAAATAGTTCCATAAATCTTTTCAAGCAATTCCCTTTCGAGAGACATCTTACTTCAGTGTGAAATGTAAGTCTCACATGGACTTTTTGTTCTTCAGTAAATAACTTGAAGAGACGTTCACATTTGGCACTAGCTTTAATAGCATTGATAACTTATAACTAAATTTAGTACTTCATTTAGAACAGGCGAAATGCTTTTAGCTACCAGGTTTTACCTGTGAATAACACAGTGCACAAGAAGCATTTCTGGTTTCTCATCTTTATTAATTTTAAGCAACCATTTTCTTCCCCATCATATTAGGAGTACCATCCGCAGCACAAGATGTTATATTTTCATTGGTATATTATTGCCATCTAAGTAATTTTTTTTTAGCTTACTATATATATCTTTGGAGGTAGTGGTGCTTTCTTATGATTTACAGAACAACATTTCTTCAGCAAAATCACCTTTATCAATAATATAAGTAAGTTATAAGTATGGCCTCACTGTCTCTCAGAGTTGATTCATCCATTTGTAGCGAGAATTTTCTTGTTTTCAGCTTTTCAACAAGTTGTATTTCAATATCCTCACTCGTTTCGTCTATTCTTCTACTAACAGTACTGTTACTTAGTGGCATAGCTTTAACGTCTTTGTCATCTTTTTCCAGAACCATTTTAAGCAATGCTGATATTGATGGTTTGATTAAATTCTCCCCTATAGTATGACTTTTCCCAAATTTAGCGATGAGTAAAGAAATTCGATAACTAGCCTCTGGAGTATGATTGATAGTTGCATTATGAGCAGTAAATAGAGACTTTAATGTTACTCTTTAGCAGTTGGATGCATTGATTTAAGTCCTAGAAGTTCTTCAATGACTTCAAAATTATTGTTTATTGCTCGAACAAATACTGCAACCTGAGCTGTGTCAGAAATGTCAGTGGATTCATCCATTGCCAGTGAAAAAATTTACAATGTTTGATATATGCTGCTACTTAACATCGTTGGCTAATTCTTCAACTCGCCTGGCCATAGTATTATTAGACAAAGGGATCTGATCAAATTTTGTTTCATACTTTTTATCACCAAGCAATCTAGCAGCAGTATTAAGGGATTATTTCTTCTGCATCAATAAACGGCTTCTTTTTGCGAGCCAACAAAAGAGCAACTTCGTACGATGCAACAACAGCACTCTTGCTCTGTTCGTTAGCCTTGGTGAAAAATGGTCAGAGAACTTTCTTGTTTAGCTACAAAATCTTTTCTTAACGCCAAATTAGTCAGATATTGAGCATTTATGTCTGAATGTGTGGTAGTGAAGTGTCGTTCCAGATTAAATGTTTTTGTAGCAGAAACACAAAATCCGCAGATTAACCCTTTAGCGGGCAAAGCGTCCGGGAACGTTTCTACCCCCGAACGGGAAAACCGTCTGAAAGTGCCCGTGACTATTATGCATTGTAAAAACGTGATCTCGCGGCTTTCCGAGACTTAGAATTGTCTACTTTCGGTTTCGTCGATAGCTTGACACTCATTGGCACCTTGCCGTCTTGACAGACGATAGTTTGTGCTTTAAAAAGGCATAATAACTTTTAACTATGGCGGTAGCGAGTGTGACTGATAAGGCCAATTTGCGCTGTAAATGTCCGTTCACAGTGGGTGCATGTGAACACGTGGTCATTTCCACCATCATGCACCATCTTACGTCTCAAACGCTTGGTGTGTAACGCGTGGCGCCCCATGTCTACGCCAACTGACAAGGACTTATAACCCGTAACAGTTGCCTCTCGCTTTGATTCCGAGACCAGTTAAGACCAGGGATGGAGTTATTGCCTCTCCATAGCACAAAGCCTGGGCTAAAATATAGAGATCATGTGTTGCCCATGCAGCATGATCCCTCTCTCGGCCTGCCTAGTTTACTCCAGAGGAAAGGTAACACCCCTACATCTGGAACAAGACAAGCTGCAGAAGCTGCCGGATCAGCAAAGCAATGCTCTAACTGTCCGCCTGTCGGAGCTTCGATCCTAGACCAGTCGCCAACCAAGGCTTAGGGCCTGGTCTGCCCTGCCATGACATTTTGTCTTTAGCTTGCATTTCCTCGCACCAGGGTAAGGCTTGTACCCTCCCAATTGCGCTCTTCCGCCCGAAGCCGTTGGCACAATGTGGGGTGTCGGGTTTGGTAAGCGCCGCCCAACGTTCAGCGCTAACAGAAACCAGGTAGTACCGTCTACTGTTATACGGTAGCTCAGTCATATCTGACTAAGACCTGACATAGCTTGACAATGTGGCCGCTATTTGCAAGCATGTACTTTGAATTTGAACAGATTTTAAAAATAGTTTTTTGGGGTTTTACGCTTTGTATTTCAAAATGGATTTTGACAATTCTTCAAGTGCTAGCGGAGATTTCGCTGGGTTCAATTTAAGTGACAATGAAAGGCACTAAATTGACTATTAATCGGAGTTAGATATCAGTGATCAGCGTTACTTTGCGTTAGCAGTCGTGAGTCGGACTTTGGAGAAAGTGATTATGATTCGGAAAATGTGTTTGTAAATTGCTGTATAGATGACTGACAATCACAAACAATATGTCGTATTTTGTAAATATTTGTGTTCATGTTTGGATTAGCGGCATCTTTCACGTGAGTAAAATATTCTGCATACTTTTGCTGTTTATTTGACTAAAATCTGTTTAGTAACAACTTATATGTGATATTTTTACTAACGTAACCCAAAATTTTACCGAACCTCGAAATTCTTCTTGCCCGTTCAGGGCTACAAAACAGACAAACGTCTGCACAGTAAAGGGTTAAGCAAACTGGTTTACCACTACGGCTAGGCATAAATATAAATTTCTCTGTTTAATCTTCGTTGAATTCACGACAAGCAACGTCTTCACATTTTCACATTTTACCATTGTTTGATTTTAGATTTTCCACACTCATGTTTATAAGCTTTGGTGGTAAATTTTTATTTGAAAATATCTAATTTCAACACAATACTACCAACTCCACTAAACAGTTGTAACAGATGACAACATGGTGCCTTGCACACTCTGATTGGTCGACAAGGCTGGGATATGGGAACTTCATAACGTTTCTTTGCGAACTGAACAGGCGCATTCGATAATATCTTAGCATAACAACCACGAGCAAAGTAAATTATCACACACTGACGGGGCGCTCCGAGTGCATTTGTGAAATTATTACAATAACGCGGCCTCGCGTGCCACTTTCTGACATCTGGAGGGCCACAAGTGGCCCGCGGGCTGTGGTTTGGGAACCTCTGGCTTAGATCATATATCAGCTTTATCATACATCAGCTTTTATCATCTTGAACTTAGATCATAACATCAGCTTGTACCATCATGAACTTTAGATCAAACATCAGCTTATATCATCATGAACTTAGATCATACATTAGCATAGATTATATAATAGCACATTAATCATTTTTCTTCTCCATCTTTCTTAAAATTGTTTGTCTATAGCTGCAATTTGTGCCTATCTGTTTACACACCTGTTCATAATCAGTGCTTGGTATATCCATCCATCCATCATGTGCCATACTGATAAGCGTGGACGGTCATATTTTGCCATCTCACTCGATCACCAGAGTCGTGGATCGCTCCGTGTTTCTGTCTTGACCATGCCACATGGCCAAGCCATCCAGGTATTTACTTCTCGGTCTTTCCCTTAGTCTCTTCCCTTCGATCTTGCCAGTTGTCACGTAGTTCTCCAATTAATTTCTTTTCATAACATGGCCAACAAATTTTGACTGTCTACGTCTAATGTCTCTAATCAATTTACGATCTTCATTTGTTTCTTGAAGAACTTGCTCATTGGTTTTTCTGTCTGTCCATGGTATTCTTTGCATTTTCCTCAGAAACCACATTTCCACAACCATCAGCTGTTTTTCAGCTTGTCTGCTCATTGTCCACGCTTCACATCCATACAAAAGTGTGGATGGTATATCCATGAGGATATTAATTATTTATTTTTGTGTGTTTCAGAAATACACTCTTGGTCTCCAAAGAGTCCTTACCACTCCATACAAGTGCATTCACAGAAGTGGACATATGACAGCATAGACATGAAGGTTGTGAAAGAAGAGCTACCGGATGTTCTGTGTGAGGAAGGGAGTCACAGATTCAGTAAAATGGTAGTCATAGCTGGGGGTAGCATCATTCAAGAAATGACAGAACACAACTCAGAATCAAGAATGGTTGAGAACAGTTGTAAGGCATCAGTAAAACATGAAAATTGTTGTCAAATGTCAGATAGTGTGTCTTCTGTGATTGATACAGACAATAAACTATCTCTGGCTATTGAGAATTGTCAGCAGAAAAATAAGGAAACACAAGAAAAACATACACAGAGCTTTGCACAGTCTCTTGATGACATTTTTGTTTCTGTCAATTATAGCTCTCAAAGAACTCACACAGGAGACTTATCTGATGTTTCTAGTCCAAATATTTGTTTATACAGATATAAGAGAACACATGCTGAACGAATGCCAAACAAATGTAATGAATGGAGTGGTCTTTTGATTCAAGATGACCATCTACAGTGCCAAAAGAAAATTAATCACAAGAGAACACATACAGGAGAAAAACCTTATAAGTGTGATGATTATGGTGCTTCTTTTATTCAAGCTGGCAATCTGAAGAAATATAAGAGAACACATATAAGAGAAAAAACTTACAAGTGTGATGATTGTGGTGCTTCTTTTACTCGAACTGGCAATCTGAAGAAACATAAGAGAACACATACAGGAGAGAAACCTTACATGTGTGATGACTGTGGTGCTTCTTTTACTGAAGCTGGCAGTCTGAAGACTCACATGAGAACACATACAGGAGAGAAACCTTACAAGTGTGATGATTGTGGTGCTTCTTTTACTCAAGCTGGCAATCTGAAGACCCACAAGAGAGCACATACAGGAGTGAAACCTTACAAGTGTGACAATTGTGGTGCTTCTTTTACGAAAGCAGATGATCTGAAGAAACATAAGAGAACACATACAGGAGAAAAACCTTACAAGTGTGATTATTGTGGTGCTTCTTTTACTCAAACTGGCAGCCTGAAGGACCATAAGAGAATACATACAGGAGAGAGACCTTACAAGTGTGATGATTGTGGTGCTTCTTTTACTCAGACTAGCAATCTGAAAAAACATACAAAAGTGCATCTTAATCATGTGCTCTACGAACTAACATAGGTTATTATGTATCTCCTCAGATCTTGGCCCCTATTCAGGATCAACTCTGCTGATATTATTTCTCAATGTCACCATGCAGTCCATCCAGCATCATCTCTCTCAGTCTGCCTATGTCTCTTTTCCCACTGATCTTTCTAGTTGTCACAATGCTTTCCCATGCTTCTCTTCTCATCACAATACTAAAATGCTATTGTCTCTTTCTTATAGTTGTATATAATGTTCTACTTTCATTAGGCTCTTTCAGGCAATCATTGTTAAGTTACTCTGGCAATCCAAGCCATTTACAGCAACCATCCTGCTACTTCCAACAAAATGGAACACATGTTATCAAATCCAACCAGATTTTACTTAGATCCTAAGGCCAACAACCTCGAGGAATTAGATGCAAAAGTGAGGAAAGACATTCAGTCCCTTTTAGATAGCAAATTCATCAGTGAGGCGACATCACACTTAGTTATTCCATGGAACTCATAAACTCCCAACTTTACGGCCTTCCTAAATTGCACAAGCCTGGTGTACCATGGAGATTGATTTAATCTATGCTCAACTCTGTCCAACACAGGATAGTGAAATGGCTTGCAGAAATGGCTAAACCAGTGTGACAATCTTTCAACCCTTTAATATTAAAAGATTAATTTGAAATGGTCAAACTACTGGATACTATCGATCTTAAACCAAAGCACGTGGTATCAGTGGATATTGCATCTATTTTCACTGACGCTCCCATGAAAGAAACAGTGATCATAAACTGTGATCTCATGCGGAGCTGTATCGAGAACAAGTGACCCAACTGTTGAAGACACCAGATTCAAGAGGGAGAAGAATGGCACGTTTCAAGCCTAAAACCAGAAGACACCCAATGTTCAGGAAGAGACGTGAAGAGGCTGCTACCGACACCAACGCAGTCAAGACGGGGGAAAGAACCTGCTGTACCAAACTACCACCATCGCAGCCGAAAGAAGGAAAACTTCCAGAAGCCACAAATGAAGCGACCACTGGGAAAGGTATAACAACCCGCCGCAAACAAGAACAGGACCACCCAAAAGCAGACTGAGGAGAAGGACACCATAGTTGAAAAAACTAACATGCAGCAGACAATCAAATGGGTGATCAAAGTGTCCAATTTGAGCTTACAGACAACCAGATACAGAAGCAGCTGCTGCAGGAGAATCTCCACATTCGAGTCCTAAAGGCAGAGCATCTTCTGACCTGTGTCGAGATACCAATAACACTTGCAGTGGTGACAATGGAGGGAATTTAATTGCCTATCAAAGTGATGATGAACAGGGAATAACAACAGCCTGAACACTTTATTCCTAGAATTACACAATGCTGTCAGTGTCAGAGGGCCGGTCACTCTAGAACATGTCGCAGCAAGACAGACATCTGTTGATACTGTGCCGAAGACCATGCCATCAATGAATGTCCACTGGCCAAACAGGACCAGGACTTTCAGAAGCCTAATGATAATAGAAAGTGTGCGAACTGCCTTGGCAAACACAGAGCAAGATATCTGGGCTGCTCATACCCCCAAAGACATGGAGACATCATAAAACTTGCCATAACAACAAACACACCATTCAAGGAAGCGTGGCGGAGATGTGAGACAGCCACAGGCATTTCACAAGATGACAAAAACCAGCTTCAAGGCCACATAGCTGATCTGAATAAACATATCAACAAACTCCAGACACAGAAGCCAACCAATGTAAACCAGGTAGAATACACCGGCCACAACGCAAGACTTCTGGAGGAAATTAAAGAAACTCAGCGCAGCATCCAGCAAGAGTTGGAACGCATGACTCGGATAAAGAAAGAAAACGAAGGCATACTACAAACAGAAAGAGAACAACTAAGAATTGATAGGGATCTAATCCAAAACAAGCCAACAGCCACACCAAAGAAAAATGAGAAACCTCAAGCTGAAGCCATGCCAAAGACAACTGAGAAACCTTAAGCTGAAGCCATACCAAAGACCACAAAGAAACCTCAAGCTAAAACCAGTAACCCTTTCACAATGACCAATAAATTCAAGGGGAAACAAGTTTTCACTCGGAAAGATGACAAAGACCTAGACAGCCTAGAGGAGAGAGCCGATAAATTTATTGAATATCACAAAGAGATATTCAGATGGACCAAACTACCCAAAGAGGAGGCAGTAAATTGGATGGCTGCACTGCTCATGGTTCAGGTACAAAAAAAGTGTAAAAATTGAAACAAAGCAAATAAACAAAAGAATGAGTAATTCTAAGGACTACAACCACTCAAAACAGACGAGCTAGGAGCCATCAATGACAAACAGAAAAGCAACAAGAAGCAAAGGAAAACCCACCGGCCAAACCCCCAGCTGATGTCACAGGCATAAACTCTGTTGCATCGAAAAGTCAGCTGAAAAACACAGAGATAAAATCTAAGTCCACACCATGAACCACCACATTACAGCCAAAGCTGTCGACCTACCGACATCTAAATTCAAGAAATTACTACTTCTGTGTACATCTAATATTAAAATGCATTTTTCTTTAAACAAAATCGTACTACCAAATTGACAGAGTGGCCATAAGGACTCTTCTAGGTCCCATTCTAGAGACATCTTTATGGTGCACTCAGAAAAACAAAGAGCCTAAAATATTAAGGACTTAGTTCTATACCACTGGCATGTGGATGATATTTTTTTCATCCCAGACACCAGACAACAGGCTGAATCATTCCACTCCATCATGAAACAAACCCATTAGAACATTTATTTGTCTGTTGACCACAAACATAATGCCTTATCATTCTTAGAAATACTAATTTGACACTGACAGGGTGGCACCATCCAAAGATCTGTCTATTGAAAGGGAATATGGACAGGAAAATACCTGAATTTAGATAGCCTTGCACCTATTCAGTTTAAGTGTGGTACTGACCCTGTTTAACCAAGCTAGAATTATTTATGTCAATGACACACATAATCTGCAATCTACTGTATATTCAACTGATTTCATCAAGCATCATTACTAGCCTCCCAAACCTACTCCCACAGGTAGCAAGTAGCAAATCAAGTAACCAAACATAAACCAGTACATGTGGAAAACAGATTTAATCAGCCTTCAGTAAACCTGGTGCAGCCGACAGGTCATAAGATGCTTAGCTCGCCGATTTTTGAGACATTTGTTTAATAGCCATCATAAAGTTAAAAAAGAGAAGACATCTTGTATATTGTATTTGATGAACAATAAATGATTGCTCAAATACATCAAGGCATTAGTAATTAGATGGCTGCAGTCAGTTTTGTGGAAACAGAAAGACTTCATTTTAGATTTGCGGTTACCATGGAGAAACTGAAGCTCAATATTCAAACAATATCAGAGACTGTTTTAAGTATTTCAGTCCTAGTATAATTCATTTATTCACTTCATATGATATGTAGCTCTGCAGTATGCACCTGACGTGATGTAGCGAAATATGCCAGGCAATAAACTGGACAACATATTGTTTGTGGCTTCTGTGTTTAAACTTAAGAACTATATTAATTTGTATTTCTATTGAATTCAAACTTAAGCTGTAAATTACTCCAACATTATAACTTTGTGCCTTAACAAATCAACCACATCACCCATCACATGTCAATTGTCTAAAAATATGGTTCTAACACCTTAAACCCGGTACAGCTCATGGTGTGAGAGGTGATCCTTTACTTTCATGGATGTGGTGTTTATGGTTGTTGTGTTCCCCTTTACTCAACACTTGTTGGTCTCTAATGATGGGGTGTAGCAATGAACAGGCTATCACAGTGATCTTGACAGGAACAGCCACAAAGCATGTGCCATAATATCTCTGGTAGATAACTCAATGAAGTTGATGGTGGCCAACTCTGTTTGCTTGGCCAGTCTTTCCTGCTGCCCTAAGAGGCAGTGTAAACCATCTCTGTATTTGTGTATAGTGTATATACTACATACTATGTATGAAGATTTGTGTAGGTGTGCCCATAATTTCAGCCTGTACATTTACAAATGATGACTATCACAAGTGATTAAAAACCCACACAAAATAATATTGCCACTCTGGTCTATCACATATACTTTGGCAACTGTTACAGCCACAGCCTAACAGGGAAACAGTGATTCCGACTGAGCTGTCCAGGGGTTTCATGAATAAGTGTAACATTTGATTGCTTTGTGTTTGTGTTCTTTTCTGGTGTAAAATCGTAATTTAGTTTATCATATTTCACAATTCACTGGGTTAACTTGTTCAGCTAACTATGTTTGACTGGTGATGGAACTTCCAGAGTTGCTTGCTCTTGTATAATAAACTAGAAATTGTTATTTTTGCACCAGACATTAATGTAATACATCATTATGAATAATAGTACAGTTATTAACATTTGCTAAGTAAACAAACACATTTTGTTGATTATGCTTCTTCTTTTGTTCACTGTTGATTATACTAAAGCTGAGTGGCTCTATGACTAATGGCTGACTAAAACTGGGGTGGAAAGAACTTTCTTCTTTGAAGCAGTAATGACAGACCACATAACTTGATTTGTTGCAGGATAATAATTTTTGAATATTTAAGTTTCATCAGTTGGGGTTTCCAAAACACTGTTCTCTTGGAGTGTGACTGGCAAGGCTGTTGTAACAGATGTCTCGTGGCAAACTTGTATTTGATCAGCTTTCTATTCAGCTGTTCTCGACAATAAAATAAAGTGTTTGGTAGCCATGGCAGTGAAGTGACTAGCAGGCTTGCCTGTTGGCCCAGGGATCAAGTATTTGAATACACATAAGTGCATTTGTTTAAATTGACCTGGGCTCCAAAGTCAACCATCCTAAAATGGGTAGCAGGAAATGTCTTGGGAAATAAAGGCAGCCCACTTGATATTGACCACATCACCCATCGAATGCTGATTGGTCTATAAATTGTGGGGCTGGTACCATGAACCCATTACACTTCCTGGCATCTTAAACGGTCTTTTGCTTTAGTGACTTACTTGTAGTGGCTTTTTTTTATTTGTGCCTTATAAGGATTTTGATATACCCCTGTTCTGGAAGCTCACACAGTTTTTTAAGCTGTTATATATCTTGGTATCTAGACACGTGGATAGCATCATATAGAAGATGCTTCACTGAGATAAAGAATAGAATAGGACAAGGAAATACTGCATTCTATCAGATGAGGAATGTTTTATGCAATAAGTCATTGTCCTTGAAAGTTAGAAAAAAGAGTTCTTGTAACCAATTTTAACATACGGTTGTGAATTCTGGAAAATTAGTAAACAGGCGATAAAATCCCTGGAGGCCTTGGAGATGTGGTTTTATAGAAGAGTGTTGAAAATGGGCCGCCAAAATGAACAATCTGGATATTTTGAGGGAACCTGAGTCACAAAGTCAACTTACCACAAACATCAGAAAGGAGCAGTCATCGTTTTTTTGGCATAATTATGAGAAGTCAAAAACTGGAACATGTGACAACTGGAACATTTGTGGAAAGAGAGATATAGAAAGACAGTATGAGAAGATTCTTGGCAGTCTTGTGTCATGGCACAGAAGGGAGCCAAGACACAAATTGATCCATGCCGTCACAGATCTCAATTTGTGGAGAGGCATGATTGCCCATGCCAGCCGGCAAGGCACTTGATGATCATCATATATCTTGGAAAATTACAGCTGTTGTCTTGACCTCTGATCTGATGGAATGATAAGTATAAAAGTGATATTTAATTGTATTGAAGAAATATTTTTTTTAATTTCCTGAAGCACAATGTCACAATAGTGAATCAATTTTTTTTTCCTGAGAACTTATTTTCGCAGAATCTGATGGTATGTCTTGACAGATGAGAAAAGCCCTAATTCCCTATAAAATGTTGTGAGTTTTCAGTATTGAATAATCTGAGTAATCTTGAACTTATAGGTATGCATCTGTCATACTGAATAAAATAGTTGCTCAAAATATTTTACACATTTGAGATGATTTATTAATAATTACACGAAGGATGATGAACAATAAATAATGAGATTGTGTATTATAAATCTTCCAGAAGACTTAAGTTTTAATTCTTAAACACCACAAGAAAACACACAAAGAAAGAAAATGTTACAAATTATGATAATATTGATGGTTCTTTTATTCACAATGGAGATATGAAATACCCTAACTTAACCAGTGTGGACTAGAATCCTTTGAAATGTGTTACATTTGGTGTATCTTCATCATCATCATCTTCCACTGCTGCCGTCAAGCGTCGTGGGGAGGATTAATTTGCGTTCCAGCGCCCGGTGGGCGTCACTGGATAGTGTTATTCCGTGTGATTGTACAATGTCTTTGATGTCGTCAATCCATTTTCTTCTTGGACGTCCTCTTGGTCTTGTCGCAGATGAGCTTAGATGTAAGGACAGCGATGGTAGTTGTTGGTGTTGCATTCTAGCGACATGGCCAAACCACGTGATCTTCTGCCTTTCAATAAATGTGGCACAAGATGTTGATCCCACAGTCTGTCTGATAACAGCATTTCTTACTCGGTCTCAGACTGTTAGGTTGGCAGCTCTCCTCAGGCAACAATGTTGCTGTTCTCTGTTAGCCGCGAATGAAATAATGTATGAAAGAGAGTGATAGAAGGGCAGAATGTTAGACGGGCCTGCATGCCCAATTCTTAACCCTTTGAAAATAAAGTTTGTTCGTTCGTACGTTCGTTCGTTTGTATATATTTATTAAATTGGCAGTTAATAACATATATAAAACAGGTGTAGCATTTGAAGTCGTCAGGTCATAAACTACATGAACAATATATGGGAAACTTTATAGTTATGATATATATTGTGTAGTTATTGTTTACATATGTGGCATGGCGTCTATATTTCTTTTCTCATTATTATTTATAACTTTCTTCTTGTTGTTTATAGTTTATCTGTTGTTTACATATGCAATATATATTCCTATTCTCATTATTATATATATGCCTGTCTTCTTGCTGTTTATAGTTGATTGCTGCACTGTATTTGTCATCGAATAGATGTACCTTATTGCTCCACATTGTCAACTGTTGTACTATATTTGCCATCAAACATAATCATGTCTGTAAACAAGTCTTTCCTGTCAACTTGTGACTATAAACTCCCAGGTCTCTGCCTAACTTACGTATATTACCAACATGTGACCTGTCAGTACTTGATTGATGCATTCATTTACTGGTGCTGAAGCATGAGAGTGAAGGAGAGTTAGTTGTGAGGGGCAGCTAGCTCAGTAAAATACCTCCAAACTCTGTGATATGACCATCAGCATGTAAAAGTGCCATAACTTCACCTGCTGTCTTGCAAGGTTCATAACTTTAGACAAAGTCAAGTGATTTTATACCGTAGACAAACCTGCTGTCTTGCAAGATTTGTAACTTTAGACAAAGTCTAGTGATTTTATACCATTGACAAACCTGCTGAAGGCAAAGGTAAACACTGTTGTGCATTACCAGTACATCCTGATTCTGTGACTTTCAGATAAACGGCATAATTGTGTGTTCTGTAGGACCAGCCTCACACAGTGAGGAAAATCATGTACTTCTGGCAACTCCACTGCAATGGCATAGTCATCATCATCATCATCAGCCTTGTTGGAGGTCAGCATGGCTGAATGGATAAGAGCATTCATTCTTAAATATCCAGTGTGTTGACGCCAAGGTAGCGGGTTCAAACCATACACCGGTCAGTTGAGAGTCCTTAACTTGGGGATGTAAATTACACGTAACTCTGAAGACGGAGTGGGTTCGACTGATGGCGAGGGACACTGGTAATAGGGAAAGATAATTCACGCGAAAAAAATCTGCCCAGTGCACTAGAAGTAGTTTAGCACATGTATGGACTACGCTTGAGTTCAAAGCGAGCGGGAAAAGAAACAGCCTTGCCGACTGGCGTGGGCGATTATGCTTCTGCACATCTTGCAATCTCCAGTGGCATGTATCAGTTTGTGTGCTGACTCCTGTCGTGGGTTGGTGTCACAGACATAGAATGAACACTGTATCTAATGTACGAGCGAAAATACATAATTCTCACACAGTTTCCAGTTAAGAAGATCAGACAGACAGACAGACAGAATTGATGGAGTGAAAGAGGGAAGGGCGGACAGCAGACAAAAAAAAATAAATAATTGATTGATTGAATGAGGAGGGAAAGTTAATTTACGAGTTAATATCATTTCAAACAAACAAACAAACCATGTCCTTCAACCTTAATAGGGGGGGGGGGGGGGACGACAGTTTATGTTAGGGATTGATTTAGGATACAAGGGCGAGTCAATACGTAAGTCACACAGTTCTGTGGGATGGCAGTTAAATGTAGTTGGTGTTTTCTACAGGTGTCATTAGGTGACAGCAACATCGAACTTTATATTCCCGTTCATCGGGTGGTGCTAGGTGTCTCATGCGCATGCTCGGCGCATAAACAAAATGGCGACTGTACTTACGGAGTGTTCAACCACAGAGCAAACGTGCTGTTGTGCGTTTTCTTGTGGGCAAAAGGACTGCCTGCGAGGGACATTCATAAGGAAATGCTTCTTGTTAATCTGACAAATGTGTGTCCCGTAAAGCGGTACATAGCTGGGTAGAAATATTTTCTCAAGATCGCTCTAAAATTGTTCATCTTCTTCTTCTTCTTCTGCTTCTTCTTTCGTTCGATTGAAATATGTTTATAACTGCAATGCTGTCTCTTGTATGAATTGAACTGTCTTTTTCAATTCACACAGTGGTCCATAGAGTTTATCCTCCACTGTCGTCTCTCTAGGCCAGAAGGTTTGCCTAGATATGTTATATTTTGGGCAGTCTTGGAGTATGTGCTCTGCTGTCTGCGACGCCAATCCACATGTGCACATGGCTGTTTCACCAATCTTGAATTTTGTATACATGTGGTTGCGTAATCTATTGCGCCCTGTTCTGAGGCGCAGAATAATGACTTGTTCTGGTCTATCCATAACGCGGTAGTCATCTTGAGCAGGTTTTGGTGGCTTTCTGACTGATTTGATCATTCTTTTATTTTGGTGGTATGTACCGGGCACATCAGGCTGTTCTTCTTTGGCTCCTTCCTTAGCCAATTGATCAGCGCTGTCGTTTCCGGGTACTCCACAGTGGGATGGTATCCACTGTATGGTGACCTTATGCTGACTGCAAAGTTCAGAAAGTAGTGTCCTTAGTACTGGCAATTTCCCAGACAGGAGGGCCTCGAGTACTGATTTTGCATCTGTCAATAGCACCACAGGTTGTGTACCATTGCTGGTATTTAGTAATTTCTCTGATGCTATCTTGATTGCCTTAATTTCCGCATCGTAGTTATGGCAGTACTTTCCTGTCGGTACTCTAGCTGTATCCCTAGTATTATTTGGGTATTCTATGTACACTCCTGCTCCTCCATTTCGAACAGCATTTTGTGTTGACCCGTCTGTGTAGACTCGGATCCACAGGTCCTGTGGATATTCTTCATCAAGGAAGCTGAGAGTGGCTGTTCTGCGCTGCACGCTGTTCTGTTCTTCCTTGTCAAATATTCCTCTCACTTTTGTCCGCATTTGTAATGATAGTTTATGCTCATCTTTCCATGGAGTTCGCTCTGGAATAGTTGTTAGGGGGATACCAACTGTGGTCAGATCCGTGGTTTCTCTGCAGAGTCGTTTGGCCTGGTGGATAAAACTATTTCTTTTCAACCGCCCCATAGCTAGGTTTTCAGATCTGTTCTTCATAGGGTGGCCTGGCAAGCTGAGGAACTTTTCTGCTTGTATTAGCGTTTTCGTATCTCTGCGCTCACTCAGTGCTTGTGTCCTCCCCATCTTCTCCATTTCCACTATAGGGGTTGATCTCATCCCTCCTGTGGTGACTCTAAGTGCTTGATTTTGCACTTTGTCCAGCTCTTGCAGTGCGGTTTTTGATGCCGAACACCACGCAGTTGACCCGTATTCCAGGTGTGGTCGTATGCTCTGTTGATAAACTTTGCTAAGTATTTTCCCACTGGCTCCCCATGTGGTTCCACCTAGCTTTCTCAGGATGGTTATTTTCATTCTGGCTTTTTATTGTTGATGAAATCCGATCTGGTCGCCCTGTTGAGATTGCAACAGAAGCATCCGTGCAGCGGGTGGAGGAGATGATTAGAGGTGACAGGTAAGTAATGCTAGACTCTGTAGCCCCGAATTAGCCCCTAGCGATTTCCACCTATTTGGTCCACTGAAAACCCACCTTGGCGGGAGAAATTTCGTGAATGACACCGAAGTTGAATATGAAGTGAAAGCATGGTTTAGAAAACAGAGCTCGCAGTTCTATGCCGCCGGTTTGGGAGGACTGATAAAACGATGAGATAATTGCATCAATGTTGGTGGAAATTATGTTGAGAAATAAAGGGACAATGTATGTACCAAAATAAACTGGTTTCAAGTTATCATATTTAGTTATTTTTCTACAGCCATTTGTGACTTACTTATTCCCCTCGTAATTAATCAGATCTGAGCTTACAGGAAACAACGTTTCCATAAATCTAACCACGTGTGAACTGATCTCTACAAGCAGAGGTAGTTCTCCACTTCTACTCCAACAGCGTACAGATACAAGCATTGGCCTCTTCCTCCACAAATATGTCTGAGTCCGTGTCTTTACAAACTGCTCAGAGATTAGATGATACTAATCATCACCACCATCTATAAAAGGATGTTGTAATCCATTATTTATGTAACAAACATGATATTTAGATAGCACATAGTGTATTTATCTGCTCTCCACATGGAACTCTCAAACCGTTTAATAAGATTAGAGAAAATATTAACTGTTCAATTATATGTTTCATACACTAATCTAGTTTCAGCTGGCTGTCCAGTTTCACTGCTAGGTAGACTGGGAAATCCTCGTTTGTTAGTGTATATCCATTCAGGATCATATGTACAGTACTATTTGTTGCTCTAGAAGATGGTATATTACCGATTTCCGTGAATTGATTTCCAGTTTCCACTGCTCACAACATGTTAAGTTGTGAGGAACGTTATGTTGAGCTTGGATTTTCTCGTGATGGAATACCTATCAATCATCCAGATGACGTCAAATAGTTATCTTTTAGTTAGATCCTTGATGAAGGTAAGAAAGAGAATGCAACTTAAGTAAGAGCCTCGGTGGATTCCATCTTTTGGCGTTCTTTGGGACGAAGTTATGCCATATTACTTACTCTTATGGCTCCAATTTCCATCCTTATCATCTTCAGCGCCTCCCGCGAATCAAATATTGTTTACTTCTGTCCTGGATGTTGTTTTTTCGCTCGAATCTCATGATGTTTCTCTATGCAGATTTCAATGTTGTCTCTGACAAATGCGTCGGCAAAGTGGTCAACTGCCTGTTTTCCTGCTGATACGCGTTCGCCTATATGTAATGTACTAAATGATGTCATTAGACAGATAGTGGGATAAACACATTGTGCCATATATATTGTAAGGCAGAAAAAACTAATGGTCTCGTTAGAATGCAACACCATAGTTACCAGCCCTAGATCTACCCCCCCCCCCCCCCACAACACACACACAAACACACACACACACACACACACACACACACCGATACGAGAACAAGAAAGCGCCAGAAAAGAAAATGTATTGAAGACATCAAAAACATTGTACATCAAAAAGGAATGGCGCTATCCAATGCCACCCATCCGGAGCTGGACAGTCAACTATTCTTCCCCACGACGCTTGTATGCAAAAGTGTAAGATGATGATGATGTCGACTTCAACAAAAGACTCGTTATCAAGGTCCTGTCGTAGGCTTTTTGGAGATCAATAAATAGTGAATACTATTTTACTCTTCTTAACTTGAAATCTATAATCTATCAACGACAGTCTGTGTGAACCTGAAGTGGGAGGTCATCTGTCAGCCTATTGTTAACCATTCTCTATAGCTTGCTTAAACATGAGGTGAGGAAGACAAACCTACAACATTCTGGAACTCCCAGTGGTCTTCTTGTCCATAAAAGCCGTACTTTTAACGTTCATCTTAGCTAATCTCGTCTCTCTCTCTCTCTCTCTCTCTCTCTCTCTCTCTCTCTCTCTCTCTCTCTCTCTCTCTCTCTCTCTCTCTCTCTCGCTCTCTCTCTCTCTCTCTCCCTCTCGCTCTCTCTCTCGCTCTCGCTCTCGCTCTCTCTCTCTCTCTCTCTCTCTCTCTCTCTCTCTCTCTCTCTGGCCTCGGCAATTTATTGTTAGTCTGTTTGGAATAAGTTAAATATTTACTTCTTCTTGTTGCAGATCGAGCAGCCCTAGATGTCTCCCTTGGATTCAATACTATGTAGTGGTGTACTCAAGAATCTATCAGCTGTGTTAAAAAGTTAGCTGCATGCCCCTTTTTTTTAACAGAACGTCGCAATCGACCCTAGCATGTATTGACAGTTTGTGATTTTCCTAGAATCCTCGGAATATTATTTAGAAGCAGATTGCTTTGCGTTGATATTCAAAATGGTATGAGCGTTTGTCACTCAGACAGCAATAGCAAACTACTAAAATTAAATTTTCCCAGTAACCAAGCAAT
>JACEFZ010019810.1:0-81836 GCA_014155875.1 Cepaea nemoralis
CTAAAAATTAAGGGCCCCTTGGGGTTTGGTTTTTTCAAAAAAAATTTTTTTCGTAAAAAAAATTTTTCTAACTCATTCCACCCAAAAAAAAGGTTGTGGGTCAGCTCAGTGTTTCTTTTTCGAGAATGCTGCGTGGTCAAGCTGTCCAGGTTTTTACCTCTCTGCCTTCCTCATATTCTCTTCTCCCGATCTTGCAAGTTGTCATCAAGTTCTCCAATTTATTTCTTCTCATAACGTGACCAAAATATTTTGACAGCGAACGTCTAATTTCTCTAATCAGTTTACAGGTTCTGTGTAGCACCTCAACACTCTTTTTCTCATTGCAAATGACATCTTTTTATTGGTCAGTATGTTTTATATATTGCAAAAGGTTACCTTCGCCATGGCGATTCTTGTTCTAATTTCTTCAAGGCATCTCCAGTCAGATGGTGTGACTGTTTAGAGATAATTGTACCAATTGACTTCTTTAAGAATATTCCCTTTTACTTGTATCTTTATTAGTTAATTAGTTAGATTATTATAAGGGAGGTGGACTAGGTCCAACTGGCTTGAATGATCATACTTCTCCACATCTCAGCATCTCCATTAGAATGTATCAATTCTTGGGTTGATATTTCTTCTTGCAATGATACAAGGTTGTCAAGAATCTTTTGCTATCTTCCATTATCTTGCAAGAGTCCATTCTGCTTGCATCCATAGAATCTGTCTCTGGAACTAGCCATCAATCTTCTTATGTGCTCCTGGGGCTTGATGTGACATGGTATGACCTTTATACTTGAAGTTATGCTATTCTCACGGAAGAGAAGCTGTTTGGCAAGAAGTATGCCATTATTGTCTGCTTTTACGCTTCTCCAGAGTGAATTAAGTAATTTTCCATTAATCTATCCAGTTATTACAAAATGCCCCAGTTTTTCTCTCTCACATCATATATGGGAAAGCTGAACACCACACTCATATGGCAGTGTTTGCCGTATGATTACATGTATTATTTTCTTATAGCCAAGTGAAGTGAGTATAAATTATTTGGTAGACCAGCTGAAAAATGCTGGTGTTGACTGCAACGTCCTGTAAGGGATATGCTACATTTAAAAAAAATTATTTGTTGTTTTAATTGTTGAACATAATGTGAGGAGAGATAACCTTAAAAGTTTAAAGGCAATTGAAAAACGTGATGTGACAAGTATACAAGTTAAGACTGATAAAAGATTGGTAGTTGGGCCAAAAAGCATAATATAATACAAAACACAAATCTAATCAGACACTTGGAATCTATCATCACCCACATTTACTACAATGACATCCAATGATGGTGATTATGATGACAACTAGTGTGTGATATGTATAACCTTTTTTCCCCCTACATGTTTTCCTCAGTTGAAGTACCCAGAGAGATCCTTGCAAGGGGTCCAGAAGCAGTAGAGGTTTACGAGCAGACATGCATCACTGGAGCACAGCCGGTTTATCGCACACGTCTGATGTTGGTGGGCCAGGAGCAAGTTGGGAAGACAAGCTTAAAGAAAGCTCTAACAGGCCAGCGGTAATCTCATAGTCTGTTTAAGCCAGAAAGTTGTGTCTCACTACAGGCAATAAGTAGTCATAGGTTATAAATTTAGTGGATTTAAATGGTGTGCTTAAATGTCTACACTTGGAAGTGGTAGAGGGGTTTGTGTGTACTATTGACTCCAAAAGCTATGCATGCAGTGGGATAGCTGAGGGTAGGGTCACCTCTGTTGGAAAAGTCAAGGTATAGGGGCTAGACAAACCTGTTGCCTCCCTGTTGAGAATAGCATGACTAAGTTTGCAGGTCCTTCTGGTTCATACCTAGTCAGTCAAAGACGGGAATGTAACCTATAATAGTGCTTGTTGAAACTGGATGTACTGAGCAAAACAGACTTGACAAAACAGTGCAAAGTAACTCACTTTTACAATGACATCACAAATTACATGAAAGCAGAATGTTGCTAATCCTGCTGAACCCTGCCAGATGGTGATAGTGTTAGGCCGCTAGCCTCAATGGGGACCTGCCATTGTGACTGGTGGTCACCTTCTCCTGTTCTGTGGAATCAAGGTGCAGAGGGATAGGTAAAGAGCTATTAACCAAACACTCCAGACACTCAACATACTACAATAAAACTTGCTCATTGTTATTTACAGACACTTATTGTTAATTACAGGCACTCGTTGTTAGTTACAGGCACTCATTGTTAGTTACAGGCACTCATTGTTACAGGCACTCATTGGTAGTTACTCTAGCTGTCCACGGTATTAGAAACATTTATCTCAGAAACCACTACTCTTCACGGCTTCCGAGCTCTTCCTAATTAACAGTTTGGGTAGATTTAGAATAAGTAGTTGGTAAAGTATGGAAGGAGGTACAGAAAGTTAAACTGCAAAACATGCAAGCGTTTGTGGACATGTACAGATGGGTCACCTACTAACTTAAGAACAGAACTGTCAGGACAAAACTGACATGGACAAAACAACAATAAGATGGTGTTATTAGAGCAAGTCATCCTCTAGGAGAAATTCTCTCACCTTTGGACATAAAGTATTTATAAATAGCATTACGGAAACTTTTCCAACAAGAGTACATACCACTTTTGCAGGTGACCTAGCTTTACGGACTTTTCAAGAATATATTAGTACAGCTAACAATAGGATGCAGCAAGCCATACCAGTGTTAGAGGAATGGTTAAACCATGGTGTCATCAGTGAGGAGAGTACAACATACATGGTGCTCTCCCTCTCAAATAAAACACAACACTCTAATCTGGTGGTGACTATACAAATACTGTGTCAGAAAGAGAGTCCAAATTACCTAGGCGTCACCTTTGTTCATCACCTGACATGGAACATATGCATTGTGGTAAACTGAAGAAGAGCAGAGGAAGGAATGGCACTCATGAACAAGCTTGCTGGTACAACATGGGGAACAGATGAGAAGGTTCTCAAGAAGCGATATACTGGATGGGTGAGGCCAGTTCTTGAATACGCTGTTGCTACACCTAAGTGAAACTCATACAAATAAATAGAGATACAAATCAAGGAATGCTAATCATTCCTGGAGGAATGATGACAATCCCTATTAACAATCTGGAAAAGGTCATTGGTCTACAACTAGTGGAGGATAGAAGAGATAGCAGACCAGCAATAAACAGAAAAAAATGTAGAAAGTACACAGACTGCCCAATGTATCAAAGCCTGTGTAATAATTAATATTCTTGGAAAGAAAAAGACTAAAGCAAAATAACTTTTTAGAATATGCAAAAGGAAAGACCGGGACAGATCCTAAATGTAACATATCAACAGCCAGACCCATTTACAGTGCACACAGGTTGCCAACTTAAAGACAGCAATGCTCACCTGAGATGATGGAATATATTCCTGTTATTGATAACTAGCTTAACCGGCCCAGCTTCGCCCAGGCCCTGGCGGGGATCTATCTATCTATCTGTCTGTCTGTCTGCTTGTCTGTCTGTCTGTCTGTCTGTCTGTCTGTCTGACCCGGCCCGGCTTCGCCCAGCTCCTGGTGGGGAGCATCTCATTTAATTAATATAAGTAGTCATATAAGCTACGGTTCCTCTTCCTGACTATCTGTCTGTCTGTCTGTCTGTCTGTCTGCCTGTCTGACACGGCCCGGCTTCACCCAGTCCCTGGTGGGGAGCATCTCATTTAATTCATATAAGTAGTCATATAAGCTCCCGTTCCCGACTATCTGTCTGTCTGTCTATCTGTCTGCCTGTCTATCTGTCTGTCCGACCCGGCCCAACTTCGCCCAGGCCCTGTTGGGGAGCGTCTCATTTAATTTGTATATGTGGTCATATAAGCTTCCGTTCCTGACTATCTGTCTGTCTGTCTGTCTGTCTGTCTGTCTGTCTGACCTGGCCCGGCTTCACCCAGTCCCTGGTGGGGAGCATCTAATTTAATTCATATAGGTAGTCATATAAGCTCCCGTTCCCGACTGTCTGTCTGTCTATCTATCTGACCTGGTGCGGCTTCGCTCAGCTCCTGGCGGGGAGCGTCTCATTAAATTCATATAACAAAAAAAAATTAATTTAAGAATGTCCTTCCACACACCATCCATTATTTTTAATGAAAACTGTTTTTAATCACCTACATGACTGTAGATAACTTCTTTAAACATAAAAAGATGAGTTAGAAAATTTTCACTATTTAAATAGATGCATTATTTTTATGAAAACTTTGAAAATGCCTTAAAGATTATATCATTATTTATTATAACTCATATGCCTGTAAATAACTGTAGACAAAGAGTTTATAAATCTTTGAAAACAATGCAACAATCTATATATAAAATATATAGCAATGTTATTAAAAGTTATGCCCCTTGAAATAACTTTTCTTAAGTTAAGTCCCCTCGCTATATATATATATATATATATATATATATATATATATATATATATATATAAATGATTTATTTTTTTCTTCGCATATCCTTTACAGGACTCCTCCGAAGTCGGAGAGTGTCTGCCTGTACGGCGAGGAACCACCAGTCTGCACACCAATAAGCCAGACATGGGACAACGGATACTCACGCAAACCTCAGGTCCTGTATGACATCACACTGATGTTGGACAACAGGATGCCTTCATCCGACATACAGGACTTCGCGTTGGAGCTCAAGCCAACGAACACAAGCAAGCAAGCAAGCTTTACAGGACATCGCTGTCAACATCAGCATCTTTCAGCTGTCTGTTGATTTCTTGGCAAGATTACGCTCAGTACTTTGCCATTGCTTTCTGAGTGGCCAGCTCAGTTATCCCGCAAGTCACCAGCGGGGGACGAACCACTCCCAGTTCTCGCCCGCTACGAGACTCTGCATGATAAACGGGATTACGGAGAAAGTGTTGTAACCCCTCGGCCAGAGAGACCGGTCATATAAATGATTAGATATTAAAATATTAAATTTTAGTAAGTAAATAGCTGATTGTACATTGTACACTAACAAACTATGACAGTTGGCTGCATGGGAATGAGAAGAAGACGTGTAGAAAATTTCATCTCAATCGGATGGACCGTTCGCGACCGCATAAAGAACGGACATACATACAGACATACATCGTCTTTTATAGATATAGATAATAATATTAATATTATTATTATTATTTGTGGAAAGGATGAGATTGCGGTGGATCGGCAGGGGTTCTAGAAGAATCTCAACACTGAGAGGAAAGACCAGAAGAACTTTTAATCAGATAGCGGTGGGAACGATTAGTAGTATGACTCTTTGCTGGCTGTTGAACGAGGGGACTGAGCACGTATGGGAATGTTCTGAGTGCAGTGATGTTGGTTCTTAACTCAACTCAACTCAACTATTGATAATAAAAACTCACAGACTGAGACAGAAAGAAAAAAAAAGCAGTGCTAAATTGATTAACAGAACATTAATCCAAGTAACCTCTGAACCCTTGCATGCACAGATGGATCAGTAAAACCTCAATAGAAAATGGAGACAAGAGGAATTCTATTGAATGTAATAAATGGAGCAAAGAAAACACCATCAGTAGCCATGGGGAAATGCTCCAGCGACTTCATAGCAGAGATGGAGACCTTGAATTCTACAGCAGAATTACTGTTGCTTGAGCACAAAGCACAGACTTTGTAGCTCAGTTATGACCCTCTGGTGTCTCTGGAAAAAATTGCATTTATGAACAGAATGATAGAGCTGAAATCAAACCCTTAACCTTTGCAGTGACAGGCAGGTGGCTTGGCCACATTGCCACGGAGATGCCCTATAAACCAGATATTATATTAGATGTCAGAAATCAATCAGTGAGTCTTCTGTTATTCACAGCCACAATGTCAGTGAGCAGAGCACAGATGGCATTGACCTATCAGCATCCTGCTCTTTCAGCCTTAGCAACCGGTCCTCCTGGAGACTTGCTGTCAAGGGTGATGAGACTGCTAGAAGAGAGAGACAGTCTGAGTCAATGGAAATGCAGGAATTTGGTGAGTAATGCATTGTGGTTGTTCACTAGCTTTGTTCATTGCAGATCTTATGTCTTCTTTTTGTTCACTTTGAATCAGCCTATGTCTGCAATTTTGTTTCTGGGTGAAGTGCACTGTCTTCTGACATTCTTGCAGTCTTCCATGGTTTGGTATCATCCAGGTATTGAATAAACCTTTTAAAACAGTGTTTTGTACATTCTTATCATATGTGTTCTGCAGTTTGGTACATTGATGTAGTATCTGTTCTGCAGTTTGGTACATTGTTGTAGTGTCTGTTCTGCAGTTTGGTACATTGTTGTAGTGTCTGTTCTGCAGTTTGGTACATTGTTGTAGTGTCTGTTCTGCAGTTTGGTACATTGTTGTAGTATCTTTTCTGCAGTTTGGTACATTGTTGTAGTATCTTTTCTGCAGTTTGGTACATTGTTGTAGTATCTTTTCTGCAGTTTGGTACATTGTTGTAGTATCTTTTCTGCAGTTTGGTACATTGTTGTAGTGTCTTTTCTGCAGTTTGGTACATTGTTGTAGTATCTTTTCTGCAGTTTCGTACATTGTTGTAGTATCTTTTCTGCAGTTTGGTACATTGTTGTAGTATCTTTTCTGCAGTTTGGTACATTGTTGTAGTGTCTGTTCTGCAGTTTGGTACATTGTTGTAGTGTCTGTTCTGCAGTTTGGTACATTGTTGTAGTATCTTTTCTGCAGTTTGGTACATTGTTGTAGTATCTTTTCTGCAGTTTGGTACATTGTTGTAGTGTCTGTTCTGCAGTTTGGCACATTGTTGTAGTATCTTTTCTGCAGTTTGGTACATTGTTGTAGTATCTTTTCTGCAGTTTGGTACATTGTTGTAGTGTCTGTTCTGCAGTTTGGTACATTGATGTAGTGTCTGTTCTGCAATTTATTATGCAGTTTGGTATATTGTTGTAGTATTTTTTCTGCAGTTTATGGTGTTTGCCCATATGTATGCATTGTTGAAGGGCCTACTTTAAGCTTTGTGTACATGTTATTATTGAGTCTGTTCTTCTTTTTGATTGCTCTTCCCATATTTTTTGTTTGTTTTGGACATAATTCTATTGTGTCACTTTACAGCTGAGCTGCAACATATGCAATTTTCTGCCAGCATTCGTTTCTGCGGGTGTTTGTTGACCTAATTAGCTTTCCTGGTCAGTCTAATCTGAGTCTAAAGATATTGACTTGCCCTGTTACTGTCTCTCCAGTTCATCACTTCCTCTTCTTCTTTTCCTCCAGTAACCTCAGTGAAGTATTGCCTTGCCCCTTATAACTTGTTGTTCTTGCAATGTGCTAAAGGTTGCAGATTCACAGTCATCACTTTATTTGTGAATCGCCTGCCTCTCTGATGGTAATGTGATCAGTATCATGCCAGCTGCCTTTGCTTCCCAATACATTTCCTGTAACAGTGTGTAATATAAGACGAAGGCCGGTCGTTTGTGTGTTGATAAAACGTTTAGGACTAGTCTGTATTTTACTTACTGGTTCAACTCTGTCTCTTACACCTGAGTTTAAATATTGTCTTTGTCTTTTCTCTAACCAGTCGTCACGTCTTTTTCTAGCAGTTGCACTGTGAGAAGGCCAGTCCCATGATTTCTTTGAAATATTTCTCTCACGCCCATTTTTGTATTTATACCAGTCCGAGCTTTCACTATTTCGTCTGTTTTCACTGTCTTTTACTCTATATAGATCAGGCCTTGGTTCGTCATAACCATATTGTCTTCTGTCTTTATTAAGCAATGTCTGTCTCCTGTTATTCTTTCCTACTCTATTACTGTCTACCATAATTCTATAAGGGTTCTGTCTAGTTGTTTTGTTCTTCAACGTTTTCAGAAAATTCTCTACCTCCGTAATTGACATCTTTAATTCTCCTAACCATGTGCTAACCCGTTGTAACTCCCCGCACAAGAAATTCATATTCAGTTCCTTTGAAATATCTATCCAGCTGAAACAATATTCTTCCGTATACTTCTTAGTACCTGGGAAAAAAAAACTTATCCTGAGTTCAGCTGAAATATGTGCTGTGCTGAGTCTTCTAAGCTGAAATATTTATACAAGTAACCAATTTCAATTTTTAAAATTTCTTAACTTAAAGAAGATGTGCTGAGGTGTCCTGTTCCGCCATGCTGAAAAAATACTGGAATAAAGCAAAGAAAGCACTACACAATTTCAATTTTCTAAATCCCAAACAGCACAATTCAGTTGGTTATAATATTGTAAGATATTACATTAATCAGAAGAAGCACCAACGATGTCCTGTCTGAGCATATGAAGAATGAACCCTGTCCTCGAAAAAAAACTCAAACTGGTGGCAATCAGAAGAAGGTTCCTTGTAGATAATGTTCTGTACTCCACTCCAATAAATGAATTCGGAACCTCTGATTCTATTTCTAAATTACTCTGTTACCTTCAGTTCAGTTCAAGCAACCAGATCCCGCATTAGGTGAAACCTAGTCTCGAGTTCAAGTGGCGGAGTCCAGAAGCTCAGGTGTTCTCGTCCTTCTCATGGGCTGCCGGAAATTTCTTCAACCCCTGGTCGGGTCACATCATGGGCTGCCGGAAAATCTTCGACCCCTGGTTGGGTCCCTTCCTTGAATCTCAGGTGGGTACTTCAACGTCGTTTGGAATGGGTCATAGGATTAACGTGGCCCAAGGATGGATCAGGTGTGTTTGGGTCATAGGAATGACAAGGCCCAAGGATGGATCAGGTGTTTGGGTCGTAGGATCAACAAGGCCCAAGGATGGATCAGGATCAGCCAAGGCCCAACGATAATGGCGTGTCTTAAGAACTTATGGCCCGATCAACGATCATGCTGTCCTGACAACTCCTGATTAGCTCTTTAACTTTGAGGAACTTAAATTGCTGGTTTGCCCAAACTTTCAGGACAGGATCACTCCTGGTCAATCAAAATGATGTAAGGCAGCGGCTTTGATGGCTCTTGCTAACAGTCAACCTGCAGAAGGGCGGCCATACAAACTTTCTTCACCGTGACCTCTGCAAAACGGCTGGTACAACAAACTTCTTATCTGAAGTCTTAAAAAAGACTTACAAAGGACCACTCCTGGGCGAGCTTTTGGCCTTTGTATTCAGATATTATTACTATCTCGTCTTATAACTTGCTGGCCATCTTTTGGTGCGGCTGTTACCAAGTTCAATAGTTGTTCTTTCACGTGCCGCTTGAATCTTTCTGCGACGACGTTATTCAACTCCGACTTTGCATAGTTTTATCTTTCTCATTCTCAGGTTCGCATCCTGGTCGAGCGGCTCCATTTCGCCTCTTGTAACAGTGTGTAATATAAGACGAAGGCCGGTCGTTTGTGTGTTGATAAAACGTTTATTGGCTTAATATAACAAAGCTCCGATGTACACCTCCATTCGCTACTCAATCTGGGTTCTAACTGCCCATACCAACCCAATACGTCACGATTGAGCATCTCCCCCTCCTTTCAGTCTCAATGCTCAATCGTGCTGTATCTGGGTTTCCCAGTAGATCCCAATACTGTTACATTCCTGGTGACCATTTTAGGCTGGATTGACCTGGTCAATTAAATAAATCCACCTCAGTGTGTTCGAGCCCATGACCTCTTGGCTGACAGGGGAACTTCCAGCCACCTTCCCAAGTGCTATGACTAAATACCCAAAATCAACGTTTTGTTATGACCCACAAAGTTAATCAGCCAGAATGTATAGAAAAAGTAAACAGTGTAACACTGAAATTAAAGAGAGATCTATTGCTTTCTAGTAGGGAGTCTCTGTGGTGAAGTTGTCAAGCCGTTTGACTCAGGCTCCAAAGGTTGTGGGTTCGATTCCGGGCTGCGTCCTTCAGTTCACGAGTGAAATGTTTCGGAGACTCCTGTGGGTCGTCGCTAGAGCTACAGAGTTTGTGCTTTGTGCGACGCTCTCCACGCTGCGGAAAGAGACAGCCATATGGGATAAAACCCGGTGCGATGAAGTCAACCCTGTCGACTTTTAAGCAACTTTTTACTTACTTAAATCTAATTATGTGTCCACAGATGGAATAACAGGTGCTTCTATAGAAGAAGAACACATGAAAGCTATAGCAGCCAACATTGCTAATGAGCTGCTGGTTATAAAGAGGAAAGACAGGAATGCTACCACCATTATCAGGGATACACATGTTAATCTTAATGTTGAAGTATGTAATTCTTGTTACGCTATCACCATTATCACAGATACACATGTTAATCTCAATGTTGAAGTATATAATTCTTGTTATGCTACCACCATTATCAGAGATACACATGTTAATCTCAAGGTTAAAATATGTAATTCTTGTTATATACCACCATTATCAGAGATACACATGTTAATCTCAAGGTTAAAGTATGTAATTCATGTTATATACCACCATTATCAGAGATACACATGTTAATCTCAAGGTTGAAGTATGTAATTATTGTTATGCTATCACCATTATCAGGAATACAATGTTAATCTAAATGTTTGAGTAAGTATTTCATGCTATGCATCTTGTTTGTTAATTCAGGTAATTATCACATAATATATAGAAGTAAAGATGCAGTGGTAGCATGGCATATTATAGAGTGCTTTGGCTTGTCAGTAAAGATACAGTGGTACCATGGCATATTATAGTGTGCTTTGGATTGTCAGTAAAGATACAGTGGTAGCATGGCATATTATAGAGTGCTTTGGCTTGTCAGTAAAGATACAGTGGTAGCATGGCATATTATAGAGTGCTTTGGCTTGTCAGTAAAGATACAGTAGTAGCATGGCATATTATAGAGTGCTGTGGCTTGTCAGTAAAGATACAGTGGTAGCATGGCATATTATAGAGTGCTTTGGCTTGTCAGGAAAGAAGTCAGGTATTAAGCCACAGCTAAAGAGTGATTTCTTTTGCAACTATACATGACACTGTGATCCCATGAAGCTGGTAAGATTTCTTTGCTAAGGGAAATCTGCGAGAAAGAATAATACTGTGGTCAAATAATATAGACTGCCGCAGTCTGATGTCTGTTATAAGCTGTCTTTGTGTCTTAACTGATAGCTTGGAGGCCAGCATGGCTGAATGGATAAGAGAGCTCGTTATTAAACATCCGGTGTGCTGATGCCGGGATAGCAGGTTCAGTCCTTACACCAGTCAGTTGGACTAAAATGTTAACTTCTCGTCCTTGACTTTGGGATGTAAATTATAGGTACCTGTGAAGTTGGAGTGGGATCTCCTGATGGCGGAGGACACTGGTGAAAGGATAATAATCCACATGCAAAAATCAGTGCAGTGCTCTAGAAGCAGCAGCACGTGTATGCACTATGAGTTCAAACAAGCGTACACCACAAAAAAATGATAGCTTATCAATCAATCAATCAATCAATCAATCAATCAATCATGTGCCATGCCGGAAAGCGTGGGCGGTCATGACTCGCCATTTCACTCAATCACCAGAGTCGTGGATCAGCTCAGTGTTCCTGTCTCGTCCATGCCATGTGGCCAAGCCATCCAGGTATTTTCCTCTCGGTCTTCCTCTTGGTCTGTTCCCCTCGATCTTGCCAGTTGTCACTAAGTTCTCCAATCCATTTCTTCTCACAACATGTCCAAAAAATGTTGACTGTCTACGTCTAATTTCTCTTATCAGTTTACAATGTTCATTTGTCTCCTGTAGTACTTGGTCATTGGTTTTTCTGTCTGTCCAAGGTATTCTTTGCATTTTCCTCAGAAACCACATTTCTGCAGCCATCAGATGCTTTTTCAGCTTGACTGCTCATTGTCCAAGTTTCACATCCATACAAAAGAACAGGCTCTATGTATCCCCTCAACACTCTTTTTCTCGTTTCAATTGACATCTTTTTATTGGTCAGAATGTTTTTCATCTTGCTAAAGGCTACTTTCGCCATGGCGATTCTTGTTCTAATCTCTTCAAGGCATCTCCCATCAGATGTTATGACTGTTCCAAGATAATTGTACCGATTCACTTGTTGAAGAATATTTCCATTTACTTGTATATTACATTGTGGCACTTCTTCCTTCCTAGTGACGACCATAACCTGAGTCTTTTTACAATTTAATTCTAACCCCAGTTGCTCACTGTGTACAACAACCGCATCTACTAATTGTTGCAGGTCCTGCGCATTGTCTGCAATTAATACTGTATCATCTGCATATCTAATGTTATTGATGTTTCGTCCTCCAATGCTGATTCCATTTATATCCTCTACATTTCTGAAAATATTTTCACTGTATAGGGAAAAAAGATCTGGAGACATCACACATCCCTGCCTAACACCTCTCTTAATTGGCTGATACTGTCCCACTTCATTATCAATCCTTATTGCAGCTTGTTGTTTCCAATATATGTTTTTTATAAGTCTAATGTCTTTCCCATCAATTTGTAGATCTGCAAGCATATCCACCATGCTGACATGTCTAACTCTATCAAAAGCCTTTGTATAGTCAATAAAGCAAAGATGTATATCCTTGTTTACTTCTATAGCACGTTCAATAACTGTTCGCAGCATATACACAGCATTTACTGTACCCTTTCCTTCTACAAACCCACATTGTTCTTCCCCTATTTCAGGTTGTATCTTCTTCCTCACTCATTGCATGATAATTCTTAGCAAAATCTTTGTGATGTGACTCATTATACTAATTGTTCTATGTTGATCACATTCCAAGGTTCCTGATTTCTTTGGGATTGCAATAAATACAGAGTTACATAATTCAGGAGGTATATCTCCAGTATCATATAATGTGTTCAGCAGTCTGGTGACTTGCTCTAGTCCAAATTCTTCTAAAGCTTTAATCATTTCTGTTGTGATGTTATCTGCACCGGGGGCCTTGCCAGCTTTCATATGCTTAAGAACATTTCGAACCTCCATCTCCAAAATTGGCGGTCCTTCATTATTAAATCTAATATCATACTGTTCGTCTCTGTTATCATCATAAAGGTGTTTCACATAATCTGTCCATACATGTAGAATCTGGTCTTTTTCTATTATGATTTTGCCATCTTCAGTTTTTAGACACCCTGTTGATGTACTTGTTCTTTTATTAGTAAGTTCCTGAATTCTTTTGTGCACTAATTTGGTATTTTGACTGTTGTGTTGGTTTTCAATTTCTAAGCACTTTTCCTCAAGCCATGCTTCTTTTGCCTCCTTACATAATATTCTGACTTGTCTGTGAATTTCTTCATATTTGACAGAATTATTTTTGTTGAGTCTTCTTGTTTCCATGAGGTGTAAAATTTCTTCAGTCATCCATTTCTTACGACCCACCTTCTTTAATTTTGGAATAGTTGTTTCTGCAGCCACATTGATTGAATTCTTCAACGTTTCCCATTGATCATCCACATCCTGGAATAGGATCTCTAGATCAGACAAAATTTCAAATCTGTTCTGTACTTCTATGTTGAATTTGTTTTGTATTTCCTTGTCATTACTCAATGTACACAAATCATATTTAGTGTTTCCTGTTATATACTTGACTTTCTTCAACTTTATCCTCAATGTTCCTGTGAGTAATCTGTGGTCACTATAGCAATCAGCACTGGGAACTGTTTTTGCTATTGTTAATGCGTTTCTAAATCGTCTGCTAATCAGAATGTAGTCAATCTGGTTTCTAATCCTGCTATCAGGACTCCTCCATGTCCATAATCTTCTAGGGTGTTGCTTGAACCAGGTGTTTCCTACAATCATTTCCTGTTCTTTTGCCCACTCTACGAGTCTGTATCCTCTTTCATTTCTCTCTCCTAAACCATAGTTTCCTACTGTGTATCTATCCCCTTGATTTCCTACTTTTGCATTGAAGTCCCTTATTATGATGTTTATTTCTGAATTGTTACATTTCTTTAAGGCAGACTCTATGTCATTATAAAATTCTTCTACACTATCTACGCTATCTTCACTGGATTCTCCTGTTGGGGCATATACTTGAATAATATTTATGCTAAAAGGTCTGCCACTTAATTTAACTAGTAGAACTCTGTCCGACACTGCCCAATATTCTTGAACAGATTTTGCTGTTCTCTGGTCCATAATAATTGCCACTCCTCTATGACGATCTTCACCTCCAGAATAAATAATCTTGAAATCTTCCTCTATCTTGATGCCTGCTCCTGTCCATCTCGTTTCGCACATACCTAAAATATTAATTTTTTCCCTTTCAATTTCTTGTTTTATGTTCTCTAATGTTCCGTCGTTGTTTAACGTCCTAACGTTCCAAGTTGCTAATTTTAACGTCTCTGTCCTTGTCTTGCGATGATCAGTCTTTAAGCGAATCATGATATACTAGGCACTTTTAAAGAGGTAGTTTGCCGTTGCTTTCCTCTATGGCCGTGACCTTACTGGTCGGAGACCGCAGCAATTGACTCAAGAAGAGTTCCTCTGCCTGCCGTCGTGAAGCTCGAGGCCATGACCCACAATATCTGTCGGCTGCCCTCAAAATTTCATCCACCACCTGCCTTCCGTGGCTTCTTTTGAAAACTTCCAATAAAAGGAACACAAAATAACATCACATAATCCACAGGAAAACACTATTCACAGGAAATCCATAGGAAATCACACGAAATTCAAAGGATAACCCTAAATAGCGTCCCTCTGAAAAGTACAGTTTAAAAATAAAGTAACAATTGTGGACATAGCCTTAGTTTTGAAAGAATTTAGCATAATTTATCTAAAGATAATGTATCAGATTGACTCTAGTCTGACTTTGTGAAGACATATGAAGGGTGTAGCATAGGTGGGAGCGCAAGCGCAATTGAAATAACACTACTTTTATCGTTTCTTTACTTATTTGATCATTTCTTTACTTATTCAGTCTCTTCGGTCATTGGAGATTTGTTCGCAATAGACGAGCAATATCTCCGGTGGGCCTATTCTCGCTGGTCGCGGGAGCTGCAAGAGTCAGGCAGGGAGTCTGACGGTAGTACACACTTGCGATTGACAGGTGTGCGTGCCCAGTGGTCCAGGCACGTGTACGACCCTTACCTGCAGGATTTGGCTGAACGCCTCTAAGTCAAGTCCCAAAGATTTAGAGTCTGGCCACCGCTCGCCTTCTGCTCATGGGGGCGAGGTCTCTTTTGATGCTGAGCTGCCAGCGTCTGCAGCCTACCTTGTTCCAGACGTATTGGTTATCCATTCCTCTGGATCAAATAAGGCAAGGCCGAGAGAGGGAACATGTCGTTTAGCCACCACATGTTCTCTGAAGCTCTGCCCAGGCATTGTGAGATGGAATTTTGGCCAAATTCCAATCCACATACTTTGATCTGTCAAGACTGCAAGGTGCCACTCAGTGTATCAGAGACTCCGTTTAGTGTGGTAGGGGTATCTTCTATGACAGGGGAAGTAAGGCAACCCTTCCCCACTCCCCCTTCCATCACCAGTCTACAGGACATCACATTGGTTGGGTAAGGTGGAATACCAATGTAGCTCCCCCCACCTTTTTCCCTTCCCCTCAAAGCAGGGTAACATGAGACACTATGTTAGCAGGTGGTGGATTGAGCTTAAGAGCAGCTGACAGATCAATCAATCAGGTAGATGACTTCTCCACAGTGAAGGTTGCCGCAGTGGATCTTCATCACTATCTGTCTCTCACTTTGATTGTACATTCTGTCAGACTGCTGTTTGTCCATCTCTTGATGTTATCTTCCCACTTGTATTGTTGTCTACCTCTTACTCGCTTGCCTTCAATCTTGCCCTCCAGTATGGTTTTTATAAGTGTTGTGTCTGTTAACATGGCTGAAATATTTCACTTGCCCTATTTTTATTTGGTGACAACTGGCAAGATCGAAGGGAAGAGACCAAGGGGAAGACCGAGAAGTAAATACCTGGATGGCCTGGCCACATGGCATGGCCGAGACAGGAACACGGAGCTGATCCACGACTCTGGTGATCGAGTGAGATGGCAGAACATGATCGCCCACGCTTACTGGCATGGCACATGATGGATGGATGGATTTTTATTTCATTCATAAACTGCCTTTTCATTCCCAGTTTTTCTAGAACCTCTGTATTTGATTACAACATACTCTTTTGTACATCCACATCAACATTTTATCTTCTAATTGCTTGTTCATTGTCCAGGCTTCCGTGCTATATAGCAGTGGCATTTTTGGAGCATATAATGCTAGTCCTATGTTTGTATAGACCACTGGGCACTTACTTGGTGAGTGATGTGGTCATTATCAGACCAGTTGCCTTTCTTTACTTTCCAGTAGATTTCTCATGTTAGGCTGGGTCAACCTAGGTGCTCAGGTCAATAAAAAAACAATCAGACTTAATTGGGATTTGAACATATGACGTCAGGGTTGGCCAGGCAAGCATGCTGGCCAATGCACTACTGCAGCTCTCCAATAAAGAGTAGGCGATGCTAATTTCCAAAATTAGAAGATATATTCACAAGAGAATGTTTACAATATTCTTATATTCCACGCTTGGAAAAGTTTTAGGCTCTGCCAGGTTTTGAAATTGTCGACAACACACCACAGCCTCTGGCGGCTGGCCAAGCCACCAGATCGCCAGATTCTCCTTTAGGAGACCCGGGTTTGAATCCTCGGTAAGGTGTGGTATTTGTTTCTGTCGCAGGTACACACAAAAATCCTAACCTTCACAGTTCACGGCGACTGCATTAGCCAGGCGGCCTTAATTCCTCAGGTTCAAAGACACCCTGCCACACACTGCAAGGTACTACACTGGCAGTAAATGACAGTTTTTTATGACAGACTCACCACAGCCTCAGCAGAGGTGATGCTTGCTTGCTTGTGTTCGTTGGCTTGAGCTCCAACGCGAAGTCCTGTATGTCGGATGAAGACATCCTGTTGTCCAACATCAGTGTGATGTCATACAGGACCTGAGGTTTGCGTGAGTATCCGTTGTCCCATGTCTGGCTTATTGGTGTGCAGACTGGTGGTTCCTCGCCGTACAGCCAGACACTCTCCGACTTCGGAGGAATCGGCGATCCTATTGACTTTAGCCAGGACCCCGAAGGGACCTGTAGCCCAGGACGCTCGACGAGGACGCGTCAATAGGTCTTGGCCAGTATATAACCCGGCCCTGGTGCCTTAGAAACACCTCTGCATCCCAGCAGAGGTGATGATCCAACAGTCTTCAAGATTATTGGAGACATTAGTCCTTCAGCCAGCCGCACTCCTTCTATGATCACTTTCCTGTGTTCAACAAGCTAAGCTGAGATGTAAGTTGTCTCCATACATTTAGTGGTCAATAGGAGGTTGTCATGGGTGTCCCACAGTTCCTCTTCTACTTTCATCTCCTTGAATCAGTTTGACCTCTTAAACAACCAAAGAGAGACCATATTTGCATACCTGGTATTTGAGGGATTTTGTTATTAATGTTTGGAGGCCATTTTGGCAAGTAGACTGGTCAGTGTGGGCGGCATTAATTAAATAGAGATGGGCTCTAGACCCCTGCATCTGCTTTCCTTACTGCTTCTTCTGAAGATCTATCGGTAAATCCATTGTGATCTGGTTGCTAATTTGATAAATGTTTTCATTTTTAGAACAGTGGGAGATTCCACTTATGTACTCTCAGTAAGCCAGGCATACAAGAAAGTTAACTCTCAATCTTTGTTTTCATACTAGGGGCAAAATAAATGATATTAAGATCAAGAATTGAAATTGTGTCAGTAAATTTGATAAATGCGCATTAAAATGTGTTGCATCGATTTTTATCTTTTACAGCTTCATGAAACAGCTGATGACATATTTAATTCTGCAAGAACATCAACTAACAAAGATATCTTTGTGGTATCAGAAATGTGCCAAGAGTTATCTATCCATGAAAACATTTCAGACAGAATTGTTGCCCTTGTTCAGGAGCTTGTTGAAGAGAAAGAAGGAGAAATGATATCTTCTACACCAGAGAGCTCCCAAAAAGAGACAGTTGTACTAAATATTTGGGATTTTTCTGGGCATTCAGTCTATTATACCACACATCAGGTATGTGTTATATTCTTGTTGTAATGCTAATTTTGTGTGCTAAAATATTTGTCAGTATTAGCAACTGTATGCAGTATATTTATGTCTTTGACTCTTTTTTTTTTATCGCTATTACCCTTGTTGGATACCAATCACCTTCACATTAATATCTTGTGTGGGTGAAACCCTGGTCAGCCGCTATTTGTGGCCGATTCAGTCACAGGATTATTAATCTGAGCCAAGGATGGACCCTAATATAACTTCTCTTTGCGGTTGAAAGGGATAGTGGTAATGTTATAATTCAAATCAAAATTTGATTCTTAATAGCAATTGCCCTCTTTGGACAACATCCTTTTCAAACTAATATCCAAATTGTGGCTGACTCAGTCATGGGATTATTAATCTGAGCCAGGATGGACTCTGATATAACTTCTCTTCTGAGAATGAACAGGCTAGGAGTAATGGTAGAATGGAATGGAAGTCTTGGAAGACTATAAACCAGAAAGTTTAGTTTAGTTTAGTTGACGGATCAACATCAAGGCACATGGGTGTAACCCATAAGTGCTCCGTTCTACTCTAACTCAAGCCTGAATCTGGAGAATCTCAACTCAGTGCACGAACTATGTAGCACCGGCGAGGATCCTGAAATACTTTGAGTAGATTTTTAACTCAAAATTTTTCCTGGGCAGCGCCGTTAGGTTACTCTTTTTCGATTTCCACCTGCCAGGGGATTTGTTTACGCACGCAACAATACACACAAGTGTCTGATCTCACTACCCAGAGACCAGAGGAAATTGTTACCAGAATTTCACGTGAAAACATCACCCCCCCCCCCCCCCCCCCCCTGAACTTGGGACCTCAGCAATCAAGGTGGACACCATACCTTGAGACCCCTAATCCCCCTATATAAGCCAGAAAGGATGCATATACTGTCTTTCCACTACTGTTGCACAAGAGTTCTCATTATCTTTGATTTGAAACAGGTGTTTCTAACCAGTAGAGCTGTGTACTGCATTGTATTCAACCTTTGTGATGACCTCACTCTCAAGGAAACAGATAACAAGGTACTTATTTGTTCACACATGCCTTACATGGTTGATTACTGTTACTGTTCTTCTTCACTTCTGATACTGCCCTTCGTCTCCCAATGGAGCCTAGGCAATTAATCAACTCAGACCATGTCTTTGCAGCTTGTTCATGATTGTTTATATCTAACGGTTAAAGTTTTCTATGGGATGAGGCAGCCAGTCTCACACCAACCCTCATTGGTTGCCTCTTAGGAGAGAGTTTCTAATGCTTGCTCTTCTTATGTGTCCCAATAACACATGAGTGATTGTTGTTGTTAAGCTGATATGTACTGCCTTGGCCATGCTGGAGCACAAGGCAGTGCTTGTGGGCATCTGTCGACTCCAAGAGTGCCAGTGTTTGGATTGCTCTTGAAGGACAAGGGAGAAATGTTGAAGATTCTGTGAATGACTTTTAGTTGAAGACACAATGACAGATGAAGCAACATGTTTAAGAATGTTTGAGGTTGGATTTAAGTCTGGTTCCATCAAGAATGAGCACATGAGGTGATGAATCCATGTTTACAACTAGCATACTACTGAAACTATCACCATTTACACCTTATTATATTTGCTGAATAAAGACAGGGATATCGTTTCTTAAAACCAAGAATTCAACTTCCGGTCCCCAACATTGAGGATAGGCGGTTGAGCTGTTAAGGCCTCTGGAGTGTTTATGCTTGTGGCTACGGTTTGCTTGTGCATTTTCATCAGGTTGGACTGGTAGTGCATGGTTCCGTTGCCCTGCTACTGAGTTGAGTGTGTGGAGCGACACTGTGAGCTGTGAATTTTGTGGAGTGCTTTTACATCTGTCCATGGTTGTTTGTAGTGTGAACTGTATATTCAGAAAAATGCCGGCCAGCCGGTCGCTGAACTAACTGGGTTGCCTTATGCAGTGATGTGTGGCTGCTGGTTTTCCAGTGATTGCCGCTTCCAACGACAATGAACTGTATTTTTTGTGGCGGACTTTTGTGTTGGCATTCTGGCAGCAGCATTATGCATAGTATACCTGTGTGGCTGTTGGTTTGTCGAGACTTCTGTCTGTTCCTCTTTTCACATAGGGCAGTTTGGTGCAGGAGAGCCTGGCATATGATACCACAACATCCAGCTTAAGAATGGAGGTGGAGGCAGTCACTGTGGCTCTCCACTGGATGGAGAATATGACACACACACACATCGTCATTGTAACTGACTCAGAAAGCATGCTGACGAGGGTGAGGACAGGCAGGCTTCGTGCGGAGTAGCTTGCTTCGCTTCGGAGGTCATGGGTGACAAGCATCGCCTGGATTTTTACTCTGGGGCATGCTGGTGTGCTGGGAAATGAACAGGCAGACAGATTGGCTGGCTCTGCAGAAATTGGTGGAGTATTGATACATGACAAAGCAGACGTGGTTGCGGCCTTGTGGGAGCATGTGTACATCTCGGAGGAGCAAATGGATTACCATGGTCTGGCAAGAATGAGACAGCGAGGAGTGACGAGAGAATCTGGCCGACGCTCAACGCTCAGTGGAAAGGCGAGATGGACATATAATCAGATTGCTACTGGTACTATTGGTGTTGGAACTCTTCGCTGGCTGCTGAGGATGGGGACGGAGCGCTTATGAGAATGCCCCAAATGCTGTGATGTCAATTCCTAAATCAATCAATCAATCAATCAAATGGGGCAGTAAGGAGCATTTTTTGTGATATTCACTTGCACAGGAATGGAGCATAAAGGATGACCCTTTGCCATGAAGTTGGAACCGCTACTAACTAAAACCAAGAATTGTTAAGCAGAACTGAAATCTTTGCACTTAGAATAGATTGCAGATGCTCATTCATTTCCCACAGTTATCAGATTGTATGAGTAGGACTATGCCTGTAGTCTACAAGAAAGTAAAAAATAAAGAATTCTTGTACACGCCTTCTGATGTATTGGACATAAGGTGCTTGACAGTGTGACGCCTGCCATCTTTAATTCCCAAGACTTTTCCTGGCATCCATTTTAAACTGGGTCAAGCTGGGAGCCCCATTTAATGTTTAACCCTTTACAGGGCAGACGCTTGTCCGTTTTTTAGCCCTGAACGGGCAAGATTTTTTCAGGTTTGGTAAAATTTCGGGTTGCGTTAGTAAAAACATCACAAATAAGGTGTGAGTCAACCGATTTTAGTTAAATAAACAACACAATGAAGGGAAAAACATGCAGAATATGTTACTCACTTGATTGTTGTCGGTAATCCATATATGAACACAAATATTTACGAAATACAGTATGTTGTTTGTGATTTTCCGTCATCTATACAGCAATTTACAAACACATTTTCAGAATCATAATCACTTTCTTTAAAGTCCGACTCAGACTGCTAATGCAAAGTAACGCTTTGCACTGATATCTAGCTCCGATTAATAGTCAACTTCGTGCCCTTTAATGTCATTTAAATTGAACCTAGCGAAATCTCGGCTATCACTTGAAGAATCGCCAAAATCCGTTTTGAAAAACAGCGTAAAAGTCCCGAAAACTATCAAAAAAAGTCCGTTCAAATTCATGGTATCGCGTTTACAAATGGCGACCACGTTGTCAAGCTATCGATGAAAGCAAAAGTAGCCGTCGGAAGTGTCGGAAAGCTGAGAGATCGCGTTTTTACAATGCATAATAGTATCGGACGTAATCGGACGCTCTGCACGTTTAAGGCATCGGATGGAAACGGACGCTCTGCCTTGTAAAGGGTTAAAATGTGAATCCGCTGTGATCCAGATGGAACCCATGATCACTGGGCTGGTATGTGAGTGTCAAGCCACTATGCTGGTGTTGGAATATATTTGTTGCGTATTTTATAATATACTTTCTATTCATTGGCAATGTTATCTATGCGTTCTGTTCACCAGAGCTGGTGTTGTTGTGAGATATATAATATCATCATCAGGTAGAAGATCATTTGCACAACATTGCTCTCATCATGGCTCACTGAAAGGTCTCTCAGTCCCTTGCCAGGTCTCCTGCCACAAGACTCCCTCATGCTCAAGGTTTCTACAATCTCCCATGTCATGCTGGCCAATCGTGGTCCTCTTCATCTCTCCATTTTTGCTCTTTCCAAGCCACTGTGATGAGACACATGGCCAAAGTATTTCAGTTTCCATGCTGTGGAGTTGATCCAGAACACCAAAGACTGAGATATGTAGAGAGATATGAACACCTGTGCCAGCTGGCATGGCACTTGTTGATGATAATGACCCTGTGTATGAGCCAGTGTTCAGGTCTGATAGATTGTCAGTGTTTCCTCTTCTTGGCCAATGATATTCTAAGAACTTGTCTGTAGAATTAATGTTCAAAAACCCTGATTTTCTTCTTTAGTGATTGTCAAATGGTGCTAGACTCACATATAGTATTTGAGGTATAGTATATGTGTTATACTTGTTATTTCTCTGCAGGACCTCAATATATATTAGTTATTCCATTTTGTTTTGTCATCTCTTGCTTCTGTCAGCATCCTATCTCTCATTGTGATATTTGCTTGTAACAAAGGAAACCCTTTTACTTGCCTTACATGTAAAAGGGTTCAATATTTTACAAACCTTAGGCACATAGGACAAATAGCTCTACACCATTATTTGCATAGACCAGGGGTGGGCAAACTACGGCCCGCGGGCCGCATGCAGCCCGCCAAGTGATTTTATGCGGCCCGCGAGGGCATTTGGAAATAAAAAATTTTAATTTGTTTTTAAGTTATTTTGTTGAATTTTACAGAATTTCATTTCCCCTTATGATGAGTGTCAATAACAAACGTAAGATTGAAGATGAATGCCGTGTTTTTAATGATGAATGGACAACTAAGTACTAAAATGTCGCTTAAAAGTCGACAGGGTCGACTTCATTGCACCGGGTTTTATCCCATATGGCTCGGTCTCTTTTCGCAGCACGGAAAGCGTCGCACAAAGCACGAACTCCGTAGCTTTTTAGCGACGACCCACAGGAGTCTCCGAAACATTTAACTCGTAAACCGAAGGGTGCGGCCCGGAATCGAACCCACAACCTTCGGAGCACGAGTCAAACGGCTTAACCACTTCACCACAGAGACTCCCTGCTAAGTACTGTTTTATAAAAGTTGGTAGCAAATCAGTTTGCTTATTGTGTCGTGAGTCAGTGGCTGTCTTCAAGGAGTACAATTTAAAAAGACAGTATCAAACAAAACATTCCGATTTCGGATACAATTTAACGATCGAAGAGAAGGAAAGGAAATGCCTTGAGTTGGTGAAAAATTTGGAGAAGCAGCAAACTGTTTTCACTAAACAGTCTTCAATTCAAGATGCTGCAACTGAAGCTAGTCTTATGCTGTCACACAGAATTGTAAAAAAAAACCATTTTCTGATGGCGAGTTCATCAAGGAATGTTTGCTAGATGCAGCAAACATTATGTGTCCAGAACACAAAAAAAACAGATTTGACAACATTACTTTATCAAGGAGAACTGTGGTCAGACGTGTTGACAAGATCAGTGACAATTTGATGCCTAAACTTCAAAATGCAAGTAAACAATTTTTTGTGGTACTCTCTTGCATTGGATGAGAGTACCGATGTACATGATACTGCCCAATTATTGATATTTATACGTGGAATAAACACTTCTTTCAAACTCACTGAAGAGTTATTGAGTGATGAGTCACTCAAAGACACAAACACAGTCCATGATATATTCAATGATGTTACTAACTGTATTGAAAAAACTGGGTTGGTTTGGAACAAGATGACAAGTGTTACAACTGACGGAGCTCGTGCTTTGACTGGAAAAAAATTAGGTCTGGTAAAGTTGATAAGTGATAAGATTAAAGCAGAATATCCAGACCACACATTATTACCACTTCACTGTGTGATTCATCAAGAAAGTCTGTGTAAAACTGATTTGAATATCAAGCATGTTATTGACCCAGTTGTCAGTGTCATCAACCTCATCAGATCAAGATGACTTAATCACAGACAGTTCAAGTCATTACTTGACGATTTGGAAACTGCCTGAACCACACCAATGTTCGATGGTTGAGTCTCGGCAAGGTGTTGAGACGAGTGTGGGAACTCAGAGAAGAAATAGTGATGTTCATAGAGATGAAGGGCATTGCATGTGACTTTAATACTAACATTGTCAATAAAGAGTGGCAGTTAGACTTTATGTTTGCCATTGCAATTATGGAAAAGTTAAATGAACTGAATGTCAAACTTCAGGGCAATGGTGTGTTTGCACATGAATTGTATGTATATGTAAAATCATTTCAGGCAAAATTCTCACTGTTCTCTAGACAAGCGAGTGAAAAAAAGATTTTGTCACTTCCCTTTGCTGAAACAAGAAACCATTTCTGGTGAAATGACTGAAAAATACAAAGCCCAATTAGATGCATTGATTGAAGAATTTGGATTGAGATTCCAAGATTTCAAGAAATTAGAGCCATAGTTCAATATTCTCTGTTCACCTTTTAGTGCAGAAGCTGATACAGCCACAGAGGATATACAGTTGGAGCTGCTTGACTTACATGCAGATCATGACCTGAAACAGAAATTCAAGACAGATGGTTTGCTGGATTTCTATGGATCTTTATCACAAGAATCATTTCCCAACTTGAAAAACTTTGCAGCTAAACTTGTATCATTATTTGAATCAACATACATTTGCGAACAAGCATTCTCTTGCTTGAAGATCAACAAATCTAAGAATAGGTCTTTATTGTCGGACTGCAACTTGCATGCTGCCATGCGAATTTCAGCAAGTAAACTTGCTCCAGATTTCAAGAATATTGTCAAAAATTGCAAGCAGTTACATACATCTCATTAGAAATCAAAAACTGTAGTGACAATGTAGTTGTTGTGTGTCTAAATTAAAGCCATTGATAGATAATAAAGAATATTTGTTATAATAACAAGTTGTAAAATCGTGTTAACAAATTAGAAAAAGTTTTTGTCCATATTGTCAAATGTAATGTATAAGTGTATAAGTAAAATAAAATTGCAATAATTAGTTATTTATACTGCTTAATAACCTATAAATAATTAATAATTACTTATTGTGATAGGTTGCTGTAAACAAAATGGATATATATATATATATATATGCCGGCTCCCTGGCCGAGATATATATATATATATATATATATATATATATGCGGCCCGCCAATAGCTTTACATTTGTCAATGCGGCCCTCAGCACGAAAAGTTTGCCCACCCCTGGCATAGACTAGACAAATCAACATTCCAGGAGTGATATGGTAATATCACATTAGCTGCCTGCACTTTCCAAGTCATTTCCTGGCACTCATTTCAGGCCGGATTATCTTTTTAATTGCCCGGATTTGAATCCATGTCCACTGGACAGACAGGCAGGGATCTGACCACCACACAAGCATGACACCCATATTTGCTTGTATGTAGTTTGTCAGAACTGTCAGGCAACATTAAGCTTGTGTATTCAATCTGAGGAAAATGCAAAGAATACCATGGACAGACAGAATAACCAATAACCAAGTACTACAGGAGACAAATGACAATCGTAAATTGATAAGAGAAATTAGACGTAGACAGTCAACATTTTTTGGACATGTTATGAGAAGAAATGGATTGGAGACTTAGTGACAACTGACAAGATCGAAGGGAACAGACCAAAAAGAAGACTGAGAGGAAAATACCTGGATGGCTTGGCCACATGGCATGGGCGAGACAGGAACATTGAGCTGATCCACGACTCTAGTGATCGAGTGAAATGGCAAGTCATGACCACCCACGCATTCCGGCATGGCACATGATTGATTGATTGATTCAATGTTATTTTGTGTTTACAGAATCATAATAAAGCTGGCAAGATGAACACACTTCAGTATATGGACTTCTGGATGAGATCTATACATGCCCATGCTGCGGAGAATGCCAGCAGCACTGTTGAAAACATGACCTTGTCTCCTCCCATATTTATTGTGGGTACACATCGAGATGGCCTACATACAGACCCGGCAGTCAGGGCCCAAATGGTGAGATAGTTGTGTTTATAGCACTGTATTATGCTTGTAGATAATTTTCTCTCTTCCTGCAAGTTTTTGGAAATTTAGATTCATGTTTATTGTTTGATTGTGGAGCATCTGTTATCTTCACTGTAATTTCAAATTTGCAATAATTTTTTCTGTATGTACCTGACAAGATGCAGCAAGATATTCCAGGCAGTACATCATGCAAACAAAGATTGTAAATTTGAAATTACTATGGAGATAACAGATGTTCCACATTTGACTAATACCTGTGACAATATGGTTTAATTCATATTTATATTAAGTGCTAGATAGTCCTATGTCCTACGGCAGATACTGCCTTAGAGGTGGGAAGTGTCAGGCCGTCACATATTCTCAGTTATAGCATAGTGAAGTGGGGTGGCCTTTTACCTTCGTTGCCACCTGTCCTTCTCAGAATGTTGTGAAAATTATTCGGTACCCACAAAGGATATTAATGTTGTCAGATGATGGTTCAATACTAATGCTTGCTTGTTTGCATTGAGAAGGACAGACTGATGACCTGTACCTCTGTGCAATCAGGCTACAGAAGGTGAGGTCCTTACATATCACAAATCCATAGCATGTTTCTGCTACATGACTTGGGTTTCATTTTTTTGTTAGGGTCAACCCAAATGAAAAACACAAATCCTGCTACTGTTGCTGAAGAACTTGAATGTAGCGGAGATGTGGTTTCTGAGGTGAATGTTGTGAATACTTTGGACAGCAAAAATAACTAACAACAATTGTCTGGAGGAGGCTATTGAAAGTAAAATATATTCATATCTAAGAAAGTTTACCCACTGTCAGCAAGTTTTATGTCTTTCTGAATCTAATTCTTAATCTTTGACCTGTTTTGGGGAAATCTTGTCAGTTGTAGTCCTGCCACCATTCATTCATGATGTGCCATGCCGATTAGCATGGGGAGTCATGTTTCCCAATATCATGCGATCACCAGAGACGTGGATCAGCTCAGTGTTCTTGTCTCGACCATACCAAGCCATCCAGGTATTTATTTCTCTGCCTTTAACATGTTCTCTTCCCCTCGATCTTGCCGTTATCACCAAGTTCTCCAATTTATTTCTTCTCATAACATGGCCAAACAATTGTGACCATCTATGTCTAATTTCTCTAATCAGTTTAAGATTTTCATTTGTTTCTTGCATGAGTGAAGAATCAAAGAATGCTTCATGGTGCTGCAATGATAGTGATGTTCTGCAAAGGAATTCTCACAGATGACGATGAATTTGTATCATTAAATATTGTACCACATTTATATCTCTGTTTTATCCTGCGGGGCATGGGGTCAAGGTTTGTTGATACTGGTTTAAAAGGCAAGAGGTTTTATCCCATTTGGCTCAGTCTCATTCTGCGGGAAGGGGGGGGGGGGCTGCTGAAAGCACTGCTCAAGGCACACACTCCGTAGCTCCAGCAACGACACCCGGAGTTTCAGAGAAAACTGTACTCGTGAACCGAACAACATAGCCCAGAATTCAACCCACAACCTTCAAAGCGGAAGGCAGGTTTCATAACCACTTCACCACAAGGACTCTGTGGTTGACAATGAAAGACTGAAAACCTGCAGAGAAAACATTAGCAACCTAGGCCTAATGCCAGCCGGTCTGTGTGTTCTTGTCTTGAACATGACCAGATATATGCTAATATGCCTCTCCATAGATATGAAGTTCCAGTACCAGCCTTGCATAACCCACTGGTTTCTGAGCTTGGAAAGGGGAAGGAGGGCTCTGCTGCACAGTCCACATGGAAATTACACTTTGGTACTGGGTTGGAATAAAAGTCTCTACACCAATGTCAAGAACTGCAAACTCTGTTCAGAGCTCAGAAAACCTGAACAAAATTAATCAGACTTAAGGGTTAAAGCTCAGTGTTCCAGAGGGTTAACAACCAACCAACCAACCACCCAAATCTTTATTGTAAATTTTTCACTTGTCACATTTTCTGATAATGTTATTTCATGTTGTTATTTGCATGTAAAAGGAATGTTGGTGCCTTGCAGGTTTGTGAGAAGTTTACTATCATCAGGGAGTATCTGCTAGGCAAGCCTTATGTACAGAATGTTGTTCTGCCATTCTATGCAGTGGAAAATAACATGACAGATGGAGAGGATGTTCAGGTAATACCTTGCTTTGTATGTGTTCTTTTGCTGTGACATCCTGTTTGTTTCTAAAACAGTTGTCTTGTTACCTTCCTGTTGTTATTGTTGAACCATTTATCACTTCATCAATTGTGAAGATGCTTGCAGATGTACAAATTGATGAGAAATACCTTAAACTTGTAAACAACATATATTAGAAACAACAAGCTGCCATAAAGATGGATAATGAAGTAGGTCAGTATCAGACTATTAAGAGAGGTGTACGCCAGGGATGTGTAATGTTTCCAGATCATTTTTTTTTACCTATACAGTGAACATATATTTAGAGGCATATGAAAGGAATTACCGTTGGGTGACGTAACATCAGTAACATTAGATATGTGGATGTTGAACAGGATCTGCAACATTTAGTAGATAGTGGTTGTTGCACACAGTGAACAATTGGGGGTAGCATTATATAGTAAGAAGACACAGATTATGGTCATCATTAGGAAGAAAGGAATACCACAATGTAATATATGGGTAAATCGGAATATTCTTACAAAGGTAAATCTTGGAACAGTTATAACATCTGATGGGAGATGCCTTGAAAAGTTTAGAACAAGAATAACTATGGCAAAGGTTGTCTTGTACAAGATGGAAAACATACTGATCAATAAAAAGATGTCAGTTGCAACGAGAAAAAGAGTGTTGGAGTGCTACATAGAACCTGTACTTTTGTATAGATGTGAAACATGCCAGATGTACCTACATGACCTGGAAGTGAAGCATGGCTAAGAACATCGATTCCATCTTCCAGGGTCAAGAGAGGAGGTATCATAACAAACTCCTCTTGGGAAAGTGAGAGATGAGATATCATAACTAACTCTTCATGGGAACAGTGAGAGAGGAGGTATCATAACCAACTGCTCATGGGAACAGTGAGAGAGGAGGTATCATAACCAACTCCTCATGGGAGCAGTGAGAGAGGAGATATCATAACTAACTCTTCATGGGAACAGTGAGAGGGGAGGTATCATAACCAACTCTTCATGTAAGCAGTGAGAGAGGAGGTATCATAACCAACTCCTCATGGGAACAGTGAGAGAGGAGACATTACAACCAACTCCTCATGGGAACAGTGACAGAGGAGACATTACAACCAACTCCTCATGGGAACAGTGAGAGAGGAGACATTACAACCAACTCCTCATGGGAACAGTGAGAGAGGAGACATTACAACCAACTCCTCATGGGAACAGTGAGAGAGGAGACATTACAACCAACTCCTCATGGGAACAGTGAGAGAGGAGACATTACAACCAACTCCTCATGGGAACAGTGAGAGAGGAGACATTACAACCAACTCCTCATGGGAACAGTGAGAGAGGAGACATTACAACCAACTCCTCATGGGAACAGTGAGAGAGGAGACATTACAACCAACTCCTCATGGGAACAGTGAGAGAGGAGACATTACAACCAACTCCTCATGGGAACAGTGAGAGAGGAGACATTACAACCAACTCCTCATGGGAACAGTGAGAGAGGAGACATTACAACCAACTCCTCATGGGAACAGTGAGAGAGGAGACATTACAACCAACTCCTCATGGGAACAGTGAGAGAGGAGACATTACAACCAACTCCTCATGGGAACAGTGAGAGAGGAGACATTACAACCAACTCCTCATGGGAACAGTGAGAGAGGAGACATTACAACCAACTCCTCATGGGAACAGTGAGAGAGGAGACATTACAACCAACTCCTCATGGGAACAGTGAGAGAGGAGACATTACAACCAACTCCTCATGGGAACAGTGAGAGAGGAGACATTACAACCAACTCCTCATGGGAACAGTGAGAGAGGAGACATTACAACCAACTCCTCATGGGAACAGTGAGAGAGGAGACATTACAACCAACTCCTCATGGGAACAGTGAGAGAGGAGACATTACAACCAACTCCTCATGGGAACAGTGAGAGAGGAGACATTACAACCAACTCCTCATGGGAACAGTGAGAGAGGAGACATTACAACCAACTCCTCATGGGAACAGTGAGAGAGGAGACATTACAACCAACTCCTCATGGGAACAGTGAGAGAGGAGACATTACAACCAACTCCTCATGGGAACAGTGAGAGAGGAGACATTACAACCAACTCCTCATGGGAACAGTGAGAGAGGAGACATTACAACCAACTCCTCATGGGAACAGTGAGAGAGGAGACATTACAACCAACTCCTCATGGGAACAGTGAGAGAGGAGACATTACAACCAACTCCTCATGGGAACAGTGAGAGAGGAGACATTACAACCAACTCCTCATGGGAACAGTGAGAGAGGAGACATTACAACCAACTCCTCATGGGAACAGTGAGAGAGGAGACATTACAACCAACTCCTCATGGGAACAGTGAGAGAGGAGACATTACAACCAACTCCTCATGGGAACAGTGAGAGAGGAGACATTACAACCAACTCCTCATGGGAACAGTGAGAGAGGAGACATTACAACCAACTCCTCATGGGAACAGTGAGAGAGGAGACATTACAACCAACTCCTCATGGGAACAGTGAGAGAGGAGATATAACCAACTCCTCATGGGAACAGTGACAGAGGAGACATTACAACCAACTCCTTATGGGAACAGTGAGAGAGATTCTTTGAGATGGCTGCTGCCCAGTGTGCGGTAACATCGTTCATGATAACATAACAATACATAAACAAACCAAGTGATGGCAGCCAATGTGTCTGATAAATCTCCAGTGATCTAGAATTGTCTACTTAAGTCATGTGTAGAGTGGACTAGGCAGACAGCATGGAGGTACCACTGACTGGTCAGTAGGCAGAAAGGCAGTTACCAGCAATACCCTGTGGTATGTATAGAGCAGGACAAGATACAGTCATTATCATCATGTGCCATGCCGATAAGCGCGGGCAGTCATGTTTCGTCTTCTCACATTATCACCAGAGTCATGGGTCAACTCTTATGTTCTTGTCTCGACCATGCCATATGGCCAAACCATCCAGATATTTACTTCTCTGCCTTCCCCATGTTTTTTCCCTTCAATCTTGCCAGTTGCCACAAAGTTCTCTAGTTTATTTCTTTTCATAACATGCCCATATAATCTTGACTCATCATCATCAAGTGCCGTGCCGGCTGGCGTAGGCGTTCATGGCTCTTCACAGATCTCGGTCTTTGGTGTTCTGGATCAACTCTGCTGATGATATTCCTCCATGCCACCGTCTCAATCCGCCCAGCGTTATTTCTCTTGGTATGCTTCTGCCTCTCTTCCCCTCGATCTTTCCAGTTGTCACGATGTTCTCCAATGCCTCTCTTCTTATCACATGACCATAGAAAGCTGTTTGTCTCTTTCTGATTGTTGTATATAATGTTCTAGTTTCATTAGCCTCTTTCAGGCAATCGTTGTTAGTTACTCTGGCAGTCCAAAGAATTTGCAACATTCGTCTTAAAAACCACATCTCTGTTGCTTCTAAGTTCTTCCTAGTTTGTTCATTTACATTCCCGCCCTCCCTATTCTGCTATTAATATCTGTTGTACATCTTCCGTCTGATGTTATAAGTACCCCTAGGTATTTAAAATTATCCACTTGGTTGAGAAATTTCTCTTCTATTTCTATGTCACATTTTGGTGTCCCCACTTTCTTTGATATCACCATTGTTACTGTTTTCTTGATATTCAAGGAGAGTCCTTTCTGTGCACTCTCTGATACTACAATGTCCAACAATTATTGTAGGTCTGTTGCACTATCCGCCACCAATACTGTGTCATCTGCATAGCGTATATTGTTTATATTATATCCTCCGATTAGTATTCCTAGCTTCTCTTTGATCTCTCTCATTATTACTTCGCTATATAGGGAGAAGAGATCGGGTGACAAGACACACCCCTGTCGTACTCCTAGCTTTATCTGTTCGTAACTACCCTCTTTATTTCCCATTTTAATTGCTGCTACTTGGTTCCAGTATATATTCTTTATTATTCTTAAATCTTTCCCATCAATGTTGATATCTTCCAACATTTTAATCAGCTCATCATGTTTTACTTTATCAAATGCCTTAGTATAATCTATGAAGAATAAATATATGTCCCGCTGTTTCTCTATTGACCTTTCTATTAGTGTTCGTAATATATATATTGCATTGTTTGTACCCTTTCCTTCCATAAAACCGTACTGTTCTTCACTAATTTCCATTTTTATTTTCTTTCTTGTTCTTCTCATTATAATTCTGAGTAGAAGCTTAGTGACATGGTTTATGAGGTTAACTGTATGAAAATCTTCACATTCAATTGCTCCTGGTCTCTTTGTTATTGCTATAAATACAGATTTTACCATATCGCTCGGTAAATATCCACTGTTGTAAATATCATTTAGCATTTTGGTTAATATATCTACCCCAAATTCTCCCAATACTTCTAATCCTTCCGAATCTTGACTATCTATATTTAATTTCTCTAATCAGCTTACAGTTTTAATTTGGTTCTTCTAGGACTTGCAAATTGATTCAAAACACAGTAAATCCCCTTGTTCATCTACTGCATCCCAATGTCTATTTCATATCTTGCCACTGGATCAAATGGAATAAACATAAGAAAGTGAGGCTCATGCTACTCAACTCATCCAATACACACTCAAATCATATTGTTATTGCATATTTTTCCATATTCAGTAGTTTATGTTTCTGTATTTACTGTATTCCTTCTTTGTCCACATGCCAGATTGGTATATTGAGAAATGATATACAACTGGTTGCTAGCAGACAACCACATATCGGAGAGCAGATGCCAGTCATGTGGTTGAGGTTTGAACAGGATATAGTGGCTCAAGCAGATGCTGGTATTAATTTTGCGTTCTACAGCCAGGTAAAACAATAGTTTTTTCGTTGTGTATATGATTTTCTCTTCCTTACTGTGCCTTTTTATTTTCTCTTATAATTCTTACTTTTGTATTTCATTTATTGTTTAATGATAGTCTTTGGTGGCATAGTGGTTAGGGTGCTTGCTTGCAAAGAATAAAATCAGTGGAGCTGTGGTAAAGCTGTGGAAATGTAAACTAGATAAAATATCATGAAGTAATGCACTTTTACAGAACACAAGTACGGAAAATATAAGACGCTGTGGCAGTTAGCCTTCATCAGCAAACAAATACACAAAACACAAAATATAAACATGGGGAAGACACTACGGTGAATACACTGAGGCATAATAACCGAATGAGATGGTGGAGGAAGTAGTCAGATTCCTACTGGCCTCCTTTACTTCCCAAGGCAGTTCCTTGTAGCCATTTTATAGTTGTGGGTGTGTTTCGGGCCAAGTCCTTCGATTCACGAGTTAAATATTTTGGAGATTTCTGTGGGTCGTCGCTAGAGCTACGGAGTTCGTGCGTGGTGCGACGCTTTCTGCACTGCAGAAAGAGACCAAGCCATATGGGATAAAACTTTTTAAAGCCATTTTATGCTGGAGCAACTGGGGAGCCCAGGTCAATGTTGTTTAATCTGCCCTGGTGTAAATTCAAATGCACGACCTAGGCTTTCAGGCGAACATGCTGCCATTATGCCATGGCAGCTTCTGTGTATAAGTGTGCCAGTCTGCCTCACACTCCGAAGGTTGTGGGTTCATTTTCCGGCTAGTCTTTCGGTTCATGAGTGCATTTTTCTCAGAGACTCCTGGGGGTCGTCGCTGAAGCTATGGAGTTTGTGCGATACTTTCGACAGGTCATCTTGCCGAAAGAGACCGAGCCATATGGGATAAAATTGACCTTCTTGGTTGTTAAGACTCTTATGTATCAGTGTATAAAGTTGGTTGCATATCCTTTACAGGATGTTGCAGTCAACCCCAGCATATTTTGGCTGTTTGTGATTTCTTTGCAAGTTTACATTAAGTAGTTTGCCATTGATTTCTGAATGACCTGGCATAATACCATTGTATGAAAACCAACGCAAGGCGGTCTGCTGCCAAATCACCCCAGCTGTGTTTGGAATGCGGTATACAGGATTGAGATTTGCATCTGTAACCCCTCGCCACAGAGCCAGCACTGTATATATGTGTATGGCTAAACTAATGTCTTGGAATTGTTACAGGTGTAAGATATATATGTGTATGGCTAAGCTAATGTCTTGGAATTGTTACAGGTGTAAGGTATATATGTGTATGGCTAAGCTAATGTCTTGGAATTGTTACAGGTGTAAGGTATATATGTGTATGGCTAAGCTAATGTCTTGGAATTGTTACAGGTGTAAGATATATATGTATATGGCTAAGCTAATGTCTTGGAATTGTTACAGGTGTAAGGTATGTATGTGTATGGCTAAGCTAATGTCTTGGAATTGTTACAGGTGTGAGGTATATATGTGTATGGCTAAGCTAATGTCTTGGAATTGTTACAGGTGTAAGGTGTATATATGTGTATGGCTAAGCTAATGTCTTGGAATTGTTACAGGTGTAAGGTATATATGTGTATGGCTAAGCTAATGTCTAGGAATTGTTACAGGTGTACGAGATTGCCGTCAACCACAACATCACCACACCAGAGGAAGTGCAGGCAATGTTAAACTTTTACCATGACCTGGGCATGATCATCTACTATGGCAACCATGTGACTAGCGACTTCTTGCTCAGTAACCTGGTTGTGCTGAATCCACAGTGGCTGATCAACATGTTTAAACAAGTCACTGCTTATGTGCCTCCAAAGGAAAAGGTTAGCTGGTCTTTTCCTCCATTTTTGTTCATTACGCTTTTACCCTGGAGTGTAAAGATACTTTGCTGTCTTGTATCTAATATGTCACAGAGTCACATAAGGTAGATGTAGCAGCATAAAATAAAAGCATCCAATATGGCAGTGTCTGACAAATGGAGAAAATTGTGTACTGTCACTGTCTCTGTTCCAGGAGAAACTCTCTAGTTTTATCAACCTCAGCTGAACTATTGCTGTCATAACATGCTTTAAAGTTGATATATGAGAATGTATGAAGTATGTGTGTACTGAAAGATGATATCTGAGAATGTATAAGTATGTGTACTGAAAGTTGTTATCTAAGAATGTATGAAGTATGTGTGTACTGAAAGGTGATATCTGAGAATGTATGAAGAAGTTGATATCTGAGAATGTATGAAGTATATGTGTATGAAAGTTGATATCTGAGAATGTATGAAGTATATGTGTATGAAAGTTGATATCTGAGAATGTTTGAAGAAGTATGTGTGTATTGAAAGTTGATATCTCAGAAGTATAAAGAAGTATGTGTGTACTGAAAGTTGATATCTGAGAATGTATGAAGAAATTGATATCTGAGAATGTATGAAGTATGTGTGTACTGAAAGTTGATATCTGAGAATGTATGAAGGATGTGTGTACTGAAAATGTTTATAAAAAGTATGTGTTTACTGAAAGTTGATATCTGTGAATATATAAAGTATATGTGTACTGAAAGTTGATATCTGAGAATGTATGAAGTATGTGTGTTCTGAAAGTTGATATCTGAGAATGTATGAAGTATGTGTGTACTGATTGTTGATATCTGAAAATGTATGAAGTATGTGTTTACTGAAAGTTGATATCTGAGAATGTATAAGTATGTGTACTGAAAGTTGTTATCTGAGAATGTATGAAGTATGTGTGTACTGAAAGTTGGTATCTGAGAATGTTTGAAGAAGTATGTGTTTACTGAAAGTTGATATCTGTGAATGTATGAAAAAGTTGATATCTGAGAATGTATGAAAAAGTTGATATCTGAGAATGTATGAAGTATGTATGTACTGAAAGTTGATATTTGAGAATGTTTTTAAGAAGTAAGTGTCTACTCAAGGTTGATATCTGAGAATGTATGAAGTATGTGTCTACTGAAAGTTGATAATTGAGAATGTATAAATGCTGTGTATACTGAAACATCACTTTCTTGCCTCTGACAGTGGAGTCTGTTAGCAGATAAGTGGACACAGCTGATAGATCACGGCAGTCTAGATGACACCTTGCTGCCTATCTTGTGGCCTGACAGTGAGAAACAGCATGCCTTCCTCCTGGGACTCATGTGCAAGTTTGACCTCATATGTCCAAGACTGCCCTCTTCTAGTCAGGTTAGTGGTTGGCCTTGAGAACCATAGTCTCTGTTATTAGTGGTTTTAGTTGCAAAATGTATTGCACTGTACAGAAGAATAAAGCACCTATCCATTTGCATTCCCGCACAGAACTTTATTATCCTTTATCTGTTTGCTGATTCTGAATGTACCTGCTCTCTGTTGGTGAAACCCCACGTCAAGAGGCAGAATCACACACCTATTTAAGTTGCAATGTAGACAAAGATGAGAAATGGATAAAGATATTACAATTTAAATACAGAAGCCGAGAGGAGTTTTCATAGTACCAGGAAATATGTGGGAGTCAAAGAAAATACAACTTGGAATACTTAATTGTAAATAAAGTCAGTACTACTGCATGGATCAGAAACATAAAGTTTGACTAAAACAGTTACAAATAAACCACAAGCATTCATTTATGTGTATCTGAACAGTATAGAAGGTCTAAAATGATTTGACACAATCACCAACCAAAAGAACTAAACAAATACCAGTGAATCAAGAGATGGGGAAAAGACGCTGGTGCTGGTTAAGATAAACACACTGAGAACACCTGAGACGAGTATCACTAGAAGGTCCTTTGTCTGAAACCCACAGAGCAAATGAAATAGAAGCAGGCGCACGGAGAAGAGAATTAGAAACAGAGATGAATAATAAGAAGGGGATATGGGTGGAGTTGCATGAGATAGAATGGCTTGGAGTGAGTTGGTTGAGCGTCTGTGCTTCAATAATGGATAAAGGGACATAGAAGAAGATTCTGAAAGTTCAGATTCCCTGTTGTTCATTAACCTGTTGTATTGATTCTAACTGCTACTGGTACTATTGGGGTTGGAAGTTTTCGCTGGCTTCTGAGGATAGGAACCGGAGCGCTTATGAGAATGCCCCGAATGCTGTGATGTCGGTTCCTAAATCAATCAATCAATCAATCAATCATTCAGTCATTAATTCTAACTCTAGTCTACAGGATTTAGAGCCTGATCACAATGACCTGCTTGCCCAAACCAAATATAAACTAGATCATAATCTCAGGCATGAATCTGTTTAAGAAAGATGACTCATAAATAGCATCATATCTCGAACACTGAAATACTTTAGCCGTATTAAATGTTATAGTGGGTTAGAAAGAGCCGTGAGGACACGGATCCTGGAACTAAGACAGTGTTATCAGCATTGCAGATTATTAATACAACCCCTGATTTGTATTTCTAGTTTACCAATAACTATTGATGTGTTTTATATTCCAAGAAACATCGTGACCATGTTTAATCTGTATGTTTATATGCTGTTACTGCTCACAGACCCCAAGAAACCCCAGCAAGAGTTGGTATGTTCCTATGAGGTTTGCCTCTTACAAAGACAAGAAAAAAGTCTATGCACAAACCGTCCATGATGCCAGATTTTACATTGACTTCAATGGCTTCCTTCCTGGTATGTGCTTGTTTTGTTGTTGTTTTTTCGCTTTAAAATATTTATTCAAGAAGTTAACTTTAAACTTCAGGATACATTATTTTGTTTTCTTTAAACTTATATTTAAAATAAGCCTGATAAATACATGTAGAGATGTGTTTTGTTTTTTGACATGTAAGTAAATTGTCTGTTTTTTGCTCTGCTTATTTAGTTCAGAACAATAAAGTCTTCTGCTGTGAAGTGACTAAACTCTTTGTCTCATGGGTTGAAAGTTGCGGGTTCATTTGTGGACTGTCATTCAGACCATAAGTGCAATTTTTCTGGCGACCTCTCATGGTCACTGCTGTGGCTACAGAGTTCATGCATTGTGCAATGCTCTCTGCCAGAGTCTGGCCATTTAATGGAGAGAGACCAAGTCAGATGGAGTAAACCAAGTGCATTGAAGTCACTCCTGTCTACTTTCTGGCCTCCCAGGTCGACCAAGCCTAAACTGGGTACCAGTAAATCTCTTAGGACTGAAAGGCAGCCAGCTTAATACTGACCACCTCACCCACCAAGTGTCGATTGGTCTATAAATATCTGGGATTAGCACAGTATACTTAATGTGTCTTGAGTTGTGTACAAGTGTTCCGTTACTATTACTTACTCTTTTTTACTATACTTTACTGTCATGGATATATTTTGAAATGGAACTCTGGTGCTGAAGTGACCAATGCATTTACCAGCTGGTCTTGGTCAAGATCACATGGCGCCAGCTGGTCTTGGTCAAGATCACATGGCGCCAGTCTGGACCGTGGCTCATAAAATTAGCAGTTAGGAAGTAAGGTGGTTATAATGAGTTTGGCTGCATCACTCCCTGAGGGCTGTCTGATAAAGAAAATCTAGGGGCAGTACCACATCCTCAGTTTACTACAGCGTTATGAAAACGGGTTTCTTTACCTTGTTTATATGATATAATTTATTGTTGTATGATTATATGTACAGTCAGGGCAAGAGAGAGACAGTGTTTGAGATCCATTGTAGCCATCCTTCATTGTGGAGACGGCACTTGATTGATGATTGTTGATGATTATTGTTCAATAAAATCTGTTGTTTTGTCTCCTTTTGTTCACTTGAAATTTGTCTAAAACTGCTTTGTTGTCTCCTGTATGAATTTCACGGTCTTTATTTTAGTTCACTCAGTGGTCCATAGAGTTTGTCGTCCACTGTTGTTTCTCTACGCCAGAAGGGTTGTCTAGATATCCGGTATTTTGGGCAATCTAGGAGTATGTGATCTACTATCTGCGCCGCTAATCGACATGTGCACATGATTGATTCGCCAATCTTGAATTTTGTATATATATGGTTGCATAATCTATTGTGTCCTGTTCTGAGGCGCAGGATAATGATTTGTTCTGATCTGTCCATAATGTCATAGTAGTCTTGACCAGATGTTGGTGACTTTCTGATTGATTTTATCATTCTTTTCTTTTGGTGGTATGTAACAGATACATCAGCTTGTTTGTTCTATTTCTGTTTTTAGTATGACATATGTTGTGGCTACTTGAAGTTCATAAGTCATTATTAGTTATGTTCAGTGCAAATAGCACATGGAGATGATCACCTAGGAGCAGTAGATAGGGCATAATAAGTTGAGGAGTCTTTGGTCAAATGCGCCCGTGTGTTGCCGGGGCCCATACGGGGGAGCAAAGAATAGTAACACTGTTGTCTACCATGCACGTCGTAAGAGGCGACTAAGGAGGATATGGTTCCGTCACCCTGCTACTGAGTGAGTGTGTGGCACGACACTGTGAGCTGTGAGTTTCACGTGGAATGCTTTTACATCTGTTCGTGGTTGTTTGTAGCGTGAACTGCATGTTTGGAACGATGGTGGCCGACTGTTGCTGGATTGACTGGTTTGCCTTTTCGGCTCACAAGTGCATTTTTCAGGAGACTCCTGGGAGTCGGCGCTGTAGCTACGGAGTTCGTGCTTTGTTCGGCGCTTTCGGGGGGTCATCCTGCGGAAAGAGACCGAGCCATATGGGATAAAACCCGGGCCAATAAAGTCTTTCTGGTGACTGCCGTTTCCATCGACGATGAACTGTATTTTTTGTGCAGGACTTTTGTGTTGGCATTCTGGCGGCGGCATTATGCACAGTGTACTTGTGCGGGCTGTTGGCTTGCCGATACTCTTGTCTATTCCATTGTTCACATTGGGCAGTGAGGAGCATTTTGTGTGATATTCACTGGCACAGGAACGGAGCAATATGGGGACGACCCGTTGCCGTGAAGTTGGAACCACGACTAACTAACTAACTAACTAACTTGGTCAAACACCAAGAAATATCTGATTAGCTTGAAGATACAGATGGCTGTTTGCCCTTCCACACATTATCAGGGATCATTGCTGGAGCTACGGAGTTTGTGCTTTGTGCGACGTTTTCGGCAGGCTGCTCTGTGGAAAGAGACCTGAGCCAGATGGGATAAAACTCAGTGCAATAAAGCCGATTCTCTTGTGTTTTAAAGCCTTTTAAAAATTTGCTAATCAACATATGGATGTGAGTTTTGGGAAGTAATAGCAGCCCCTCCCTAAAAAATATTAAATTTGTGAAGGTGATAAGAATAGCCAGAAAAACCATAAAATATGCCAATCTCAAGGTCCAGTCTCAGCAGCCAACTAGGTGGATGTGCTTTCAGTTGAAATGATTTGGTTATGAATACAAAATGAGAGAAGGCATGTATCATAATTCACATAGAACTTTATACATAATAATAAATGCATAGAACTGTATACATAATAATTAAATGCATAGATTTGATACATAATAATTAAATATGTAGAACTGTGTACATATTAATAAAATACACAGAACTGTATACATAATAAATACATAGAACTGTATGCATAATAATTGAATACATAGAACTATACGTAATAATGACGTAAGTACATAGACCTATATCTTTGATCTATGTAGAAGGACTGTTTCATCGCATCCAAGCAAGAACAGTGACTTGGTCTCAAGAACACGGCGGACGTGACCTTTTCTTGGCTCGAGGGATTGCTAGGGTCTTCGTTGACCCAGATCATGATCTGCTGGTAGAGATGTGTGAACCTCATTATCACAGGGTCAAGGTTAGTCAGAGTTTGTCTTCCAACACTTATGAACCAGGACTTTGGACATGCCCTTCTGTGCTCCATCTTGCTTAAAGACGTAAGATCAATTTCATTGCAAGTGGCTCGGTCTCTTTCTACAACGTGCCCTTGCCGAAAGCGTCGCACAAAAGACAAACTCCTTAGCTCCAGCGACAGCCTACAGGAGTGTCCAAAGAAAATTGCACTTGTGAACTGACACATCTGTATTGACATGTTATTGTATTAGCTGAGCCTCTCATGGCGGAGTGGTCAGGCGGTCTTGCCCTGAGGGTTGTGGGTTAATTTTCAGACTTTTCCATTCAGACCATTAGTGTACTTATTCTAGAGAACCCTGGAGGGTCATCTCTGGAGCTACAGAGTTCATGCTTTGTGTCATCTTGCCGTTCTTTGACGAGAGACCAACCATATGGGGTTACTGGTACTATGAAGTTGAACCCTTCACCTTTAACCGTTTTGTGAAAATGATCTGTTACACGTTAGAGTGTCATTATTATTACCAATTAGACTTTAGCTTATCATTTTTAGTAAATAAATCTGATTGTTGTCCTATTCAGTTTATTAAGTTTTTACAAGCATTGCAGTACATTTATTATGCCATTTTTAATTGAAAATGAAATAGGAAAACTGAAAATGTCTTTTCTATCACCATTAATTCCCTAATATCAGCAGTAATAGTATTTCTTGTATTATTTCCATTCAAGGTACTCATCATGCATGTGAAAGATAAGGAGGCAACTTCAACTAAGAGAAACTCTAGCCCTTCACCGGAAATAGTGGCCAGGGTAATTTGAACATGCAAACATAAATATGTTGAGTCTCCCATACATTAGTGTCATTAGAGATATCAAACAACAACAGACATACATCATCACCATCTAGTTAGTCGTGTGGAGAACATCGCTCTCATTATGGCACATTGAAAGTTTCTCTGACCATTTGCTGGTGTTCCTGCCTCATGCATTCTCATGCTCAAGGTGTCTGCAGTGTTCTGTGTCCATCTTTGTGTGTCCTGTGTCCATCTTTGTGTGACCTGTGTCCATCTTTGTGTGTCCTGTGTCCATCTTTGTGTGTTCTGTGTCCATCTTTCTTATGGTCAACTCTGGCCTCCTTTTCCAGGAACCATGCTTTCCATGACTAAGAGACATACATGAAATCAATGGTTCACCTGAAGTCTTGACCAGTCAGTCGGCAAAATGAGCAGCAGGACTAAGAAAGAGTTACACATCTTCTGAACACAATAGCACTTGTTAATCCAAGTATGAAAGGGCTGGTTGGTTTTATGTTTTACATGTCTTCTAGAAAAAAAAACTAAGAAGTACCTGGACAATAACAGAAAAAGAGAAAAGAAGCATCACAACAACAGAAATGAGATTCCTGAAAAAAATACTCATTCTATCAAGAAGAGACAAAATCAGAAATGAAGAAATCAGGACTAAAGTGGGTGTTATAGCTGCACTAGATTTTTTTTAGAAGGCAGCAAGTCAAATGGTTTGGCCATGCAAGTAGGTTACCATCTAACAGTATACCACAACAAGCAATGATGTACAGATCAAATGGTAGCAGATGAAGAGGCTGACCACATAAACGCTGGATAGAGGGAATAGCAGAGTCCATGGGAATATTGATACATGAAGCCCATAAACAGGCACTCTCCCGCTGTTTATGCTTCACTTCGACACCGCAAGGTACATGAGGAATGAGATGAGATGTCTCTTGTGTGCCGAACTCCCTATTAACTCCCTTTACATTAATGTGATATTTTTGGTAACAGCTCAGCAGTAGTCATCCCAGTTGATTGATTTCAGTCTCCTTCAGAAGCTCATGGGGTTTCCAAGGCACAGTGGTTAAGCTGCACGCCTTGCACTTTTAAAGTTTTGGGTTTGTTTCCAGATTACATCATTCAGTTCACAAGTACAAATTTTACTTGTTCACTTACTGGTTGGCTTTTGCAACTAAAGTATTCCTGGGGACTGATGGAGCCAATCTCACACCTCCGTCACCTCTTACTATGTGCATGCTAAGTTACAGTGTGTCTATGGCTTGCTTTCCTTATAGGCTCTAGTGAAACATGGGTGTTTAATTCACTGATCATGTTAAAAAATATGCAAAGTGTTTGTCATGTTGATATTTAAGTACATTATTTTTCTAGCTCCCAGCAAATTAGGTAATTCCTGAACTAATATTCAATTGTTATATATGGACTCTTTTATTTGGGAAACGGTCACTATTAACAAGAGAAAGACTGATTGAAATGGCTACCATATGCCGGATAGACATGCTGGAAGATGTGCCGGGTAGACACGTAGTTGCAGTAACTTTACCAACTGCCTGCACGTACCCACCACACTCAGAAGAGAGTAGAGTTGGTGGTGTGGTGGGATGGGACACTTATAAATTAAATATTTGACAGATGGTCATGATGTAGTGTACACTGATAGATCAGTACTGTGTGGTCACAAATCAGCATGGGGTTTCTGAACTAGTGTGTGGGGCAGTCATCACCAAGATAATAGGGTGTATCAAATAAACCCAGGGAGCAAAGATTTATATTGGTCTCAACTAAACAGCATGAAATGCCCGCTTACGGTGTCAACGATACCTTCATAGGTGTCCAGTCTATGGACCTGGTGCTTCAACACAACTCTGGTAAATGGTGAGTAATAACAAAGCGGACTCCCAGAGGTTAAACGATGTTGAGGAACCCCTACATACCCACATGCAGGGTATGTCCTCCATCACCGTGGCCGATGGTGATTCCACCAGCATGTGCATACATCCGAAACTTCATTGATGAAAAGCACATCTTGGCTAAAAAAGCACCAAAAAGACAACATTCCAAATCTCTGGTGTCGTGCAGTCAATGTTAGGATGTTTGGGAGCGTAGATTTGAAATCATCATAACCCAAGATGGATGTCAACCTGATAGGTATGGGAAATGGGGCATGTTGCCACTATATAGTTAATAACTATGCTCAGCTTTTATGGAATAGAAATTTTAATTCAGAAAAGTAATGATCTGCCAACAACTTTTTCAACTGATCAATAAATCAAGTGCCATCTCCCCAATGAATGTAGACTATAATGGATCTCCAATATGTTTTGTCTATGGCCCTGGTTGTACACTCTGGAAACTGTGGAAAAGTTCCTATTTCTTCTCTATGTTTAACAAGGAGCATGACAGTTGTATGATAAAGATAATCAATAAATAACACAAAGTGAATAGATTTATAAGAATAATGTTATGAAATATCTGCGACTCAGGTGCGTCACTTCCTGGAGAGCTGTTTGGTAGATCTGCGCAGCATGTGGATGAAAAGACTGGCCTACCAGATGTGTTTTGCCTGTCCTTGTGCTCGTGTTTGTGGGCTTCATGAGATGGAAGCTTGTCCGTCAGAAGAGTGTTTGCATTTCCTGGATCTTGACGAGTGCCTGACCAGCCAGGTGAGACCACTTTCTGTCACTTACAGGCTGTATGTAGTTTGTTTACTGCCACTAAAATATTCCTTTTATCATATGCTGTGGTGGCGGCGGTCAGCATGTTCAAATGGATCCGATCACTTGCTCTTAAACTTCTAGTATGCTGATGCCGAGTTAACAGGTTCAACACCTACACTGTTCAGTTGAACTAAAATGTTGTCTTCTCATCCTTGACAAATACCTCAGAAGTCGAAGTGGCATCGCCTGATGGCAAGGGACACTGGTAATAGGGAAAGCTAATTCTCAAGCAAAAATCAGTCCAGTGCACTAGAAGTAGTAGCACATGTGTCAAAGTCTTGCTTAGGGCAAGAATTAGGGCTCGTCACTTGACAAAGTACGATCTTAATTATCCTATCTAAACAACACAAGGCTAACCGCCGATAAGATATTTCGTGCTATTTATTCGCGCACTGCACACATCGTGAATCAATACACGCTTCGCGCAATCACAAGTTACAATATACAATGGATTACAACAGTGCAAGTAATCAGTAGATCAATACAATATAAGATATCAATGCACTCCAACTTACAAGTCACACAGACATGCACTCCATCTCAAGCTGTCAAACAGGCTAGCTTTCGCGACATGCATCAACTCTCAGCCGCTTTCACACGTCTGTCTCTGACGACCGTCCAGCTCAGTTTGACTGGACACAGCACACTCTCTAGTAGCGCTTGGGTTAGCAAGCGTGACCCCTCACGGTTCACGCTGTGTGCTAGCTGCCTGCTTAGCATCGTTCAGCGCTTATCGCCTGTAGTGCTTATAATAGCCCAGCGCTACACTATCGAGCGCTGGCTGCCTGGCGCTAGTGAGGCCGCCGCATTATAACTGTAGGGCTTATAATATCTCGGCGTTGCATTGTCGGGCGTTGGTGCAGACAACGCGTTCTATCCTCGGGTGAGACTCTGACATCCTCCCCCCCTTAATTTCATGAAAGGTTTTCCTTTCATGTACTCTATTTCGCTGTTCTTTATCTTGTCAGAATCGAACTTTGCACTTTATCTGACATAGCTCTGATTAGTTCTAATATGTACAGGTGATTAGTAAGCAATATGTATATGATCCCCATGCCTATCCATACAGCATAATTGTCAGGTACAATCAACTCCATGGTTTTTACCTCACTGAGACACAGCCAGTCCGGTAGTTACGGCTAACTTGCCCTACCTCTCCACCAAAAAGAAAAATTACAAATAAACAGGTGAGTCTGTGAGTATCTACCTATAAGATAACTCCGACATTGAACATCTATCCATATCTAATAGAATGCCCGATGAAGGTCTTCAGTTTTGGCAAGTTTTCCCATATACACATGACGTCCTCTTGACGTGATACCTATTAGGCAAACATGGTAGTTTCAATACATATTTACGCATCACCAACAATATTTAGTTATGTCCCTTGTTTATGTAACAAAATTTAGGGACAATAATTTCATCATGCTTTCAACAAATAAATTACAGGTACCATTTTCTTTCTTAGTGTCATAATTTGATCCTCTCTGACAAAAGTGCACAAAAAGGTCACTTTTGTGAAAAAGTCAATCAAGTTACGATGCTGAGATTACATCTAACAAAAATCGACATATACAATTTTGTAAATGGAAATGTTTCATACTCGAATTTACATACAATTGTCATCAATTTACAACTATTTTATTATGGTACATTATTATGAAAGTAATATAAATATATAACGGAAGTGTACAGATGTTGCCGCACACTCACATTAAGGTCTCTCGTTGTGTTAGACTGTAAATATACGGAGTACCCAGATCTTGTTATTAGTGGTAGGATAGCTTCTTCCGTCATATTCTCAGATTAGGTTGTCACGGTCATCACTCATACTTGTTAAAACGTTGTGGACCATCTTTATAGTTGTACTCAGGATTGCTTGGTATTTGTTCAAGCTCAGTAAGTCTTTGGGTCCTGTAGTACTGTCCTGTGACACTTATGGTGTCGTTATTATAATGATAATATATATTTACACTATTAATGACATTCTTGCAACTTTCTTATAATTATACGAACCGTTCATTCACATGATAATAACAATATGTGCATAATATATTTACACTGGGAAATTACCTTTTCCCTATCACACAGTTTTACACAGCTTAACTGACATGAAGTCACAATTGGCTGTGGTGTTGAGCACTATCTAGGTTGCAGTTTATACACCATCTGCAATGTGCTCGGGTGTTACCTGGCTATTGGGTGAGTCATCAGGACATCTCGATAGAAGATCAGCAAGAGAGTTATGTGAGCCTTTGATATGTCTGATTTCGAAGCTATAGTCCTGTAAAAGAAGGGACCATCTGGCCACTCTTTGGTTAGTTGGGGTTCCCCTGGTGATAAATGTCAACAGACTATTGTCTGTTTCAATGATGAAATGTTTACCTAAAAGAAATCTGGACAATTTACGTACCGAGAACACAAGAGCGAGGGCTTCGAGTTCCGGCGTGCTGTAATTTCGTTCGCTGGTGTTCAGTTTCCGGGAGACGTAGTATACCGGGTACAACACTTAGTTGTGTTCTTGAAGTAGTACCCCTCCAGTGGCTACGGAGCTCGCATCGCATCTTAGCCTGAAAATAGTGCTAAGATCTGGTAATTTTTGAATGGGTTCCTTGGAAAAATAAGATAATACTTTCGCAAATGCAGGCCTTAAACATTCGCTATTTACAATGACATTTGGATGTTTGTTTGTTAGTAAATCAGTAAAACATTTGGTCAATTCAGCAAAATGAGGAATGAATTGTCTATAATAATTCAAAAGACCTAACACACTTCGCAACTGTTTCTTGGTTGTCGGAAGCGACACTTTTAAAATTCTGGACATAATGTTATCGTCAGTTGATATGAAGCCATTTGAGATCTTATAGCCCAAAAATGAAATTTCTTGAAAGGCTATATCAACTTTGGATGGTTTTTATTGTCAGTCCATGTTGTCTAATCCTGTCGAATGTCTGCTGCAGTGCTGTTATATGGTCTGTCATGTTGCTTGTATGTATGCAAATGTCGTCCATATACCAAATGATGTTGGGAATGTCTGTCAAAAGTCGTCTTGTCATTCTTACAAATGTTGCTGGAGCATTAACTAGCCCGAATGGCAACTTGCACCATTCGTATAGTCCCCAGGGTGTGGCAAATGCTGTCAAATGTATACTGTCAGCATGTACAGGTATTTGCCAGTAACCTTTTGTCATGTCAAGTTTAGTAAAGTACCGTGAGTCAGTCAATTCCGTCAGTATGTCTTCACAGTTGCTCATTGGTTCTAAATCCAACTGTGTAATGCTGTTGAGTTTCCTATAGTCAACACAGAGTCTTATTGTGTTGTCCTTCTTCTTCACAATGACAATAGGTGAACAAAAATGTGATCGTGAACGTCGGATGATATGATTTGCTTCTAAGTCAGTAATTTCTTGATGCAATTTGTCTTTGTAGTGTATAGGGATGGAGTATGGTCTGCATTTTATTGGAATGTCAGATGTCAAAATAATATGATGCTGCACTAAGTCTGTCTGTCCTGGGTTGTTAGAAAAAATTGTACTGTAGTCTTGTAATACTTGTCTGCAACTGTTAATCTGTGTCTGAGTCAGTTTGGGATTTACCTTTATGTCCTGTAGGTTGGTTGTCGCGTCCAGGACTGGTGTTGGTATCTCATCAGTATCGTTGTCGTCTGTCTGGTCCACTATTGTTGTGCTTGCTGTCGTCTCCACTTGTTCATCGTCCCTGTGGTAGTATGGTTTAAGCATGTTAATATGAAAAATTTTGTGTTTGTCCCTAACTGCAATTTCGTAATCTACCGTCGAAATTTGTCGTAGTACTTTAAACGGTCCTTGCCTTGAGTCTGTCAGAAGATGTCTGTCACTTGGCAATAAGAGAAGAACGTCCTGTCCTGGCGGCACAGTAATGGTTCTATTTCCTCTGTTAGCGTATTGTCGGTAGATAGCACCAGATTTGTGTAGTGCTTCTTTAGCTAACATACATGATCTCATAATTCTATCGCGCAATGATGTTACATGTTCATATGATGAAATGGGTGTACAAATGGTTTTACTTTCAGTTAGCATAGAATGGTACAATGATAATGGGCCGCGTGGTTTGGCACCATACACGATTTCGAATGGTGAGAATCCAGTGCTGGAATGTGGCACTTCTCTATATGCAAATAAAATAGCAGGCAGATACGTGTCCCAGTCTTCGGGATGCTCTTGGGTTACTTTTGTGAGCATATGTTTAAGATCGCCGTTGATCTTTTCTATGATACCTGTGGAGTGTGGGTGGTATGGGCTGTTGAAGCATTGCTTCACCCCCAACATTTTAGTAAATGCTTGTGTAGCTGCGGCAATAAACTGGCTACCCCGATCTGAAAGAATGGTGTCAGGGAATCCTACCCTTGCAAAAATATGAAAAAATACTTCCATGATATCTTTGGAAGTTATATTCTTCATTGGAATGGCTTCTGGCCACCGACTACATAAATCAATTAGTGTAACAATATATTTGTTTCCCCTTGATGTTATGTGGTTAAGGGGGCCAACTATATCGACCGAGATCTTTTCAAATGGTCTACTTGCCAAATCAGTGACTTGCAGTTCTGCTTGCGGGTGTTTCCCCTTTTTAACAAGCTTTTGGCAGATGTCACAAGATCTACAATATACTTTCGTATCACTGCAAAATTTAGGCCAATAGAATTGAGTAAGTAACCTTGCTCGCGTTTTAGCATACGCCATATGCCCTGCAAAGGGTATGTCATGCGCTAGCTGTAATGCTTGGTTGCGGTTTTCTGAAGGTAGCACCGTTTGTTCAGTAGTGCTAGAACCTTTGGTATAGTACCGTGTCAGAATTCCGTTTTTCAGAGCAAAATACCATTTAGCGGTCTTTGCTACTCGTGGCTTTTGACCTATTAGTTTAAAATACTTTTGCAATGATCGATCGGCTTTTTGAGCTGTTATAAATTTCTCCCTAGTTGTTTCAGGAGATGCTACAACTGGGCTTATTAGCTGTAAAGCCTCTGTCTGATCGTTTCGATCTTGCCTTTGAGCAGTAGATCTAGTTACTGCATTTGTACTATCACGGTTAACATGTACGTTACAACTTGGTGTCACATTCACACAACTACATTCCTGTGATGACATTGCCGAATTGGCATACATACATTCATTTATGGGTGGTAATACATCAATATCATGAAACGTGATTTGTGATGATGGTGAGATGGTATATTTGGTGTTACAAGTGGCAGAGGATACAATACTGTCATGTGGCATGTCATTAACCTCTGGAAGGTTACCGATGATAACATCACAACAAGGATTGTTCAATGCTGCGCATTTAACCTTTCCGGAGAGGAATGGTGTATTTATATATGCCCATGCAAGAGGGTATCTCTCGATGTTACCTGAGAAAGTTCTGCAAGTAACATATTTACCACTATATTGTGATGGTAAAATATAGTCTTTCTTAATGCCAATGAGGGTACTGCCGCTATCACGTAAAACGGTGGCAGCTCTACCGTTAATATACCCCTGGTGGATGTTTAGTTTACCTTGGGAGTTCACAACTCAGTTGGCTTCCTCATTTGTAACAGGAATTGAATGGCCACATGTCAAAATGCCATCTTCATGAAATTGATCACAGACAGTACATTTGTCGTGTTGAAACACATTAATAGCATGTGCTGCGTTTACATTTTGATCTTCTATACTTTCATCATCTGATGACGAACTATCAATCATAGCTGCATTAGCCTTTCTAGACATATCTTTGGCTTTACAATCTTTATGCCAGTGGCCGAAAGCTTTACAGAGGAAGCATTTGGTGGCACGTCTGTATACCTTTCTTTCCTTGTCTTGCTTTGCTATGTAGTTTGTAAGTAAGACATGTAACCAGGATGTTGGTCACACATATCAGTTTCGATGTGTGGCAAATGACAATATCTGCATTCGTTACTCTGATCAGCAGATTGCCTATAGGGCTTTTGTTTGTTGTAAGGCACTGACTTAGATCTATCATAAGTAGCGGCTGCTACAAAGTCTGTGGTCGTCAACCCAGTACTGAAACATTGTTTATTGGCTGAAAAATAACCTGCTCCCCGACTTTCAATCTGTTGTACACTTTCACACTGACATTCTAATAGAAATTTAGAAAATGGTGGTGGGAGAGATGTAATGATTTTATCTCTCAAAATAAGATCCACCAACTTATCAAAATTACCATTTACTTTGGCTGCAGATAGCCACTTAGAGAAAACATTTTGTATTTCTGAGATGTAATCAGAGAATGTTTGTGTTGGTTTAGGAGACAATTTACCAAACTGTTCTCTGTAGCCTGCTTCATCTAGCAGAAAATGAGCCATAATTTTTGTCTTAATATGCTGATAATCTTTCTTCAGGTCATTCGGAATGGCCTCTATTACTTTCAGAGGATCTCCAGAAAGACTTCTCATATATAATTTATACTCCATTCTGACTTTGGGATCTGATAATGATCCATAATACATTCAAAATTTTGAGTGAAAGCTGCTATGCAGTCACCTGTGGAGTAACTTTTAATCAGCTCTTGGTATTTCTTATATGGCTGGTCTTTGTCAGCTTTTCTATCTTCCTTTTCTTTGGAAGTTTCTGCTTTCATCTGTTCAATTTTTAGCTGTACTTCGAGCTCTTCTTTCCTGGTTTGGGCTGTAATTTCAGCTTGCTTAAGTTTTAAAGCATTATCTAATTCTGCTTGTTTTAAAGATCTTTCGGCAGCTCGTTCAACACGTTCATTAATCTTCTCCTGTTGTAGGAGGTATTCTGCAAACTTTTTCTCACTCCAGGCTCTCAACTCTTCACCAGCAAAGTTCATTTTTAAACCCATTTCAATGTATTCGTTCAAACTAGCCATGATGAACAAATGTATGATGAAATCGATAGACACAAAATTAATAAAGTTGTTAGTAATTTGAGTTCAAAGCTTTACAGTATTTAATATTATAGCTAGTGTTTAGGCCTGCAGAACGAAAATATAAGAAAGAGGAAAAAATTTTATACTCAAGTACTCCTGAGATAATGTGTTGGGCAATGGCTGCTTACTACTGCCCGAAACCGCACTGGTTTTTCTTTATGTCGGCCAAAAAATTTTGGAGTTTCCGAGGGACAGGTGTAGATGACCCCAAACAACCTGTTCTTTTTGGACTAAGAGAAATTAGAACATGTGCAAGTGTGTGGTGTATGCAATGTCACTTAAGTTTTTGTAGGTTTGTATGTCGTCAAGTATTGTTGTTAGTCGTATCACCACAATCAACAACTTTCTATTCACACTTTCCACTCATTCCGCTTACACTATCACTACTCAATGACATTCAAGGACTTGGCCGCCATTTTGTTTTTGTCACTTTAATGCCTCGGTTGAAATTTTCTAAGTTCAAAAACGTAATTTTGCTTTGATTAAATTAACTCACACAATGATATTTATGTTCTAAACTATAATGCACACGCTTTCTATACTAATAATTATAGTTAACTTTATCCAAAATTTTGACCGCAGTCGCTATGTTCACATTTGTTACCAACAAAATTCTATCTACTATCGGCACATTTCTGTAAACAGTTGATTCATAAACCGGACGAAGGCCACCACGTTCGCACTTGTCAAAGTCTTGCTTAGGGCAAGAATTAGGGCTTGTCACTTGACAAAGTACGATCTTAATTATCCTATCTAAACAACTCAAGGCTAACCGCCGATAAGATATTTCGTGCTATTTATTCGTGCACTGCACACATCGTGAATCAATACACGCTTCGCGCAATCACAAGTTACAATATACAATGGATTACAACAGTGCAAGTAATCAATACATAAATACAATATAAGATATCAATGCACTCCAACTTACAAGTCACACAGACATGCACTCCATCTCAAGCTGTCAAACAGGCTAGCTTTCGCGACATGCATCAACTCTCAGCCGCTTTCACACGTCTGTCTCTGACGACCGTCCAGCTCAGTTTGACTGGACACAGCACACTCTCTAGTAGCGCTTGGGTTAGCACGCGTGACCCCTCACGGTTCACGCTGTGTGCTAGCTGCCTGCTTAGCATCGTTCAGCGCTTATCGCCTGTAGTGCTTATAATAGCCCAGCGCTACACTATCGAGCGCTGGCTGCCTGGCGCTAGTGAGGCCGCCGCATTATAACTGTAGGGCTTATAATATCTCGGCGTTGCATTGTCGGGCGTTGGTGCAGACAACGCGTTCTATCCTCGGGTGAGACTCTGACACATGTATGGGTACACTTGAGTTCAAAGTGAAAGCAACAACAAAAATAATATATGGTAGCATAATGGTTAGTGTGGTTGCCTGTAAACACAGTGGTCTTAGTTCAATCCCCAGCAGAGATCAGATTTTGTCTTCTGACCAGTATGACCCAGCTTCATCAAAATGGGTACTAGACAATTTTAAGGATGTTCTGAATATTCTCTGGAAAGGAAAGGTACTAAAGAAGGGAACTAGCCATCATTGGGAGCCTCATATGTCATAGCCTAGAATATATTAACAGCCCAATGAGGATGGAGCACATTTAAGAATGTCCTGAGTCATGTGATGTGGGTTCTTGACTCAGCTCAACTCAACCCCTGAAGTAGTATATGTAATGGGATGACCTTTACATATTTCCTTGTCATGAGTTATAGCATTTCATGGAACTTCTCAGACTGGGAGGACGAAGTTGATGTTTTGCTAGGTACTTTTATAACAACCACACTCAGTGAAGCTAAAAAATGGGTGTTGGAGTGCCATGTTCATGGTGTTTTTGGTTTCAAAGACAAGGTGACAGTCAGAGAAGCACATATAGGATGGTGGGTTGTGTACAGGAAATGTGTTGGTTGTGTGATGGTTTGGATCACTGTGTGGGGGAAGGTGAAGTCATCTGTGTTGAGTATAAAGAGATAAAGAGATATCTTGTGCCCTACTCCTGGTGGCATCTAGCTCAGCTGGTTTTGTTTTTTCTGAATGCAGTGCAACAGTTCTGTTAAATCTCCTTGTCAAACCAAAAGATACAATAAATAAATGGCCTTCGTGAGTCTTAGTCCAACTGCCACAGGACCTCAGAGTTAGTGCACCCTGAGAGATACATTGATCAGAAGCCACAAGCGGAGGACAAATGGATAAGAGCACTCATTCTTATACTTCTGGTTTGTGGATGCTGAGGTAGTGAGTTCAACCCCTTCACCGGACAGTTGGACTAAATTGTTAACTTCTCATCCCTGACTTGGGGATATAAATTACATGTACCTCAGAAGTCGGAGTGGGTTGGCCTTATGGCGAGGGAAACTGGTAATAGGGAAAGCTAATCCACACGCAAAAATCATTGTAGAAGAAGTAATAGCACATGTATGGACTATGCTTAACTTCAAAGCAAGTCAACAGACAAGAAAAAAAGAAACCAGGAATCTGTGCTTTGTGCCTACAGTTCTATAAGGTCAAACTATAGAACTGGAAGACGAGCAAGAATCAGATGGATAGCTTCAATCACACCTATACTACACAAACACAGCACAGTTCAGGTCATATATTTAGCATATATTTAGCTCTATATCAAACACTTCAATGTCCTCTACACCTAATGACAAATGTCAACCACAAGTCCTTGTCCAAATCCATCTTCTCTTCTACCTTTCATCTTATAGTGGCACATAGGGCTGCAAACAGCTCCTGCAAACCCACTTTGTAGACTTGTTCGTGACAGGTTGGATTGTGCAGCTTATGTTTTGAACAGGATGAGTCAGACAGTCTCACACTAACCCTGCTGACTATTCTTTGCTTACCTTATGGGCTCCGGCAACATATGTGTTATTGTGTACATTGAGGTGGATAGTAGACAGAATAAACTAGTGGTATTTTGATTAGAACAGTTAGTAAAAACTTGCCAGCAGATCCTGCATCAGAAGATTAGATATGGGGGAATTAATGTTTATTTCTTGTGTAAATGATTGTGTACATTGAGGTGGATAGTAGACAGAATAAACTAGTGGTATTTTGATTAGAACAGTTAGTAAAAACTTGCCAGCAGATCTTGCATCAGAAGATTAGATATGGGGGAATTAATGTTTATTTCTTGTGTAAATGATTTGTGTACATTGAGGTGGATAGTAGACAGAATAAACTAGTGGTATTTTGATTAGAACAGTTAGTAAAAACTTGCCAGCAGATCCTGCATCAGAAGATTAGATATGGGGGAATTAATGTTTATTTCTTGTGTAAATGATTGTGTACATTGAGGTGGATAGTAGACAGAATAAACTAGTTGTATTTTGATTACAACAGTTTAGTAAAATCTTGCCAGCAGATCCTGCACCAGAAGATTAGATATGGGGGGATTAATATTTACTTCTTGTTATTATCAGATTGTCTGTTGTGAGCATCGGCGGATTAAAACTGATCAGTTCAAGAAGTGGTTTCCACCTGTCAACTCTAAAGGTACAACAGATAGTTTGCATGTAAAGGGTTAAAGTGGTGTGAAGTTTTAGGCTACCACATATGCTAAGTCCATGAAATTATTATGTGAGGTATCCAGCTGCCTTTCTTAGTGTGGCAATAAGTTGTGAATGAAATTCGTAATCCCACATACTGCTTTCGGAAACACAGCTGTGGGTGATTTGGAAGCAGACCACCTTGCATTGGTTTCTATACAATGGTATGAGTGCTGGTTGTTCAGAAAGCAATGGCAAACTACTGAATGTAAACTTGTCCAGGAATCACAAACAATGCTGTAGTTGACTGCTACGTCCTGTAAAGGATATGCAACTAACTCTTTTTCTTACCATATTTCCTTCCCAAGGAAATTTCTTCGGTCTATTTGATGGGGCTGGATCAACTTTAGAGCTGGGATGCTCATGAGAAAAATCCTATTGATGACATTTGTTGTGTTTTCTAGAAGCCAAGGTGTTGCGCTATATTACAGTTCCCTGTTAATAACTTATTCCCCGATTAATGAATTTGTTATATTGTTCCCTGTTATCTTATCCTCACATTAGTAACATTTTTATCTTACCCTGTGTTTTTATCTTATCCCCACTTTAGTGACATTGTATCTTGTCCTATGTTCACTACCTCATTCCCTGCGGGGTGAAATTGTTATCTTGTCCCCTGTTGTTATCTCAATCCCTGCTGAGGGAAATTGTTATATTATCCCCTGTCGTTATCTCATTCCCTGCTTAATGAAATTGTTATCTTGTCCTCTGTTTTTTATTCGCTATTTAATGAATTTGCTATCTTGTCCCCATTGTTTTTTATTCGCTATTTAGTGAAATTGTTATCCTGCACCCAGTTTTTTAATTCACTATTTAGTGACGTTCTTATCCTGTACCCACTTTAGTGGGGGTTGTGTCCCTATTTTTATCTTATTCCCACATTATTTCAAATTTAAAAATTGGTCCCAAAGCAGTTTCATGCTATAGATCTATAATGTGATAGGACCATCACATTTTGTAGGCCTGAGAGCAAGAACAAATTTCAGAATTGAAATGCAGTCTTCCAGAGGTTTATAAGAAGACCAACCAACCACAATTTCAAGAGGAATAAAGACCAGAGGATTGGCTTCATTGCACCTGGTGTTATCCCATATGGCATTGTCTCTTTCTGCATAGCAGCCTGCAGAACGTATTATGCAGAGCATGAACTCTGTAACTCCAGCAACAACCCCCAGAGGTTTCTGAACTAAATGATGGAATTCAGGAGCAAACGCATTACTTTCAGAGTGTAACGCTGGTGGCTTGACAATTTCACCACTGAAAGCCTGCAGCTAACTAACAATTCAACAAGCCAAATAACTATCCAGCAATTCAACAAGCCAAACACCCAACAAGAGAATTAACCAACCAGCAATTTAACAAGCCAAACAACCAACCAGCAATTCAACAAGCCAAACACCCAACAAACCAAACAACCATCCAGCAATTCAACAAGCTAAACAACAATCCAGTAATTAAACAAGCCATACAAGCAATCAGCAATTCAACAAGCAAAACAACCATCGAACCATTGCCTTGTTTTATGTTTTTTTCTGTAAAGAGTTTGTCCATGCTTTAAACGTATCCCTCAAAATATTTATCAGTAATATGTCTCCATTCATTGGTTTGTATTACAGGGAATGTTTATCATTATGTTTTCTCCTCTCATTGGTTTGCATAACTGGGAATGTTTATCATTATGTTTTCTCCTCTCATTGGTTTGTACCACTCAGAATGTTTATCAGTATGTTGTCTCCATTCATTAGTTTGTACCCCCAGAATGTTTATCAGTATGTTGTCTCTATCCATTGGTTTGTATCCTCTCTTGACAGATTTCAAAGAGCCCATTATTGTACCAGCAAGCATTGAACAAGGCATCGGCAACATTGAACACAACATACCCACACTGCCAGCCTGGTTGAAGGGGGCAGCCAAACTACTCAATGGTGCCTCAGATAATCAGGACTGGCTGTCATTGGCACGACTTATGGGTAAGTGGCTGGCCACCTGAGCTTTCACTGAATGGGGATTTTCTTCAGTTCACTGATTCAGTGCCATGGGATGATTAATTGTCTTAAGCGACTTCCCGTATCTGCCATGGGCTTACATACAGTAGTTTTCCTTATGCAACGCCCTTTAATTTGATGTATAATACAACATGTCTGCTATCATATTAACAACTTTTAAGTTATAACCTTGACACACCCCTACCTCCCATTGTCCGTCTTCCATGTTTGTTTGGTCCAAACCTACTTTTTGTTTGGCACTGAATCTGTTAAATATTCTGGAACATGCATTTCCTCTCTGATTTGTCTCCACCTTGTTGTGGGACAGAGGCTTGCATGTTCCAATGACCTCAAGAGCTATTTTTATGGTAGTGTTGCTACTTTTAGGGTCTCCGTGGGGAAGTTTTCAAGTCGTTTGCCTCGCACTCTGAAGGTTGTGGGTTCGATTCCGGGCTATGTCTTTTGGTTCACAAATGCATTTTTCTCAGAGACTCCTGGGGGTCGTTGCTGGAGCTACGGAGTTTGTGCTTTGTGCGATGCTTTTGGCAGGCCGCCCTGTGGAAAGAGACCAAGCCATATGGGATAAAACTTGGTGCAAAGAAGTCGATCCTCTCGACTTTAAGACTCTTTTAATAGGGTCTCCCATGGTGATAGGGGCCTAGTGAAATTATATACACGAACCTGCTGCCTTGTAGATAGACTGGGGACAGTCAAAGGCGAGGGGAAGCAAACTTGATCAAATGGTTGTTGAAATGAGATGTACAGAGTCACAGGCTGGACAAAACAATGCAATATAATTCGTTTTGATGATGAATATACATTTTAGTTTCAGGTAAAACTTAAAATTGATCCTATCACATGTACCATTGTAAGGTTATCAAGTGTTAGACCTTCACATATACTGGGTCATGTTTTGAACATGTCCCTCAGAATGTTTATCAGTACTGGGTCTCCATTCATTGGTTTGTATTGCTGGGAATTTTTATCAATGTGTTGTCTTCATTCATTGGTTTGTATCACTCAGATTGTTTATCAATATGTAGTTCATAATATTTTGTATTGTGAACTGCATGTTCAGAAAATGGCGGCGGCCAGTTGCTGAACTAGTTAGTTTTACATTATGCAGTAATGTGTGTGAAGCTGCTGCTTTTGTAATGACTGCCGCTTCCATCGACGATGAACTGTAATTTTCATGGCACTGTTGTGTTTGCATTCTGGCAGCACCTTTATGCATGTACTTGCCAGTGCGTGCTGTTGGTTTGTTGGTACTCCTGTTTGTTCCACTTTTCACACTGGGCAGTGAGAAGCATTTTGTGTGATATTCACTGGCACAGGAACGGAGCATTATGGGGGTGATCCTTTGCCGAGAAGTTGGAACTGCGACTAACAAACTAACTGACAATACTTACTTAATTCTACAAATATGCTTTACTGAGGATGAAAACATGCATATTATGATATAGAGGCTAGTATTCTAACTGCTAAGCCATCCTTTCCTCATTGTTTTTATAACTAATATAATACTAAGTAAATCTCTCTCAAATTATTTAGCAGATTTAACCATATGTAAATAAGTAAACAAACAAATAAACTCTCACTCTCACTCCACCTCTCTTTTTTCTCACCACACATTCTCTTGTATTCACGTTTACTGTTTTCTTTTACACATTATGTCTCTCACACCTGTTCTCTTTCTCTCATACTCATTCTATCATTCTCACTCTCTTTTACACTCTCACTTCCTTATCTCTTTCACCATGTTTACTTTCTCATCACTCCCTCACATTCTCTCTGTCTCTTTCACTCTCTCTGTCTCTCTCTCTCTCTCTCTCTGTCTCTCTCTCTCTCTCTCTCTCTCTCTCTCTCTTTCTCTCTCTCTCTCATTCTGTCCCCATGTCTCTCACTCCCCCTGTCAGTGAATCTCTTTCCGACTCTCTCTTTCACTTTCTCTCTCTTTCATTCTCTCTCCTTCTCTCACTCATTCTCTCCTCATGTCTCTCACTCCCCATGTTTCCAAATCTCTTTCCCACTTTGTCTTTCCTTCACATTCTCAGTCTTTTTCACTGCCTGAAGATTTCTTATGGAAGAGAGCTAGAAAGGAAGTAGCTTTTATATCGCATTTTATCTTTTTGTCCAGGATACAAACAGAGCCGCATAGACTTGCTAAGCGAGGACTTGAACCCCTGCCTTGCACTGCTGACAGACTGGATTGTCTCCTCAGGGAACACCACAATGTCAGTGGATGTTCTGCTGCACTACCTGCAGCAGCTGGGATGTCATGATGTCATAGATGTCATCAGCAGAGCAAAGGGTGTGTAGGTCCAGATGTCAAGCTGCTTGTGTTTGCTTCACACGTAGAATGTCTGTCTGTTTGTGAGTGTGTGTGGTGTGGGTGTCATGTGTGGTTGTATAGGTGAATGGATGTATGGAAGCCTGCCTGTCTGTCTCATAACATTTAGTATGCATTGTTTAAATGCATGTGTTTTTCTGTGTGAATGTAGCATGCAGGACACGTCTTATTCAGACAGTAGATGGTACAGTCTTCTTTCTGTTAGTGCTGATTGTTGGGCAGTGCTCACCAAACCAGATACCCCACATTGCGCTAACAGTTTTGGGCGAAGGGGCATAATTGGAAATGCAACCTAAAGACTTAATGTCATTGAAGGACAGACAGATTCTAAGACTTGGTCAGTGTCGTATATTCCGAAGGGACTGGGGATCACTGTAGTGCACACCCCATATTCTAGTTAAAGAAGCTGGGCCCCATCTTCTTCCAACATGTAAATAAATCAAGAATACGATGATGTATTACAGACTCGGTTTCATTGTTTGTCTAGGAGTTAATGGTCCTCTTTAAGAAGTAGTAAATACTAGATCTGACTCTGCCCCCTTCACCAAGAATTTAATAGCTCTCGAACCCCCGTTTGATATCCTGTGAAATGTCTGAAAGACTTCCTCAGTATAAATCAGGTGAAGAATAACATGGGTCTGGAACAGTCAAGAGATATAGAGTCTTCTCTTTTCCCTTTTGTTATTTCATTGAGTTTAGTAATTTGATAAATGAATTTAACAAATACTGGTACACATAGACATCTTGTTTACACAAATAAGACAGATAATCAACAGACAGGGTGGACTGAATTAATTATGAGATTCAGTTACTGTGTATAGAATTTATTGATTGGGCCTGTGTCTTTTGGCCTTTTCTTAAACATTTCCACATTTTAGACATCTGTTCATAATGACATATGATCAATGTGAAAAAAATGCAAATCAGTACCAATTACAGACAATCAATAAATAATAATAATCAAAATGATGATCATGAGTGTTCTATAAGACATCTTTCAGTGTAAAGAAAGTTTTCTAAAAAATCTTAGTAAGCCTTATAGTGTTTTGTGTGGTATTGTCTCTCATTTTCCTCTGAGTGATTTGGGTTTGTTGGCACGAGAAAAAAGTCACCTCTGAGTGGTAGATTTGGGTTGAGCCTGGGTCCATGGACTGATGGATCCATTTCAGTACGTGCCAGTAAAGCTACCCTGAAGGCTGCCCTTGCTCTGCTCAAGGCCTGAGGTTATCTTCCATCTCATGTGTGGGGATCTTCTTTTCTCTGCCTCCCTCTTCTGGTCAGGTCATCACCAAGAACATCACTCGGATTTCGGATCAAACTGCCGTTTGGTTCATTTGAAAGGACAGGTCTCACAATCTATCTGACCAGTCGTCAGGGCTGCTGTATGAGAAGTGCGCGATTTTCAATATTCAACGCGTACCACAGGTCAAAGTTATCGTCATGTGACCTGCTCCCTCCAATGATCTCTCTAGTTGTTGACGCTGTAATTTCTATATTTAGATGACATCTGTCTATCTCCGGTGTCAAGTTGTTCGTCGTACTCATTAGTGCGGTCAATTGTATGACTTTCTCTGTTTTGGTGTGTAAATGTTGACGCACTGTATAATGATGGTTGGTGATTATGTCACAGTCAGCAACTGGTCTAGGAACGAAGATCTGACAGACGGAAAGTTAGAGCATTGCTTTGCTGATCTGGCAGCTTCTGCAGTCTGTCTTACTCCTGATGTATTAGTGTTACCTTTCCTCTGGAGTAAACTAGGCAGGCCGACAGAGAGATCATGCTGCATGGCCAATGCATGGTTTCACAATTCAGCCCAGGCTTTGTGCTATGGAGAGGTATAACTCCATCCCTAACTTGCACAATAGGTAACATATAATTGATGTGTGAAAGATGAATGGTTGGAAGGGCTGAATGTAAGATGGGTCTGCATGCCTAATTCAGCCCAGGCTTTGTGCTATGGAGAGGTATAACTCCATCCCTAACTTGCACAATAGGTAACATATAATTGATGTGTGAAAGATGAATGGTTGGAAGGGCTGAATGTAAGATGGTCCTGCATGCCTAATTTTTTACTTTTGATAGTAAAGTTTGTGTGTTCATTCGTTCAGCTTGCATGCATAAAGAACTGACTACGTGGCTCTCGTTATTTCATCATCATCCAGTGCCTTGCCGGCTGGCTTGGACAATCACGCCTTTCCACAAAATACGATCTCTGATGTCATGGATTAATTCCTGTGTTGACTCCCTTCTGTGCCATGACACAAGACTGTCAAGAATCTTCTCACACTGTCATCCTTTATCTCTCTTTCCGCAAATGTTTCTGATTGTCACAACATGTTCCAGATTTTGTCTTCTCATAACATTATTTCATTCAAGTTGTTATTTCACTGTCAGACGGCTCTGTGTGCCCAATTCTTAACCATTTGAAAATATTTGTTGGTTGGTTTGTTCACAGTGCTTATTTGTTATTTCTGCTTTGCAGAGTATCAACTGGAGAAGCCATCAGTGTTCATAAGCTACCAGTGGGATGTTCAAGAAGAGGTTTCTGCTATACGAGACCGTCTAGAGAGGGCTGGATTCTCATGCTGGATGGACATTGGTCAGATGGGTGGAGGAGATCAACTGTCCAGCAAAATTGACCGGGGGTTAAGAGGTAGTAAGGTAGGCACAGTTTTTAAGAGAATCAATCTTCAAAACCTTCAAAAGCAACGATGGGCAGAACATTTCAAAGAAATATTAAATAGACCGCAGCCTGACACTGTTCCGAACCTGGATGGAGAAATTACTATGCCCCCACTAGATGCCTCCTGCGAGTCATTCACCATGGAAGAGATTAAAGCAGCCATCAAAAAATTGAAGAACAACAAAGCTGTTGGTGAAGATGAAATCTCAGGAGAAATGCTCAAAGCAGCAGATGAGAACACCTTACAACGTTTGTTACAGCTGATCAATGAAATCTGGCAAAGCAAATCCCCACCACAACAGTGGAAAGATGGTGTAATTTTCAAACTGCCTAAAAAGGGCGATATGTCTGATTGCAATAATTGGCGTGGTATCACTCTATTATCAGTACCAGGAAAACTTTTTTGTAGCATGTTACTTGAGAGATTGAAAAAAGCGATAGACGAAAGGCTCAGAGAAGAACAAGCAGGCTTCAGACCAAAACGGTCATGCATAGACCACATGTTCACCCTCAGAATAATCATTGAAGACTCCGTAGAATTCCAGTCGAAATTAATCACCAACTTTGTCGACTTTCAAAAAGCCTTCGACAGCATCCACCGTCCTTCACTTTGGAATCTACTTAACATCTATGGTTTTCCTACCAAATATACCAACGTCATAAAATCTTTCTACAAAGAGACACGTTGCTGCGTAAGAACAGAAACAGGCAACTCTGACTGGTTCTCAGTTGAAACAGGGTTGTGTCTTATCACCGATGCTTTTTGGAATAGCTATCGATTGGGTCATGCACAAATGCACAAACAACACAAATATGGGTATTCATTGGGTTGACAAAATTCTAGAAGACCTGGACTTTGCCGACGACATAGTGCTTTTGAGTTCAACACACCCGGATGCCCAAGAGAAAATAAACCACCTCCAAAATGTTTCAGGGCAAATTGGTCTCCAAATTAACACCACAAAAACAAAGACTATTGATCTTACCAACAGTTCAGATGACACCAAATTGAACAGCTACGTTCTTGAAAAAGTCAACAGCTTCACATACCTAGGAAGCAAAATGACATCTACAGGGGACTCAACACCAGAAATATCATCTAGAATCACACTGGCATCTAGTGCCTTCAATAAACTGTCAAACATCTGGAAGTCAAAGACACTCAGCAAACACACAAAACTTAAAATCTTCAACTCTTGTGTGATTCCAGTGTTAACGTATGGATGTGAAAGTTGGAAATCAACGGTAGCTTTAGATAAAAAATTAGACAATTTTGAGAACAAATGTCTTAGAAGACTTCTAAACATCCACTGGACAGACTTCAGAACCAATTCGCAAATAAGACAAGAGATTAAGCAAGATACAGTATCCAATTTCATAAAAAGACGCCGTTGGAACTACATCGGCCATGTACTCAGAATGGACAAGACAAGACTCCCCTACCAAGCCCTCATATGGTCACCAGTAAGGAAAAGAAAACGGGGAAGACCAAGAGAGACCCTGCGTAGAACCATCATTAGAGAAGGCTCATTCAATGGCCAAGTAAATATCCAAGATCTACAACAGGTAGCAGCGAACCACCAGGCATGGAGAGACAGGACTTCTGCCCTATGCGCCGCCTTAGGCTCAAGAGGAAAGACTAACTAACTAATCTTGTGTGACGAATTCAGAGCTGTAACTCATTCTGTATGAAATAACTTACTTTAAATTAATAACCTTTAAGATAAACAGGAGTTAAAGTAACAAGTTAGAGGGGCTTAATGTGACCAATTGCCTGTATGTTAACGGGATAAATAAGAAAAGTAAATAATAGCTATACTTCGGACTTTCGGTCCCCAATACGGAGGATAGGCAGTTGAGCTGTTAAGGCCTCTGGAGTATTTATGCTTGTGTTTACAGTTTGCTTACACATTTTCCTCATGTTGAACTGGTAATGGATGGTTCCATCACCCTGCTACTGAGTTGAGTGCGTGCAGCAACACTGTGAGCTGTGAATTTCGTGTGGAGTGCTTTTACATCTGTCCGCGGTTGTTTGTAGTGTAAACTACATGTTCAGAAAAATGGTGGCCAGCCGGTCATTGAACTAACTGGGTTTACCTTATGCAGTAATGTGTGGCTGTTGGTTTTCTAGTGACTGCCGCTTCCAACAACGATGAACTGTATTTTTCGTGGCGGCCTTTTGTGTTAGCATTCTGGCAGCGGAATTATGCATAGTATGCCTGTTCTAGTTGTTGGTTTTATCGAGACTTCTGTCTGTTCCACTTTTCGCATGGGGCAGTGAAGAGCATGTTGTGTGATATTCACTGGCAGAGGAACAGAGCATTATGGGGAGGACCCTTTGCTGTGAAGATGGAACCGCGACTTACTAACTAACTAAGTAGCTAACTATACTGTAACCTCTACCATGCATGTCATAAGGGGCAACAAAGGAGGGCTGGTGTAAGACTGGCTATCTTCTTCTTCTTCTTCTTCTTCTTCTTCTTCTTCTTCTTCTTCTTCTTCTTCTTCTTCTTCTGCGTTCATCTGGAGTTTTTTTTTTTTTTTTTTTTTTTTGGACATGATTGCATTGTGTCTGTTTACAGCAGAGCTGCGTTCTTGCACCGTTAGGCCGACACATCCGACTTCTGTGGGCATTTTTTGACCGGGTTAACCTTCCCAGGGACTGGCTGTCTCATATCTAGAAAACTGTAGCTGCAAACTCCAACCATTCATGAAAATGTTTACATAAAAGCAGAGTTAATGTGAGTTGGTTGAGGGCATTTGCTGCATCGAGAGATAAAAGGCAAGAGGGGAAGATAGTAATAAACATGCCAGGACAACGAATGTTCAAACAGTCACTCCAGGAGATGTTGAAGTAATTACTAGACAAAGGTTAAGATAGTCCTATGGGTGGATTCTACCTTGGAGGTTGTGAAGTGTTAAGTCTTCACATGTTCTAGGTCTCAGCGTAATGGCTTCTGGTAGACAGTTCCCTTCTTTGCCACCTTGTCTTACAAGACAGCATAAAGTTCTCAGAATTGCCTGGTACCCATGTTATGAGACTTGAGTTGACTCCAGAGCTGTGCTGGTCACATCATATAATCCCTTTATTCCTCCTCTCAACCAGAAGTAAACAGTCAAGTCAAGGACCCTTTTACATGCTTTAAAAGGCACAGTAGACATATGGTGCTAAATGCATATTTGTATAGACCAATTGGGACTTGGCTGGTGACAAGTAAATCCAGAGTTAAGCAACCTTGAACCTTCTGGATCCTGAACCAAACTCCTTGTGTGTAAGAGCGGGAACTATGTGCAAAGGGTTGACTACCTATTTCAGCATGCCTCCCCCTTTCCTCTTAAGTCTTGACAGTAAAACCATACATGGTAGTTTGACATTGCATGGGTATTTAAGACTGCTACCAGGTCAGATGCAGGAAGGAAGGCACATGTGGACAAGAACTCAGGATGTAGGTAAAAGTAGGAACCAAGAGTAAGTATTGGAGGAAGCGGAGAGAGGGAAGAAAGTATACATCAAACGGGGTGACAGGGCAAGATGTAGTGAATCAAGAGTAAGCATCGAGGAACAGGAGGCATAGGAAAAACATTGCATAGAGTTGGTCAGTGAAACTTGTATATGTAAACTTAACTAGCAACTCATAGATTTACAGCAGTATTCTTTACCTGTACTGTACAGGTAGTGATAGCCTGCATCACGCCCAAGTACACCGCTTCCCACCTGTGCAACAGGGAACTCTGGCTGGCTGACACGCTACAGAAGCCAATCATCCCTGTGCTCATGGAGAACACAGGCTGGCCACCCCCTGGAGGGATGTCTGTCATTCTCTCACAGTTAGTCTTCATCAACATGAAAGGTAATTGTTAGACGTCATCAGCATGGAAGGTAATTGTTAGCCTGCATCAAGATGAAAGGTAATAATTAGTCTTCATCAACATGAAAGGTAATAGTATGAAAGGTAACATTTAGTTTCTATCAACATGAAAGATACAAGTATTCATCAAAATGAAAGGTAACAGTTAGGCTTTTTTATATGAAAGATGATAGTTTTAGAAAAAATTTTAAAGGTTACAGTTAGTCTTGAGTTGAGTTGAGTACCGACATCATTGCACTCAGAACATTCCCATACGTGCTCCATCCCCTCGTTCAACCACCAGCGAAGAGTCATACAACTAATTGGTCCCACCGCTATCTGATTAAAAGTTCTCATGGTCTTCCCTCACAGTTTCGAGATTCTTCCATAACCTCTGCCGATCCCCAGCAATCTCATTCTTTCCACATATGGGTTCTCAATTTGTTCCCCCGCCTTCTCCACCTGGTCCCACAAATGCACGACCACCTCCCCCTTGTCCCTAGGCAATCTACCACCAAGAGGTGCATTCCCTGCTAGCCTATAAGCCTGTTCATTCCCCGCACTCCCTGCATGGCCAGGGCAAAATATCCATACAATTCTCACAATCCGTGACCTCTGAAGCGACGATAGCCATTCCACACGAAACATTCCTTTCTCCACCTTACTAAAGCATGCTCTTTGAATCCGTAGTGAATACAGTGTGTATTGAAGTAGTCTTCTCTAACCAATGGAATGCCGCTATTACTGCTTCCACCTCCATTCTCATGCTGGAGGTCGCTAGTCTCATATGCCAGACTCTCCTTTTTTCAAGACTCGTCCATTAGCCTTTGCAATAAAACCCCAATCACTACGTCTGTTTCTCACCACTGACCCATCGGTGTAGATGACTATGTCACCTTGATGTGTGTTACTCTGGATCAGTTGTTGCACTTCAAACTCAGTGCGGCCCGCTGCCCATTCTCTGCACTCACGACCCAATGTTACTATTACATTGTGCCAGTCCGTCATGTCTTCCGGAACTTCAACCCACTCTTTTTCACGATTGATGGTCTCTAGATCACACACCTGACGTATAGATAGTTCTACCTGTGCTATCCAGGACCTGCCTCATCATAGTCTATGACCCTTGACTATATCCATGGCTTCATAGTTAGTCTTCATTAACATGGAAAGGAACAGTCTTCATCGACATGAATGCTAAGAATCATCATTGGTTTTCTTCTTCTACTTGTGAATTGTATCCCCCATAGGGGATACACCCTCAACCAACTCACTCCCGGCCATCCTTTCCTTAGCTATCCTATGCAGCTCCATTCACTCCCTCCCTATATTCATCATATCTGTCCCTACTTCTCTTCTCCATCTGTGTTTGGTTCTTCCTATATTTTGGTTCCCCTTTGGGTTCCAAATAAGGGCCTTTCTACAGGGTGTTTGTAAAGTCTCACTACACTTTGTATGTAGAACATTTTTGAAAAATGAGGTACATGACGTCATCAAAAACTTTGCTCCTGTCCATCATGAAGCAATATGCAGTGAATGGCTGTCGTCTGCTGGAGTAATTCTTTGCAGTCCAAACAGATGTGTGTTATTAACGGAAGAAAGAATTTTTCAAATTTGTTCTACATACAAAGTGTAGTGAGACTTTACAGACACCTGGTAGTTTCCTGAATGTATGTCTTAACCAGCTCCAGTGTCTTTTCTTCACTTCTTCATTCACTTGTAATGTTTATTCTCTCCATGAGCTCCACACTGGTGATTCTGCAATAGCATGGTATTCCTTATATTTTGTGCAGGCACTAATTAATGGATGTTAGTTGTTTATTGGTAATCTTGTTAGCTGTCCTCCATGTTTCTGATGCATACAGTAGTTTTGTTTTAATGTCAGAATTGAATATTCTCAGTTTTATGCCAAGTTTAACCTCTTTTGACTTCTCCAAACCTCTTAGTGCAATAAAAGCTCCTCTTGCCGTTTTCGTATTCTTATTTTGATATTTCTATCTCCGATGCCAGTCCTTGCCTACATTGCTGTCTATGTGTATGATTTTACCTCCACCATCCAACTGATGGAGACATTAGTGGAAGACTCTCTGTGGATGGAATATCTCTCAGCTGTATTGTTGCATTGTTGATCATGTACTCATTGTTTTTGAATGTATGCCCATTCAGTGCCACTTTGAAGACCTGAGAGCAAGACAAAATGAGGAGATGCCAAGTTGGGTGATATTAAAGATGTTCCAGGGCAGTTAAAGGGGTTTTAAAGGATTGACTTCATTACATCAGTTCATTCCCATATGACACAGTTTTGCTTCCACAGAGTGACCTGCGAAAGTGTCACATGGAGCACAAACTCCATACCTTCAGCAATGACTTTTATAGGTCTCTTTTGCACCTTTTAATCAAAAGATGGAGTCCAGAAACGAACCCACTACCACTTAGCATGAGGCAGGTGGCTTGACTATATCACCCAGGAGACCCCCTCCAGAGCAGACAGACTGGGCATTGTAAGGTACCGTTGGATCATTAAGGATTCCCTACTGCAGAATCCAGTAGTTTCTTCTCCATGGTTTCATATGTTTCCTTCTTACTGCATCCCTTAAATGATGAAGGGTATCTTCATTGTGTTATCACAGTATGCTCTCTGAGGCAAGAGTTTATGTCTTTGATTGTGACTTCTCAAACCAAACACACAATTTGAGGTTTGTACAATGTTCTGTTAAGGGTATATTTAGCCCTAGTAATGCTACTTGTATGACAGTCTCCGTGGATAAGAGCTTACGAACGCGATTCGTAAGCCTGCTTACCCGCATTCAAAACACAGCTGTGACCGATTTGGCAGCAGACCGCATTGCGCTGGGTTTTAATGTGTTGGTATGGGAGCCGGTCAATCAGAAAGCAATGGCAAACTACTGAACGTAAAACTTGCCAAGACATCAACAACAGCAGTAAAATGCTGGTATTGACAGCATTGTTCTGTAAATAGGATATGCAACCCAAAAAAAATGCTACTTGTATAACATACAAACAAGCTTCTGTTGCATCTGTTTAAGAGTAAATGAGAAATGTTATATCAGCAATGTTGTTTCATTAAAACCAGCATCATTATTTTAAACTAGAATTTCACAGAAGAATGAAGCACGAATTTACTTTTCCTGCAATCTTTCTTGAAATTGCCTTGTATGTTGATCATTTGACCTGTGGAAGTACTCATTGTTCTATACAAAAAAATATAGTGCTAGCCCAATACACGAATAATTCATGGACAAAAGCTATCCTTTAACTGTATTTAGTATTTCACTTTGATTTGTGTAATGTAATATTATGTATATATTTACTGCATACATAGGATGCAGACGTTAAGTTAGACAGGCAGCTCAAGCATGTTGGTATGCATCTGTAACTCAAGTTCTCCTCATCTTTGACAGGTGTTGGAGGACACGGTGGATCAGGCATTCACGCTGACCTGCATGATAAGTATACAGAGATTATCCAGCGGGTCTCTCTGTATGCCAAGCCAGACCTGACTCCATGTGTGGACACAACAACTATTACTCCTGTGAAATCTAAGCAGACTGGTCTCTACCCACTGGTGGACAGGCTGTCCAGCTACAGAACAAGCATGAGCTCTCTCAGCGAGGTTGATTTCCAGAGGCGCCCAACTCATCAGGACTCCTCGCTTGATGTTGTGCTGTCCCGTTTGGGAGATGCCTCTCAAAATGCTGCTGAGAACCTTAGTCAGAATTCAACCAATAGAAGTGTTCTGGCCACACAGCTGAGCAGCAGCAGCTCGGTGCCCTCGGGTTCATGTCAGACAATGTTCTGTTTGTAGCATTTTGTAGCTGACGTTGGGGACACCAGATGCAAGTCTATGTTCAGCATGTCATATACCATCATTATTTCATCCTCATCTTAAAGATCAAGTGTGCTGATGCTGAGGTAGCGAGTTCAACCCCTACACCGGTCAGTTAGACTAAAACATTGACTTCTTATCCTTGACTTGGTGACGTAAATTACAAGAACCTCTGAAGTCAGAATGGGTTCGCCTGATGGCGAGAGACACTGGTAATAGGGAAAGCTAATTCAGACACCAGTACAGTGCTCTAGAAGTAATAGCATGTGTACGGACTACGTTTGAGTTCAAAGCGAGTGAATTCAAATAAAATTATCCTCGTCATTATCATGTACACCAGGTCTCTGTGGCGAAGTGGCTAAGCCGTCCACCTCATGCTCTGAAGGTTGTGGGTTTGTTTCTGAACTCCATCACATAGTTCTTAAGTGCAGTTTTGCAGAGATTCCTGGGAGTCATCGCTGGAGCTGCAGAGTTCATAGACTGTGGCACTTTTGGCAAGCTACTTTGCAGAAAGAGTCCAAACTATATAGCATAAAGCCTGGTGCAGGAAGTCGACCTCTTTCTTTAACTGATCCAGTGCTAAACAAACAGTGGGTTTGGACCTAACATGGTGCACAATCAAATCACAAGTATTATGTAAATTTCCCTTGACTGAGCATTAACATTGCGGAAAATACCACAAAATCAAAGCAAATAACGCAGTGATCTTAGATCATCCTTCTGTCCAAATGTGATGTCAAATTTGATGATATATTATCCTGTGGCACTCAATCAGTTAATATATGGGTGTTTGTAGTCTCACTACACTGTATGTAGAACACATTTGAAAAATTCTTTCTTCCGTTCTGTTTTGAGTGCAAATAATTACTCCAGCAGATGACAGTCATTTGCTCACTGCATATTAATTCATGATTGACTGTGGAGCACATTTTTTTATGACATCATGTACTTTATTTTTCAAATTTGTTCTACATACAAAGTGTAGTGAGACTTTACAAACACACACAAAAGTAATAGTACACACAACTGTAATAGTAAACACTACTGTTGTGGGTAAAATGTCAGACCTTCACATATTTTAGGCCACGACATAATATGTGAGTGACCAGTGTCCTACCTCGCTGCCTTTCCTTCCCAGATAATTCCAGACAATTCTTAAAATTTTTTGGTGTGCATTTTTATGAGGCTGGATCAACCTCAGAGGCCTACTGGTCAGAACAAATAATCCTGTGACTGCTGTTGGTTGAGTCCTGGCCATTATCTTGGTAGGCTGCTGCTCTAATCACTATGGCTGTGTTTGCACATGCACATATATACATGCATGCATTCACACACACACACACATGAGAGAGAGATTGTCTTTGTCTTCATCATCACCATCAGATTAGTTTGTGCAGAAGTTGAAGTCATCCACCTCCACTGTTGTCTGCTTTGTACCAGTTCTCTTCAGTCCAGTCAGACTGGCCAAGGATGTTCTTGCACACCTGTATGACTTCATTGTGGATTATCATCATTTCATTCTTGCATGAGACACATGTTCTCTGGTCTTCTGTGTAACAACTCTATCAACATTACATTAACTAATTGGGGGTCAGCATGGCCGAATGGATAAAGCACTTGCTCTTTAACTTCCAGTCTGCTGAAGCTAAGGTAGTCGGTTCAACCCTTACACCGGTCAGTTGGTCTAAACTGTTGCGTTCTCGTCATTGACTTGGGGACATAAATTACAAGTACTTAAGAAGTGGCAATAGGGAAAGCTAATCCATGTGTAAAAATAAGTCTAGTGCACTAAAAGTTGTAGCAACACATGGATGGACTATTTTCAAAGTGAGAGAACAACAACAAAAAAATATGAGGGGACTTCAAATGAAAACCTTAAACCTCTGATTGACTCTTTGAGCTGTTCAAACAGTGGAAATCATTTGGGGCTAGGTTTGGCGAGTATGGGGGTTGTGATACACTCTGAAAGTGGAGGTCTTCGATCATTTCAACCGTTGCATGGGCAGTATGGGATCGAGTATTGTCATGTCGCCTTTACTCAGAAGTCCATGCCGTTTGGATTTGATTGCGGGTCGAAACTTCCTACTCCACTCATACACTTGCTGGACTGACAGGCATGCATCACCATACTGGACCTTCATTTATGCACTTGCTGGACTGACAGGCACGCATCACCATACTGGACCTTCATGCATACAGTTGCTGGGACTGACAGCATGCATCACCATACTGGACCTTCATTCATGCACTTGCTGGACTGACAGGCATGCATCACCATACTGGACCTTCATGCATACAGTTGCTGGACTGACAGGCATGCATCACCATACTGGACCTTCATTCATGCACTTGCTGGACTGACAGGCATGCATCACCATACTGGACCTTCATGCATACAGTTGCTGGACTGACAGGCATGCATCACCATACTGGACCTTCATTCATGCACTTGCTGGACTGACAGGCATGCATCACCATACTGGACCTTCATTCATGCACTTGCTGGACTGACAGGCATGCATCACCATACTGGACCTTCATTTATGCACTTGCTGGACTGACAGGCATGCATCACCATACTGGACCTTCATGCATGCACTTGCTGGACTGACAGGCATGCATCACCATACTGGACCTTCATTTATGCACTTGCTGGACTGACAGGCATGCATCACCATACTGGACCTTCATTTATGCACTTGCTGGACTGACAGGCATGGATCACCATACTGGACCTTCATTTATGCACTTGCTGGACTGACAGGCATGCATCACCATACTGGACCTTCATTTATGCACTTGCTGGACTGACAGGCATGCATCACCATACTGGACCTTCATTTATGCACTTGCTGGAACTGACAGGCATGCATCACCATACTGGACCTTCATGCATACACTTGCTGGACTGACAGGCATGCATCACGAACCTTATGCGGCTGATGAAGTTTTATAGGTTTAATTCCCTTCACTGATTTTAAAAAAACGGACAACAGAACGCTGATCCTCGTTAATGCATGTCAAAAGTGGGGTGGCCACCTTTAAAGTGTCCCTATGACATCCTCATGTTCATCAGCACTGTGATGTCACATGTTTAACACTCTTGACATCCTTGACCACAATATTGCTCCATTGTTCAGTTAAGAATCCACGCTGTCCTTAACAACTAATCAACTCACAGTCAAACAGCTCCTCACAACATGGATAGTCTTAATACTGGGAGTGTCAGTTCAGAATACCTCTCTTAGACTGCCAAGGGATCTAATTGTCATGATGTTCACCAATGCCTCTCTTCTCATCACATGGACAAAGAAAGCTATTTGTCTTTCTTATTGTTGTATGTAAGTATGTATAGAGGGGGGGGGGGTGTGGTGTGTGTGCGCGTGCGTGCGTGAGAGAGAGAGATACACACATAAGCAAAGCATGTATGTGGATAGAGACAGGAAAACAACAAGAGAAGATTCTTGATAGCCATTTGCCATGGACAGGTGTGAGCACACAAGCTGGTACATACTGTTGAAATGTTGAAGATTGGAGAAATATGATAACTCTTGCCAGTCGGCAAGCAACTTTATATATATATATATTCACAAAGATAGATGTCTCTATTCATATAAATATATGTCACCTTACACATAAATAACCCTTGACAATCACAAACTGTGTCCCACTTTCAGGGAACATTTTGTACACAAGATACAATTCAGTAATCTTAGTGTTCTTAGTGAATATTTAGTTCTAAAGATTCCTATAAAGGAATTGTCTAGTCTTGATTTTGTGTTGATTTTTTAAGATTTAAGTAGTATTTTATTCTAGCATCAATTTATGTTTAATATGTATAATTTGAACACATGCAATTTTGTTAACAATTTACTATTTTAACTTTGTTTCATGGACACTGTTTTTTACTAAATGTCACATTGGGACAAATATCCAATTCAAAATCTGGGATATTGTTCCAACTTGAATGTCACATTTGGACAAATATCAAAAACTGGGACACCACTCCAACCTAAATGTCACATTGAGTCAAATGTCAAAAACTGGGACTCTGTTCCAACCTAAATGTTACATTTAGACAAATATAACAAACTGGGACACTGTTTCAACCTAAATGTCACATATAGACAAATATAAAAACCTGAGGTAAATTAAATACACCAATGTTATATGTATTTCAGAACTCCAGGGAACAAATTATCTATTTGATTTCTACAGGAATAGAATATGTCTTGAGTCATCATCATTATGTGACAGATGTCTTGTGTTGTCATTATTATGTGACAGATGTCTTGTGTCATCATCATATGATATACCTTTAGTCATCATCATATAACATTATACCAACGTGTGTGTACTAAGTGATTCAATGAGCATGACTTGGAAGGTCGAAGCTGGATCTGTACGTAGATAGTGGACTGAGTCGCTGTGGAAGTCTGTTGTCCGTAAAGTCACCTTCATCTTTGTCCCAGGACATGCGGGAGTCGAGGGAAATGAACGAGCTGATAAACTGGCTGGCTCTGCACCCCCTGCAGATGGCCAGCCCATGGATCATGCCGATGTTATTAATGTCCTTAAAGACATGTCGAGAACAGAAGACTTTGACATCAGTGAATCCATATCGATGTCCAGGATGAAAGACTTGGGAGTAAGAATTGGCACAGCCAGACACGAGAGGTACATCGGGAAAACAAGGCACCTCGTCAACCAACACAGAACTGGCACTATTAGCCACCGAACGCTGATGCTTATGCTGGAGGGAGGATCTGAGCACCTATGGATCTGTCCGGATTGCTGTGAAGATACCCCAACTGATAACTAACTGACATATAACATACCTTGAGTCATCATCATATGACTTACCTTGAGTCATCATCATCATTATGTCACAGATGTCTTATGTCACTGTGATTGTGTGACAGATTTCTTGAGTCATCATCAGTATATGACAGTTGTCTTGAATCATCATCTTTATGTGACAGATGACTTGAATTGTTATCATCATTATGTGACAGTTGTCTTGTGTCATTATCATTATGTGACAGGTGTCTAATGTCACCATTATTATGTGACAAATGTCTTGAGTCATCATCATTATGTGACAGATGTCTTTGAGTCACCATGATTATTATGTGACAGATGTCTTTGAGCCACCATCATTATGTGACATATGTCTTGAGTCATCATCTTTATGTAACAGATGACTTGTGTTGTCATCATCATGTGACAGATGTCTTGAGTCATCATCATCATGTGACAGATGTCTTTGAGTCATCATCATTATGTGACATATGTCTAGAGTCATCATCTTTATATAACAGATTACTTGTGTTGCCATCATCATTATGTGACAGATGTCTTTCGGTCATCATTACTATGTGACATATGTCTTGAGTCCTCATCATTATGTGACAGATGTCTTGAGTCATCATATTTATGTAACAGAGGACTTATGTTGCCATCATCATTATGTGACATATGTCTTGAGTGATCATTATTATGTGACAGATGTCTTGTGGTCATCATCATCATTATGTGACATATGTCTTGAGTCATCATAATTATGTGACAGATGTCTTGTTATCATCATATGTGACAGATGTCTTGAGTCATCATATTTATGTAACAGAGGACTTATGTTGCCATCATTATTATGTGACAGATGTCTTGTGGTCATCATCATCATTATGTGACATATGTCTTGAGTCATCATCATCATTATGTGACAGATGTCTTGTTATCATCATCATCATCATTATGTGACATATGTCTTGAGTCATCATCATTAAGTAACAGATGTCTTGAGTCATCATCATCATTATGTGACAGATGTCTTTTCCATCATAATTAAAATGTCTGAGTCCTCATTTAACGAGTTTAGATATCATCATTTGTGAAGAATGCGTTTCATCACTCATGGACATATGTCTTGAGTCATCATCATTAAGTAAAGATTGGATCATCATCACATTTTACAGATGTCTTTTTCCCATCTCAGTGACATATGTTTTTCATATTTTAAGAGGAATGTCTTGAGTCAAAACCCAGAGGGACAGTTCTATGATATCATCAGTATGTAACAGAGGGTTTTATCATATCTTATGTGACGATGTCTTAGTCATCATCATTGGACAGATTTTTTAAAATCATCATATAGGTGACAGCCCCCTTTGAGTCTCATAATTAGTGACAGATGTCTTCAGTCTCATCTTTATACAGTTGACTTGATTTTTTCATTATTGACAGATGTCTTGAGTTATCATCTAATTATGTGCAAAATTCTAGTCTCATCATCATTATGTGACAGAGGCTTTTTCCCCAATCCCCAGGGGAAAAGTGGCTGCCATCATAGCCCACCAGAAAGATTCTCCATCCTTTATCATTTCTTTTGCTGCAGCAGATTTGTTAGGTCTTCACATATACAAAGTCATGCATGTTCAGAATACACTGCAGCAGGGATGGGATTTGTTCAGTCTTCACATATACTAGGTTATGTGCCTGCATTCACACATACACACACACACATAAAATTACACACAACCACACATACACACTTATGTGTGCGTGTATCTATAAGAGTTTTCTTAACTTTTTGTCTTAAGCAAGACACCCTGTGTGATTGACTACTCATCATGTGTACAAGTCAGTACAATATGTGATTGTGCTTCTTACATTTAGTCTGAGAGTATTGAAAAAAAAAAAAAAAAGACCTGACATATTTGTCCTTCCGTACGAATTTGGCCTCTGTAAATGTAAATGTAAACATTTGTGGTGTTGTTGGTTGTTATTGTTATTTCTACTGGGGCAGAATTTGCTTCTGTGGGGATTTGAATGCAGGGCTAATGGGCAGACAGGCAAGTGTTCTAGTCACTGGACTCTTGTGGGTCTCAGGAGAAGAAAGAAGCTCCCATAAATAGGTCTTGAGAAAGGTCTTAATTCAGCAGTCTAGAATGTTTATCAAATGCTTGTCAAATGTTTATCAAATGATGCACTGAAATGCCTTCTAAAAGCTCAAACTGTTTGAACTGATGTTGATGTTGAATACAAATCTGATTGCTGCTGGCTGTAAACTGTGCATGACATGATTTTAAAACAATGAACGAGCTTTTTGTGTGAATTATGTATTACTTTGTCTTGTGTGATAATCTGTGTCATATTATTTATTGCTTTATTCTGTATTTTTAGTATCTCAGGCTGAGCTATGTGATACATTGTTATGTCATTTAGGTAACTTGTGATGGGTTATTTATGACTTTATTATGTGTCTTTAGAAATATATTTCATTTAAGTAACCCATCACGGGGTATGTTTTCACTTATCATGTCATTCAGTAATCAGGGGGTTATTATTCACTTTATTATGGCGTTAGAAACTCTCTCTCTCATCATGTTCCTCTTGTCCTTTCGGGCGGGCAAGATAAACCGGAGAGTGCCCGGTTTGGTTGTATATCGACATTCCGGATTGTTATTCCCTCTCCCCAATTTTACGTGGCGGCCTTCTTCTATGTTTCCATCTGGTCTTCAGCATGCTTTTGTGGCATACTGTTGAATGGGAGCCACTTCATGGCCAAACCATTGACTTGCTGTTTCTAATAAAATCTAGAGCAGCTTAACCCCCCCTTATCCTGATTTCTCATTTCTGATCTTATCTCTTCTTGTAAAGTTGGTATTCTTTCCCGGACCCCATTTCTGTTTTGGATTTTCTTTTCCTTTTTTTGTCATGTCCAGGTTGGCATTGGTAGACAGAGGGTTGGTAGGAAGTTTTGTTGTAAAGTGCTTTCTTAGTAGTTATTGAAAATGTTTGTTCTTTAGTATTGGTGCCATTTGTCCCGAGGATTTTCCTTATTGCACTTTTTCGATCTCGTCTTTGATCCCCAATTTTTGGGTATTATACTTCCTAGTAGTTTGTAACTCATGATGGCTTATTTATCATTTTTAAGTAATTTGAGAACTCATATTGGGTTGCGTGCCTTTTTATTTTTCGAATGGTAATCAATGTTGAGATTTTTACATTTATATCATTATATTACCCATGCTTTATCATTTGGTTATATTTATGAAAACCAATGTTTTAACACATGTTAATTTTATAAAACCAAATGCCAGACATGGGGTTTAAAATGACATCAAAACATCCAAAAGGAAGAGCTTTTAAGAAATGAATGAAAGGGGACAAAAAAATTAGCACAAAAGAAGCGAAAATATATGAGTAAATAATCAAAGATTGAAAAAATTTCACCGAAAATGAATCCAAAAGTTTTTAAAGTACTGAAGTCAATGAACGAGGGCACCAACAAAACACATATTTTTAAAAGACAAAAAAGGAATGATAAATACCAATGAAAAAAGTGCAACACAGGAAGAATTTTTTAAAATTTACTAAAGTAAGCTCCAAGTAACATTTCCCACAGGAAGGGGTTCTAACATTGGAAACAAATTAAGAACCTATTTGAGAAATCTATATGTAATCACACGACTTAAAAACAAAAGGAAAAGGGACTGAGGAAATTTCTGCTGTTTTTAAAAGGGAGTGGCCAGTCTCTAAAGCTATTTCGAACATAATAAAATCTGGAGGACAGAAGAATTACCCCATGACTGGAAAGAGTATTTTGATACCTATCTTAAAAAAGGAGGACAAGTCCAATGTGGAAATAAGGGAAAATCCTACTGCCCCAAGCTATAAGAACACCGCAGTTTTCTAAAAGACAAAAATATTCAGAGACATATAGGTGCTACCAGGCGGGTTTTAGAAAAAACAAACCAAAGATCAGTATTTAGACAAAAAAGCGAGAAACTTTGGGGAATAAAAAAAATCCCATAACATTTTGGGTTTTAAAAGGCTTATGATATGTCCATAAAATAGGGGAAGTTTGCGGAATTGGAATCCAAAGAATTTAAGACCAAACTACATGGAAGAATTATAAAATAGTAAAAAAAAGGCAGGAAAAGGACCCCTTCCAAATAAACATCTGGCTTGAAACAGGGTGATGCACTATCGCCGCTACTCTTCAATCTGGCTTCTAGAGAAAGTTGTAAGGAAGGTAAAGGAGGAATGTGATATTGGAGGAACATCCAGTCTGCTTGGTTATGCAGATGATATAGATATTATAGGGCAAAGTGAACAAAAGACATTAGAAATATTGACTCACTTAAAGGAAAAAGCCCAACAGATGGGCTGGTTATCAACCAAGATAAGACAGAATATATGGTAATTTCAAGAGACGGAATGGCTAAAAACTCTGGCCACATACAAATAGATAATATGACCATTAAAAGAACGGAAACATACAAATACCTGGGTACAATCTTCAACTGCTCCAACATCATAAGGGAAGAAATACAAACTAGAATCAACTCTGGAAATAAGATATACTATGCACTACAACATCTACTAAAATCAAAGGCGCTATCTCGTAACACCAAAATCACAATATACAAAACACTGATCAGACCAGTTGTGCTGTATGGCTCTGAAACCTGGAGTACAACGAAAGGAGACGAAGCCTTGTTACAAACCTTTGAGAACAAAATTTTAAGACGCATCTTGGACCCATTAGGGATACACAAAGTGGAGAGTGGAAAAGAAGAAGTAACAAAGACATTTATGATTTGTTTAAGTCCCCGCTAATCACTGGTATCATGAAGGCTAATAGACTACAATGGCTGGGGCATATAGAAAGAATGGAAATAATAGGGAAACAAAACTCGCTTACACTCAGGAAATAAATGACCGTAGACCCCGAGGTAGACCAAGAAGGCGGTGGAGAGATAATATACATACAGACCTACAAGCACTTGGAATCAACGACTGGCAAGAGAAGGTCCACCAGAGAGACGAATGGAGACAGATTGTATTTGCAGCAAAGAACCTCAATGGCTCGGAATGCTGAAGAAGAAGAAGAAGAATGCTTTATCACATTGTTATATATTTTATGTAACCAATGCTTTAACACATTGTTACATGTTTTATGTAACCAATGCTTTATAACTTTGGTTATATATTTTATGTAACCAATGCTTTATTACTTTCGTATGTGCTTTATGGAACCTAGCTAAGTCTTTCATCATATTGGCATTATTTTCTGTTTTCTTAATTCAATAGTGTCATTTTTCATGAACTCACTGTTGTGTTCTTGTTTCTGTGATTGCCCTGAACAACAGTATATTCTGGATTTGTTAAGTGAACATATGTTGTAGATGAACATTGTATGAGGAGCGTTTAGAAAGTAATATATCACACCGGATCTGTTTATTCAAAAACCAGGAAATTGATACACAATAACATTGGTATTATTCAACATAATCTTCATTATCTTGTACGGCTTTATGCCAGCGTGAAACAAGTGCATGTATTCCTTGCCTGTACCAGATTTTGTCTTGATCATGTAGCCATTTCTTTGGTGTATGAATCACTCCTTCATCATCTTCAAATCTTGTCCCACAGAGTGCGTCTTTAAGTGGAACAAATAGATGAACATCAGAGAGCGCAAAATTGAGACTATAGGGTGGATAGAATAGTATAGTCCAACCTAATTTGGTGATTGCTTCCCATGTTGCCAGATTTGTGTGAGGGGGCACATTGTCATGAAGGAGACTTCAAGGAACCCATCTTGCGCAAACCTTAAAAAATCTGAGAGGTTTTATAACTACATTTGCACTACCATTAGTTAGTTAGTTAGTCGCGGTTCCAACTTCACAGCAACGGGTTGTCCCCATTATGCTCCGTTCCTGTGCCAGTGAATATCACACAAAATGCTCCTCACTGCCCAATGGGAAAAGTGGAATAGACAGGAGTCTTGGCAAGCCAACAGCCTGCACAGGTACATTGTGCAAAACGCCACCGCCAAAATGCCAACACAAAAGTCCTCCACAAAAAATACAGTTCATCGTCGATGGAATCAGCAGTTACCAGAAAGACTTCTTTGACCCGGGTTTTTATCCCACATGGCTCTGTCTCTTTCCGCAGGGCGACCCGCCAGAAGCGCTGCACAAAGCATGAACTCCGTAGCTTGAGCAACGACTCCCAGGAGTCTCCTGAAAAATGCACTCCTGAACCGAAAAGGCAAACCAGTCAGTTCAGCAACAGCCAGCCATTGTTCCGAACATGCAGTTCACTGTGCAAACAACAGCCGACAGATGTAAAAGCATTCCACACGAATTTCACAGCTCACAGTGTCGCGCCACGCACTCACTCGGTAGCAGGGTGACGGAACCTGTACTACCAGTCCAACATGAGGAAAATGCGAATGCAAACCGTAGCCACAAGCATAAACACACCACAGGCCTTAACATTTCAAGGCCTAACCGCCATGTTGGGGGATGGAAGTCAACCTTAATCTTGCACGACCATTGCTGACTGACAGCTGTAAGACCAATTGTTGAATAGTGATTAGCCTATCAATAAGAATAATTCCCTCAGCACATTTCAACATTCATTCGTTGGTGGCTGTGACAGGACGTCCACAGCACAGCCAATCAAGCAGCTTCATGTCTTCACTTCCTGATTCTTTGATTCTCTTAACCCAGCGACTGACTGTACTCCTGTCGACTGCAAAACTTCCATACACATCACATTGACGCTTGTGAATGCTCACAACAGTTTCCTTCTCTGCAATGAGATATTCTATCACAATTTGCTACTTATATCGGAAGTTGCTAACGCTCCATTTCAACAGTTTAGAACAGCCACATTATTTGGCTAGTTGGGTTGTAATTTGGTGCACACAATCGGCACATGCATATGTGAAGTGTGCAAAAGTGCATGCTTCTATCTTTTATTATTAGCTAAGAAATGTGATGTGGTGCATTACTTTCTGAATGACCCTCGCAAATGAACACTGAAACGATGTTTCTTGTAGGACTTGCATTGGTTTTTCTGTCTGTCCATGGTATTCTTTTCGATGTAGGACAGGGAAGTCTTGAGCCTGAGGAATTAAGATCGACTGACTAGTCACCACAAACTGTGTATGTGAGGGTTTTCTTTTTGCCTCGGACAGAAAAAACCCACAACTTACGGAGGATTCGAAACATGGTCTCCCGAAGGGGAGCCAAGTATTCTAGCCATTTATTTAGCTAGTGCTCATTTTAAAATGGACCATATTTAACCAGATTGGGTTTTCTCATGTTGTTTAGTTCGTTTGAGGGCAAAATGATTTCTTTAGATGTGTGTTATTTTGGTGTTGAGTTATATTAGTATTCCCTGTTGATAAATGAAACTGCTGGGTGTTTTCGTGTAACCTTATTCCTTCTTCTTCTTCTTCTTCTTCTTCTTCTTCTTCTTCTTCTTCTTCTTCTTCTTCATCTTCTTCTTCTTCTTCTTCTTCTTCTTCTTCTTCTTCTTCTTCTTCATTGTTCATGCAATATGTGTTTTGTTTTTGTTTTAGGCATAATTGGGCTGTGTCAATTTACAGCAGAGCTGCAATATTTGCACCCTTGGGGGTCACGTGAG